>BLSH010060620.1:2100134-2118143 GCA_018402905.1 Glandirana rugosa
AATCTCTAATTTCTGCTATCTGTCCTCAGAGCAACAGCACAGACAGCAGTAGTAAAGTAATCTATCTCAGGATGCAGGATCAGGTCTTAAAATGGCTAAAATCTGTCCCTCACGCCGTCAGCTACCTTTCCCTATACTAACCCAAGGAGCATGTGACTGCAGCACTGTGACTCCAGCTTATAAAGAGGCTGGGTCACATGATGCACCGGCCAATCACAGCCATGCCATTAGTAGGCATGGCTGTGATGGCTTCTAAGGGCAAACCAGTGAAACGCTTGTTGATTGGCTGCCCTGCAGCTTCTCAACACGTGGAGTAAAATAGAAGAACCCCGGACCGAACCCGAACGATTTTTGAAATGTCCGGGTCCGGGTCCGTGCCACGGACACCCTAAAGTTCGGTACGGACCCGAACGTTACAGTCCGGGTTCGCTCAACACTACTCATAAACTAACTTAGGCATAAATAATTTCCTTTCGGGTTCCCAATTGAAAAAATAGGATAGGCATTAGTAATAAGTAATTGTTACTCATAAGTATGTAGGGTTTAGTAATAAAGTAATAATAGACAATGGTATTATTCTTCTAGATATCATGATGAATGACACCAAACTCGGCAAGCACACTGATGTCATTGCAGAAGGTGTGATGATATCATCATGAGTGGTACCATAAAGTCATTAGCCTGTGCAATGCAATGATTTCAGAGATATTGAGTCTTGGTAACCTGTTCCTAAGCCGCTGAATATTAGGCTGACTTCCTGAGTTGATGGTGTAGTGTGGTTGGGCAAAGGGAGACTCCAAAGACCATGAGTACCATAACTGGCAAATTGTTGGTCAGGTCATCACTCAAAAACTAACTTAGTCATAAAAAAACCTTTGTGACTCCCAATCAAATATAGAACAGGGACAATGGCATTTTTCTGCTAGATATCATGATGAATGATACCAAACTAAGCTAGGGCACTGATGTCATTTCAGAATGAGTGATGATATCATCATGAATGGTGCTATAAGGTCATCATTAGCTTGTGCAGTTCAATGATGTTAGAGATATTGTGTTTTGGTGATCAGTTCCTGAGCTGCTGAATATTAGTTCCTGCTATAGGATTTAAAGTTTTAGGAGTTGGGGGTGTAGTGGGGTTGGGCAAAGGGAGACTTCAATGACCATGAGTACCATGACTGGAAAATTGTTGGTCAGTTTATCTCCCATAAACTTAGTCATTAAAAAAATAAAACATGAATGCACATAATTTTTCAACATTTTCTTGATAGTTGTTCTCAGCCCTCTCTGTTCTATTTTTTTTCTCCTGTTTTCTTCCATCATTACAGAAACAGTTCCTACCCCCTCTCCCCTCCCTCTCACTTTTCTTTATTCCACCTTTATCTTTAATTTCATCTATACACCTTGCACTCTATGATTACATGCTACAGGAATTGAATTAGAAGCATGTTCATCTGTTGTGTGAGAGCAGAGCGCCAGTCCCCAGCACTCGAGAGGTTACGTCCTCTCTTGTATCTTATTCTCAGGCTGGCTGGAGATTATCTCTACATCCAGGCATTGCTGACATCTGTGGCAATTACTCTGCCCCCTTCCCTGCCAGCTCACCCCCAGAGCGGGCATCACACAAAAGGCAATCAGCCTCATTCACAGACAAGATTAACCCCCCGTGTGCTGATCCTGAGCCTCATTTAAGCCCCTGTGACTAATGAAAAACTCAAAGCGAGTAAGGAGTTAACGCACAAGCGCTGAGTGAATGACTACTTTCTCCATCCTGCCAAAGCTATATTTGCAGCTATAAAGGACTTACGCCTTCCCACTGCAATGTTACATCCCCCATAGGGTTGTTCATTAAAGTTTCATTATCACATCACTCATTAACCTCTGTTAACGAGGCCCGTAAATGGCCATTCCAAATTAACTTAAGAGCTTGCAATCAATTAAGCGCAGCGATTATGAAGGAGAGATCATCCTGCCCTGGCTGAACGAGGACGTCTGCAGAGTCGTATCGCATTACCAATTCAGCGGCTGCTGCACGGGGCTTGCTAATAAATTGGGTACATTTCAACCTAATTGAAAAAAGCTTAAAAACATTATAGAATATTAATATTTTAATAAATATATTCAGGGCTGCAGACCGAAGAAGAATTAAAAAATAGTTTATTCAAGCAACTGAAGCTTTCCTTTGATCCTTATTTCCTGGTAGGATGGACCACTCTATGGCACCATGCCTTTAGTTGGAATGTAAAACGACACAATGCCGCGCAGGGGCACAGACTCAAAAGACAAAATTGGAATTTTTGGCCCTGTGCGGTGGTTCAGCAGGATCTCATATTGTGTAATTTGGTTTTGAACAACAACCCTCGGATGCAATAAAAATTTGCAAGCCATTTACATAGTCTTATGCGGTTGATTTTGCTTTGGAAATGCTAGTACGTCCTCGTAAAATGGGATTTTCTCCTAATAATTACACCTACACACACTCAACACGCACACCAGGGAAGCAAAGTGACATATCCAGTACTACCAGACAGAGCCACATCATCTACGAGCTGGAGCCTAGGGCCCAGTGGATGACTGAAGGTCCTAGCTATAACCTTTATTAATGTACAGGAAACCAATAGGATAGCACAATTGGTCAAAGCGCTTGTAGACAGTTTGTGTCTGATGGGGCAGGCTATGCCACTGATAGTAGCTGAGCAATCCTTATCATTGTCCATCAAATGGGAAAGGGGGGGACAAAACTACTACTTTGCTTAAATCTCCTTAAATTTCTCCCTTAATCTATCCAGGTATGGGGAGCATGAGACTTAAGCTGGCCATATACACATAGATTTCTTTCATGCAACCTAAACTAAAGAAATCCAGCAGGTTCCTCCATCTATGATAAACAGCATGGATAAAGGAATCTCCCCTGCTACCTATCATAATCTAACAGCCAGCTCCAGTGGCTGTCAGAATACCCAAACAATGTCTGCATCAAACTGGCACTGGTCTACCAACAATTTTTTAGCTTGCTCCTTTGACAAACGTTGACTAAACATGTTGAGCCGGGTGGTGCAGACAGAGGGACCAACAGCTAAAATTTTAGCCAATTCAGCATAAATCGCCTGAATTTCGAGCTGTGTATGGCAGCCCTTACTTACCTTCCTCCCATAAAACACAATTCCAAGCCTGTCCAGCACTAGTTCCACATTTACATACATCTCTTTCAAGTGTGGGAAGCTTCTGTCCAGCTCCAGAATACAGCTACAGCTTTTTCACTTACAGTGCTGCCAATGCAGAGTCTCTCACTCTTCAGGTTTCCTTTGCAAGCATTGAATGCTTCTTATGCAGTCAGTTATTTTCTTTATAAAGGATTACCAACAGCAGTGCCAGCAGGCCAACTTTTTTAGTAGCTCACAGTACCCTTACATAGTTGAGGTGGCCTTATCACTGCTCCTCTAAAAGTTCTCTGTTTTATTGCTGTCATTGGTTTTTATAACCACAAATGAAGCGCTATGGCTCCTCTCAATATTTATTACAAATGTACTAAGCAACACAGATGGCTAGGGGATGTAGTCTGCTGCCCCAGGCTTCCGTATCATGAAACATATTGCAGGCTTTAGCAACCATTTTGTATATATCAAGACATGTTGCTAAGCTGGATCACACTTCGGCCTCTGCATCAAAAAAACAAATTTGGAATCTCAAATTGAATTAACTTAAGCCTTTTTCAATGGTTCCCGCAGTTGTCTGACATGAGAATTAACCGATAGGAAGATTTGTTCAGCTGAGCGAAAATCTCCACTTGAATAAGTCCTAACATATCGTACTCTTACATATCCAGCAGCTCTCATCTCCTCGGGAGGCAAGTATATAAAGATTAGGCGGGCAGTTTGTGGCATGTGGGGGTCAGAACCTAGGTGCTACCAAATGTAAGAATTGGTTTGGGGTGTGTATTGGGAGATGGACCTGGGAACAGCTGGAATTTTCTCAGCGAGCCCTGAAGGATGGATTGAGCTTCTGGTGAGACTTTACGCAAGCTACAGAGATTATCTAGTTGACACGATGTGACGGGATCTGCGTGCTGTGAATGTATTGTATTAGGTTCATTGTGTTATATGTAAATCCAATCACCAAAATCTCATATAACGGTTAACATGCTAATATGGTTACAAAAGTAATTTTAATTTTGATCTGTTCCTCTCTTCCTATCATACTCTTTCATAGTCATCCTGTCACATAGGCTTCTGTTGGAGACTACAAATGGCCATTGCAACATTCATTACACAGGTGTGATCCACTGTTGTCACCATCAACAAACCCAAACCAAACATTTCTGTTATAGGGAGACATTGCACTGTCCCTCTGTTTTAACTGTGCTCTAATGAAGTCATCCTTTCACATGGGCTTTCAAAAGAGACTACAAGTGGCCGTTGCACTATACGTTACATGGGCATGGTCCACCGTTGTCACTATCAAGAAACCCACCCTGAGAAATACCTTGCCAAGTTCAGGCACTTTCTGGTATAGGGAAAAATGTTCTGCCCCTTTCTTCCAATTGTGCTCCTATGTAGTCTCTAAGGATGGGCTCTGGGGCGCGTTCGCAAGTGCACGTGCCCGAGCCCGTGGGGAGTGAACCCTGCACTTCGCCAATCAAAGGCAGTAAGACATTGCCCCGATGCGTGGTTGCAGCAATCGAGGAATGTCTCATTGCCTCTTATTAGCGCAGTGCAGGGTTCACTTCCCAGCAGGCTCGGGCACGTGCACTTGCGAACATGCCCAAGCCCATCCATAGTAGTCACCCTGTCACATGGGCTTCTCATAGAAGCTACAAAGTACCGAGGCACTATACGTTACACAGGTGTGGTCCACTGTTGTCATCATCAAGAAACCCACCTTAAAAAATTCCATGAGATGTTCAAGCACTTACTGTTATAGGGAGACAACGCTCTCTACCTCTCTTCCAATTGTACTCCTACGTAGTCACCCTGCCACATGGGCTTCCAATAGAGACTACAAGTTGCTGTCCACTATATGTTACATGGGCATGGTCTACTGTTGTCACCATCAAGAAACCCACCCTAGGAAATGCTGTGCCATGTTCAAGTACTTACTGTTATAGGGAGACAATTCTCTGGCCCTCTCTTCCAAGTGCACCCCTACATAGGAAGCCACATGGGCTTCCAATAGAGACTACAAGTTGCTCTTCCACTATATGTTACATGGGCATGGTCCATTGTTGTCACCATCAAGAAACCCCCCCAAGAAATGCAGTGCCATGTTCAAGCACTTATTGTTATAGGGAGACAATTCTCGGTTCCTCTGATACAAGTATACTCCTACATAGTCACCTTGTCACATGGGCTTCTGATAGAAGCTACAAGGGGCAGACACACTATACGTTACACAGGCATGGTCCACTGTTGTCACCATCAAGAAACCCACCTTAAAATGTCTTGCAAAGTACAGGCCCTTTCTTTTATAGGGAGATAATACTCAGTCCCTGTATTCCAACTATGCTCCTACATAGTCACCCCATTGCACAGGCTTCCTATAGAGACTACAAGTTGCCATTGGAACATACATTACACGGGTGTGGTCCACTGTTGTCACCATCATGGCACCCACCCTGGAGGATGCCATGCTTCTATTGCTGTAGTGCATGAAGAGGGCAAGTGGCAGCAAATAGGTTGCAACAGATAAGCAGCGCTGAAGGAAGAAGAAAAATACGTTTTTATATTCAAAAAATGGCAATCTTTCCTGATACCCAGCAAATTCCATTCAGTTAGGTTTTACATTTACAGTACTTTACCTGTAGTGAGTTATCCACTAAATCTGATTTAATAAAGTGGCATAAAGAGGCACCTTTAGATGGTTGCACACATATTCATTTTATGTCCATTTTATTTTGGAGAATCACAAAGGTGCTCTATTGTGGAAATAACTTCAGCAAAGAAGTTGGCTCTTTGGTTTTCCACATCCCGCACCTCACTGATAAATAGTGATACAGCCTATGACATTTAGCTGCTGGATGCGAGCAGCAGAAGGTGGACGGACACTGACTTCTAATGGAGGTCAGTATTTATGAAGTAGAGTCCAACTGCCACTTTATTATCAGCAAACTCACTGCAGGTACACTTTAAAGCCTGACTGTAGACACACATTTTTATTTTATTTTGAATAAACCAGAAGAGGGTTAGATCTTCTGTAAGGGTTTTATTGCAGTTCATGTCCTTCCAGGGGAGAATTTGTCGCTTTTCCTGTCATGTCACAGACAAAACTTAAACCTGACAGAATATTTAAACTCTTCCCAACTAAACTATGAATTTAACTTTGGAGACTTTGCTGTTTTAATCCTTTTTGCTGAAAATTTCGTCCTATACACAAAAGAAAAAAGAAATGCCCGCACTAGCATAGTTCAACGTGGATCCACATTGATGAAAAACTCAACAAGGTGGCATCACAGCACAGTTTCTTTAACCACTTGCCGACGGCTGATCGGCAAATGACGGCGACAAAGTGGCTCTGTAACGCGAATCGCCGTCATACAACGGCGGCCGCGATACAGAGCCACTGTGAGCGCGCGCGCTCACTGTGTTCGGGGGGGCCAGGGAGCGGGTGCAGCGGCTTCGATTGCCGCCGGCCACCCGCGATGCCCCCCCCGGAGTGAAGGAGCGGAGGTCCGTGTAAGTAAACACGGACCTCCGCTCTGTGTGAGGGGGAAGGGCTGTGATCACAGCCTTCCTGTACGTGAAGGCTGTGACCACTTCCCTTCCCCAGCTAGGCAAGCCCCCATACAGTTAGAACACGCCCAGGGAACATAGTTAACCCTTAGCGCGCCCCCTGCAGGTTAACCTTTCACTGCCAATGGCATTTACACAGTAATCAGTGCATTTTTATAGCACTGATCGCTGTATAAATGCCAATGGTCCCAAAAAAGTGTCAAAACGTTCCGACATGTCCGCTGCAATATCGCAGTACCGCTAAAAATCGCAGATCGCCACCATTACTAGTAAAAAATAATAAAAAAAAAAAAACCCCAAAAATGAATTCTCATCATCCGTAAATGCAACCACTTTTGCGCAAACAAATCAATAAACGCCGATTGCAATTTTTTTTATCGCAAATATGAGGAAGAATATAAATCGGCCAAAAACGGTGAAAAAAAATGTTTTTTTATATTTTTTTTTGGATTTGTATTTTAGCAAAAAGTAAGAAATTTGGGTTTTTTTGCAAAATTGTCGCTCTTCTTTTGATCAGAAATGACGCAGAGGTGATCAAATACCACCAAAAGAAAGCTCTATTTGTGGGAAAAAAAGGACGCAAATTTCGTTTGGGTACAACGTCGCACGACCGCGCAATTGTCAGTTAAAGCGACGCAGAGCCGAATCGCAAAAAGGGCTCCGGTCCTAAAGCTGGAAATCCTTCCGGGGCTGAAGTGGTTAAGGCTTTGCAGCCACAAATACTAGAGAACGACCACTATTTCAGTAAACAGTACATTTCATAAACAGCTGCTTGCACTTATCTGTGACAGATTCTCTCACATTGAAGTCCAGGGTAGGACTAGGTACACAGGTAAACAGCTGGAGAAATCTCTGGGCTGACACCACAGGCAAGCGGCTAAAAGAATTTCAGGACTAAAACTACAGACAGGCAACTGGAGACACAGGGCCATAGTGCTCTCTGCAGTGGCTGGGCCTTCTGTGGTAGTTGCATGTTATTAGGCTCCACACATTGGGAATAATGGTGGAAGACCAAACATCTAATGGCAGACTGAATGCCCTGTCACCTCTACATCTTTAGGTGTGGGCATTCTAAGCACCCAAGTGTAGGAAAAAGTGAAACATATCCCCTAGGTGTGTTCAGGAGTCCAGGGACTTGTGGGAGCCCAGGGCATTGTGGGAAAAGGAGCCCATGCCTGCATCTGAACATGATAAGTAAAGTGGGGTGGCCCTGTGTCTCCAGTTGCCTGTCTGTGGTATCAATCCTGAGACTCCTTCAGCCGCTTACCTGTGGTGTACAAAACTGTGGCCTCTCAATAAAAAAATGTGCTGCAGCACTTAAAGGGATACTAAACAAACACTGTTTCATTTACATTATCCCTTCTCTTTCTCTTTCTTTGGAATACAGACTAAAAATAAAAAATAATATCAATAAACTGTTATAAATTGTCATACAAATATATATTTGAAATCAAATCTTCATTATTTTTGGTAATAGCACAGTGTGGGTGGATTTATGCCAGTCACAGTCACAGGTGTCATGCCCCTCCAGCCTGTGTTGTAGAATAAGGGAAGGTGAAGCCTCTATTAATCTACATGTAATATCCCACCCCCATTGTGTTAAGCTAATTAGTGGGCATGGAGGAGGGAGGGAGTGAGCTCTCATTTACCACTGTGTATGCACCCACATGTGTGACTCTATAGTATAGCAGGGGGACCCCGTGCTACTCGGTAAAATGGTGGGTTCCGCCAGATTTTGAGAGAAGTAAGCACACTGATTATTTGGTGTGTGGCTGGCTTCATAATAGAGCCAGTTAGAGTTCAGGGCCCCACCCTTCTGAGGGAGGTCAGTGTGTCTAAATGAAGCCCTGTGAGATGCTCTCGTGCATCAAGGTCAAGTTGGGACAGAGGAAAGCTCAAGCATGAGAGGAAGTCCATGTGGGACGGGAGCAGCCAAGAGGCTGTAGAGAGTCCGGAAGTGACAAGCGCAGCTAGCGAGCTGCAAGGAAAGACACAGAGCTAAAGTTCAGCGCCGTGCATACCACTGGGATGGGTTTGATGGTCAGGAAGACCAAAATATGTTTGATGGTCTGGAAGACCCTGCAGAGGTACTCGAAGCAGTAAAGCAGCCACAAGAGAGCCAGGAGGCTGAATGTTATGTCTTTGCAGTGATGGTGAGAACCCCCGGGAAGAGCTATCTGTATAAACTTTGACTTGCTTTTAGATAAAAGTGGGCTGCCATGCCCTAAAATACCATTTTGGACTGGCGCAACTCATTGCAAACGCACCTACTGCTTGAGTTTAATTACCCCAATCTTATAATAGTCATATGCGTTGCTCAGATGTGACAGGGAGGAAATGCTCAGCATAAAAACTCACTGAAAACGGAGCATGTGCAGAGTTGCCACCACAGCTGCAAAATCCCTAGCTGAATTGGGGACATGAACAGAAGCTGAAGAGCAGCAGGCAGGATCAACCAGGTTTTTTGCAGAATACAGAAAACGAATGTCATAGTGACTGAGTGAGTATGAACAGCATGTAATACACCATTTATTGATAGTTTTTTATGATGTGGGTTTAGTGACACACAGTTTTCACTTAGTCCCCCAGCAAAGTCCCATAAATACTTATTGATTCTGCCTGTGAAGCATACAGTAGGTGTGCGCAGCCTATTGCATTAGAGCAGTGTCAAAATGGCGACCCTCCAGCTGTTGTGAAACTACAAGTCCCTTCATGCCTCTGCCTGTGGGAGCCATGCTTGTAACTTTCAGCCTTGCAATGCCTCATGGGACTTGTAGTTTCGCAACAGCTGGAGGGCCGCCAGTTTGACACGTGTGCATTAGAGTGTGCCCCTCAAGGTTAACATGCATACATGTGTATGTGCGTATATATATATATATATATATATCTACAGTATCTCACAAAAGTGAGTACACCCCTCACATTTTTGTAAATATTTTATTATATCTTTTTATGTGACAACAATGAAGAAATGACACTTTGCTACAATGTAAAGTAGTGAGTGTACAGCTTGTATAACAGTGTAAATTTGCTGTCCCCTCAAAATAACTCAACACACAGCCATTAATGTCTAAACCGCTGGCAACAAAAGTGAGTACATCCCTAAGTGAAACTGTCCAAATTGGGCACTACCCCAGTAGTGCTCACCAGCTCAGTGACAACCCTGCTTAGTTATACCCCACTAACTGCTCTCCATACAAGCTGAGTGACAGGTCCTGGTCCCGCCTCTTCTCTGTCTATATGGCCAGAGTGACAGTATCTGGCCCTGCCCCTCCTCTCCTTTTACAGGGTGAGTGACAGTTGCTGTCCCCACTCCCATGCTCCCATTGGTTGTTACCCCAGGATTGGGGAGAGAGAAGGCTGGAGACAGGGCAGAGAGTAGAGGGATCAGTGTGGAGGCTCTTGTGTGTGCCTGGCCTCCTGCTGCTGCTTCCCCCCAGAGGTCGATGATCAGAGACCCTTCAACCACCCCTCTACATTTCTACCTTGTGGACTGAGCCTCGCCCTGGTAAAGTGCCGTCCCTGGTCACCAGCCTGACCTTAAAGTGGATGGGATGTTTAGGGTGTGCCAAGGCATACCTGGCACACCCCCTGCACACGTCTATGCTGTGAAATCAACCTAATGTAGCTTTCGGTGATGGTGTGGCAACGATGCTGCACTGCTTCTGAATTCAGAATAGATTGGCCACCTTCATGTGGGCTGTGCCTACTTGCACTACAGCAGTGGTCCTCAACTCTGGTCCTCAGGACCCATTAACAGGCCAGATTTTAAGTATTACCCTGGGGAGATGCAGACTAGAATACTGCAATCACTGAGCAGCAAATGATATCACCTGTGACATATTTCAGTTATCCTGCAAACCTGGCCTGTTAGTGGGTCCCGAGGACCGGAGTTGAGAACCTCTGCACTACAGTGAGATGAAAAAATGTTGCAGAGGGCATGGCTAATAGCAATTTATTTGCTGAATCACAAGCCTGTAGCTTGTCATTCATTACCTGGCCACACCTAGTCCTGCCCACTGCAGCGCTGCCTCTTTTTCTGAAACCCTCCCACTGTGAGCTGCAGTGTCTGGGAGGGGGAGCGTGTGAGACTAAACCGCTGGAGAAATTGGCCCAGTCGTGGAAGGTAAAGGAGGTTTTGATTACCTAATGAGACTTAGTAACTCACATAGTAACTAGATTTGGTACCTGTTGTATTGTAATAGAGAAGGGGGCTACCAATGGCTGTTTTTTTACAAATTGTTCAGCTTTAATTACTATAATTCACTGTAACGGTCTTGCTTTTGTACATGAACTTTGGTAAACCGCAAGGCTCATAAAGTGTATTTTTCATTCAATTGCAAAGTGTCCCCTGTGTCTTCTTGCACAACTGAACAGGTCATTACATAAAGATCAACAATAGTAACAAGCAATGTTTGAAAAGGTGGGTGGGACCAGAAGGATGCGGTGGACTGAAGAAGCGTGGGAAGGGGGAAAGAAAGGTCAGTAAACACCAACGAGAAAATAACACATAGCGAAAGATCACGGGTAGAACAAGTAAAAAAAAGTACAGCTATGCACGCAAAATATTTCACTTTACTGCTGTAAAAAAATCTCACATCCGCACGTCTTAGAGCCGCTCTGCAGCGACAGGGTTAAACCTCCCATTACATTAGCAGACAATACATTGCTTTAAGGGTTATTACATTTCCAGTTAGCAGATAAGATTTTTGCATCGTTAATTTTGATGCTTGCTCTGCGTCCCTGGGAGTTGGCCCCCCTCCTTCCCTCTTTGCTCCTCGCCGCTGTTTGTGGATAATTTATATCCTGATCGGAAATAAAACCTACTAAACATTTACTGCTTATCTCCCCTGTATCCAGAGATAGCGAGCTGACACAGATAACATGTATGTTCGCACGTGTCGCGGGGGGAAATGACTGTTTCTACAGCCCCGACTGGCAAGACAATAGCTGTTGGCGCCTTTCCTCCCTTCGCACGGGTTAACAGTGGCCTGAAGCGCGCGGCAGCTAAAAATACATATTTTATCTCTGATTAAAATCATCTTCGGCTGCCATTATTTATTGTAATCATAAAACAATCCTCTCAAATCCAATTTCACTGATATTGATTTTCAATTCATTACTGTCACTAGAATTCCTATAGTGTCCCACGTAACTGCTCCCTGAACTCCCACTATTGCTCCATTAAACTTGTGTCTATAACTTTGCCTACTGCTACATATATAACCTCTCACTATAACTCTTCCCATTGTGCTCTATAACTCGTCTTAGTAATGGCTGCTACTACTGTACTTCATATAACCCTGCGCCATAACTTATCCTAATGTTCCCTGCTTAGAACTCCTCCCATTCCGCCATATAATTCTAACTCAATGGGTGTCATGTACTGAAACAGTGTGCTAACAGTGTCGTTATTTATGACCCATTTTAAAGCTCTCAAGATGCTTTCGTATATATGGCCGTGGTGAAGGCAAAAGCAAATAGTCAAAATATAATGCTGTGCCTGGAATACTTGGTTCGGCGAAAGCCCGGAAACACAGTGTACTGATGATTTATGCACTCGCTGGCTATAAAATATCAGAGTTTAGAACCTAAAATTTAAAGGCTATGTGCACATCAACATGGTCACTCAAGCTACTAGTCTGTGCATTATTTTTGTGGTGCCCAGAGCTGTACTTACTATACAAGCTATTGCACATACCCGGCATAGCATACATTTTTTTGTATTACCTTGCCAGGGAGCCCTGGGAGTAAATTCTGGCATATTTAATTGCAAGGGATCCCACATCTGCAGTGTACAGCCACTGAGTCACCAATAGAAGTCAATGGCTGTACATGGCCTTTGGTCCTTTTGGGGCCTTTGGTTGAGCCTTAGACATGGGAACAGGCAGCAAGAAATGCTGCAGGATGTAGTTCCACTGTGAGCATGTGATCTCCCTTTTGGGGTACCCAATGTTGGGTACCCCAAAAGTCAGATAATGGAGCTTATTGATAGGACTCTATCTATCTAAGTGGTATAAGTTGGGCAGTAAAAGCTAGAAGGAACTATAGGTGTGTATGGAGAAATCTGTGAGAGACTGGTGTACATTAATTCTATATCTGCAGAAAGTTCAAGTAAATGTGAGTAGATGCTAGAACCTGCGTAACACACATATGGGCCAGGAGCCCAGAGCTGTATGCCTGTATTAATGTATGTGTTTAAAAGAGAAGTATGAGTTTTCTTTTTATTTGATAATTATACTTACCTAGGTGGATGCAGCATTGGTTCGATGCTGCATCTGTCCCCCCGGTGCCTCTGTAAGACTGAGAACTGAGTGATCAAACACCGCAGATGGCTAGGTTCTCACAGCTCCCTGACTGTCAGTCACTGGCTTTCTGCTCTGCCCCTCACCCCGTGCTCACTGGAGCGCTGGGCTGTGGAGGGGGTGGGAGCGGCTGGCTCAGGCTCTCAGCGGCTCTGTGATGCCAGCAGACAGCGTACTTCGGCCCACTGTCTGCTGAAAACAGGTCACAGGAGTGCAGAACAAACTGCACTCCTGTGATCCACAGGAGAAGTACAGCCAAACAAGCTTTAACTGTACTTCTCCTTTAAGCAGATATTTGAATGTAAAGCCTTGGGCGTCTATAGGCAGCTGTATGCAACACCTATGGGATACCTTGCAGAGAAATATAGCATAATATATGCTATATGACCAGATACCGCCATATGTAAGTGCCCAAAGGCACATGACTAGAGCAGCCGGGTTAGGGGGGACGGAACAGAACCTTAAGGTGGTCATAGATGGATCGAAATTTGGCCGGCTCAGCTGGATTCAAGTCGATCTACCAATCTATCTTTGTTGGATAAAATGGCTGCAGCACTGATCTGTGTGTTCTGACAGTAGAAGAGTCTCCCCGCTCTCAGAATACAATAGCGCAGTGGGAAAGATTTCACCATCTAACTTGAATGCCCTCTGTACATGTATTGCCAGCTTTAAAATCAACAGTATATGTTTATTTTTTCTGATTTTGGTTCCCCCTTATGGTCACCTCTGGACATTTACAGCTAAAATGGCCAAAATACCTGTAGAAAGAAGGTGGTGCGCGGAATACTCATAGAAGTCAGAAGACCCTTTATAGTTTAAGAAACATATACCCATCTCTTTTTTATCTTGCTTGGTGGTCTGTACCATTGAAACGTAGTTCTGCATATAAAGCAGGCCCCATTCTGACTACAGTAGTGAGCAGTAGCTGCAGGTTTTGCTAAAGTAATTATATGACCTAAGGGATGGATCCTGTACATAAGGGTGTCATAAGGCAGCTATGACTGGGTGATGTCTAAATATATGATGATTACACAGTGACCACAGATGAATGTAGCACCCTCCTAGTTCAAAGTAGGGTGCTAGGCAAATTTAGTTAGCTCCTCTGTAATCAGTGGAGCAGAGTTTGACTGTTTTGGACTGTTCAGTGTCTTGCAGGCTGCTATTCTACTACTTCCCCCGTCCCGTCTTCTGGAGATTTCTCAAAATATAGTGGGAGGGAGAGAGCAGAACAGACAATCTGAATATTTATGGAGCTCCAGCCAATCCCTGGAGAGGGTTGTCCGGTAGATGGCTGAGGTGTGTACAAGTGCTCTGAAGTCAGGGAGCAGTGTGCAGCTTCTGGAGGAGACCCCTGTGCCTGGGGCAAATGGGTCAAGAGAGAGACACAGTCAGAGAAGCCTAAAGATTATTTTTTGAGACATCAAGGTTCAAGCTAGGCTTAGCTAGGGGGCCTACTGAAGAGAGTCGGGATCAGAGTCTGGATCGAGCCAGGAGAACAGGTGTGAGGAAGCCCTATTATTCTGGGACTGAGTGAGTACCTAATCCTTCTACTCAGGAGGAGAAGTGACTGTGGGGTGCTTTACCTTACAAGCCAATACAGTGCAGCCAGGAGCTGTGCAATACAGCCAGGAGTTGCGCAGTACTGCCTAAGTGTGTCCGGTGTAGCTAGGAGCTGTGCAATATAGCCAGTAGTTGTGCAAGTCAGCAAAGAGACAGTACAGTGGAGCCTAATGTTTTGCAAGACAGCCAGCATTTTATACATAGCAGTCCTCAAGCTTTACAGTTGCTATGTCCCTCTCCATCCTTATCCAAGTTTATGTTCAGTAAAAACACAAATCCGAAACCCCTAGACTGATCATTGAGCCAGTGGATGTGCCTATTGAAATTGGTCATGGCTGTGATTATGTGAACATGCTGTGACATGTTGAACATAGGCCATACTGAAAATGTGGTGTGGATGATACAGTTCCAGTAGGGGGACACTCATGTATTTTGACAAGCTGTATGCCTATGAGTGCACACGCTGCTTCATACACCTACCTTGATATTCAACTCTAATGGCAAACTATAATGGCTTTAGGCCAGTTTTATTTTGTTTATATAGTTTAAGCTAATGTAGTGTCCTCATAGTATAGGTGCGTTTTTCTAGCAGGATTTGTTAGGTGAAGTAAAATTTAGTCAGGCCTGAGTGTAAGAGCAGGCCTGAATATTTTGATCTGTGCCTGGAGGAGAGGCTCAGGGAGGATTGAGTGGACTTGACAGATGAGGTCACCAGAACCTCCCACCTCTTTTTAGAAACCTGGGGAAGGTTTCTGGTCAGAGAGCCGGGAGATAGGTGGAGTCATCTGGAGTGTTCTAAGGAGCCCTGACCAATCCCCAGGCAGGATTGGCAGGAGGCAGATCTCCTTAAATGCTCGGAGTCAGCCCAGTCTGGGAGGATAAGTGTCTGGTGGAAGTCTGGAGATGTAGCAGAGGTGCTGTGGAGGCCCCTACCCGGGAGGTAGCCCCAGTCTAGGGAAGGGTGACCTTGGGGCCTGGAGGTTCAGGTGCAACCAGGAAGGTGGTGATTCCTGGAGTCACATAGGGAACATGAGAACAACGGAGGTGCTACACAGTGAGAGACTTTAAAGTGATCCACCGGTTCGGTGAGTGACGGTCCCTGGGAACTGCAAGAGAAAGTGCTGGAGAAGGCTGGGAGAGGAATAGTGGACAGTCTGTGGGAGCCTTGGGAGCCAGTTCAGGGAAAGGAGAGTCACTGAGAAAAAGCAGGTTGATGGGACCTGGAGGAGAGTTGTAGTCCATCAAAGGCCCAGCTAGCACTCAATTACTTTTTGCTACACATTCAGGGGCCCATGATCCTTGGCCTATAATGGGTGTTCCGAAGGCTCTGCTGAGAGTAGGCCTCACCATGTGCTAGCCGCGGTGAAGAAAAAGGAACAGAGAAGCTTGATAAATTTCCTTTAAGCTGGAATCTAAGTGCAGTGCTGGAGAGTAGTAATGGAGTGTAGATTTACTAAGTTCAGTGCTGGAGAGAAAACAGTAGGAGAAACGGTCAGCAAGTTGAGTGCTGGAGAGTTGTGAGAAGTAACAGTCTGCAGTGAAGTGCGGTCAGTGAAGTGCGCATATACATGAATGTATATGGACTTTATGTATTATAATTCTTTGGGCATCCCACAGTCATCCCTTATCCCCATCCAAGTTATTTCCCTAAATAAAACAACAAAAACAAGAACCGGCCTGGTCAGTGTCTACAGATATGTGAAATATGGTGTGATTGAGGGCAGCATTAAGGTGAACCACTACTACCAGTCACTCTCAAGGGAGCACATGGCTACACTAATTGTCCTTTATAATACAAATACTAACTAACAGATAGGATCCGCTAAGCCAGTGGTTCTCAACTCCTGCCCTCGGGACCCATTAACAGGCCAGGTTTGCAAGATTACTGAAACACATCACAGGTGATATCATTTGCTGCTCAGTGATTGCAGTATTCCAGTCTGCATCTCCCTAAGGTAATACTTAAAATCTGGCCTGTTGGTGGGTCCCGAGGACTGGAGTTGAGAACCACTGCGCTAAGTGAAAGCTCAGCAGAAGTTGTTTCCTTTCAGATACCCTGTTTCTTATTGAAACTTTAGATGACGCTGTAGAGAAACAAGGCAAGAAAGGAGTCCATTGTTCTATAAATATATATCATCTGCGTGCGTGGAAATTTCAGCTTAAGATATTAAGCTCTATAGAGAACAAGCTTTTTATGATTTTTTTAAAATATGGGCCGTGGTGTACAGTAAATCTGCAGAGTATAACAAAGAGTGAATAGCAATATCTTTTCTCTTTTATAAACAGAACAATGTAATACATTTAAATGTATTTAGTCAATGCAATGACTTGGCAAGCTAACTTTTTTTTTTCCAATGAACTGTAAAAAGGAAATCAGTTTTTAGGATTTGTATGGAACCAAGAAAAAATTGCGGCAAAAGTGTTTAAGCCATGGAATGCTTCACTGCATGGGGTGGTAAATGTAAAATCAATAATGAATTTCAAAAGAGGATTGGATATATATATATTTTTTTACAATAATATTTGTGCCTATAAGCCCTAATAACCCGTAATATGGAAATATTGTAATAGGTACTGAGGGAGGAGGGTTGTTTTGCTTTTCTCTAAACAAAAGTTGCAGGGGCTTGTAAGAAGTAGAATTTATGCGAATAATTAATGATTTTACAAGTCTGTATGAATAAAATCTTGATACAATATTAGTCTGCTGCGGGCAGGAGGAAGCATTTTCTCAGTTTCCTCTTCCTTAGGGATCAGACTGCAACATTGTAATCTTGTAGCATGTCACAAGGCTGAACATGAAACAAGAAGATATCTGATGCTAAATCCAATTTTTTTTTTAAAGAGATCTGTGTGCTGTCAGGCTGCATTCACACCTGAGCGTAGCATCTTTGAGTGATTTTCTGGCATTTTTTTGTGCATTTTTATGTGCAATTTGGGTGCGTTTTATGTGCACATTTTTATACAGCGTTTTTGAGCTTTGCAGTCTTTTTTAGTGTTGAGCGAACCCGGACTGTAACGTTCGGGTCCGTACCGAACTTTCGGGTGTCCGTGGCACGGACCCGGACCCGGACATTTCAAAAATCGTTCGGGTTCGCCCAGGCCCAGGCACGGTGCCTGTGGGCTTTCAAGCCATGCCTGGGCTTGCAATGTCAGGCCCAAGCGAGTTGTGATTTTTTCTGACGTTTCGAGTTTTTGCGACATATTTTTACACGTGTATTTTGCGTGGGTTTAACGTGTATTTTTACGTGTTTTTTTACGGTCTTTTAGTGAGTTTCTACGATGCGAGTCCACACTTACGTCGGACTGTCGTGTGTCTAGAGAAATTTTTTTTTTAACCTAAATCGTAGTCTATAGAAGAACAAAGTACAAGTCGGAACACTGTACGATGTTCTAATGTTACAACGTCAGACTAGGGATTC
>BLSH010060620.1:2120423-2131141 GCA_018402905.1 Glandirana rugosa
CTCTCCCCATTTTTTGTAGGGCACTTGCCCTAGTTTGAAGATGATTTTAGAACAGTTATATGGCTTCTACCGTTAATTAATACTTTTCAGACACAGTTTGAAGATGATCCACATTCACCTCCATTTTTGCATTTTTTAAGTTTTTATTTTTTTAAAAATATTTAAAGTTATTTCCCTGTCCCCATTTTTTTGTAGGGCACTTGCCCTACCCTTACCCCCATTTTACTTCCTTTTGCAGCCCTCTGGGGCTTTCCAGGACTTTGCTACAGCCATTTTTGTGCCTAAAAGTTCGGTCCCCATTGATTTCAATGGGGTTCGTTGTCCGTGCGATCGTTCGGGTTCCGTCCGGACCCGGACCCGGACTTTGTCCCGAAGTTCGGACGGACCAGCAGAACCCGAACTTCCAGGTGTTCGCTCAACTCTAGTCTTTTTATTAGCTAATAGAGAATACTATCATCTGTTGCATCATTTGTTGCTAGGTATTTCAGCTTTTTTAGCTTTTTCGTTAGCTTTAATTTATTTTATTATTATTTATATTCATTTATTATTTTATTTTTTTGTTAGAGTAGGGGGTTAGAGTTAAGGTTAAGTTAGAGTTAGGAGTTGAGGTTAGGGTGATTTATTATTTATTTTTATTTTCTTGTTAGGGTGTTAACACTACTACTACTACTACTACTACTATTAATAATACATGAATAAATAAATATAAAATAAATACACAAATAAATACAAATTATAAATAAATAATAAATACATTCAATAACTGAATGCTAAGTAATAATAAATAAATAATTAACCCATAACCTTAACACCTAACTTAAAAAAATAAAATAATAATAAATATCTAAACACCCTTAAGCAATATAATAATAAATTAATTACATTTTTATTTTTTAAGGTTAGGGGTTAATTATGTATGTATGTATCATTCATATGTTTAGGTAAATTACATCCTGTCTAAATTGGCCCTAGTATATGTATGAATGGGAGTCAGGGACCTTAGATTGTAAACTCCTTGAGGGTGATGATGTGAATGTACAATGTATATGTAAAGCGCTGCGTAAATTGACAGCGCTATAGAAGTACCTGAAATAAATAAATACATATATCATTCATATTATTAATTTATTTTATTTATTTATGATGATTTTTAGTTATTTGTGTATTTATTATACATTTATTTATTGTCATATTAATACTATTTTTTTTCTTTTAATCTCAGCAGAAAATGGTGCAGAAAAGTGAGACAAAGGGGTTGATTTACTAAAGCTTGAAAGTGCAAAATTTGGTGCAGCTCCACACAGAAACCAATCAGCTTCAAGGTTTTATTGTCAAAGCTTGATTGAACAAGCTGAGGTTAGAAGCTGATTGGCTAGCATGCACAGCTGCACCAGTTTTTGCACTCTCCAGCTTTAGTAAATCAACCCCAAAATGTGTGACTGTGCACAAAAACGCGCAAATGGAATGGCAATTTTTCTATTAACTTCTATGAGAATAAAAATGCATAGAAACGCTCAAATCTGCCTGATTCAAGCTACAAAAAAAGCTCCAGAACTTATATTATCTTCAGGTGTTGGGCTTCAGATGACTTGGAGTGGAGATGTGAACCAACTCCATAGAGAATTATTGATTTTTTTTCTCCTCCAGCGTTTTGGAGCTTCGAGTTTCAAGCTACAAAACCCTGAGGTGTCAATGGGGCCTCAGTGTTGTGCTGTATGTATGTTTTTGGTAGAGTAGGGAAGGGTTAAAGTCCCAGTCAAGAAGTAAGAGGACACCTCTCCGATGTGAGAAGAGTTCCCATTTTAGACAGTTGTCACCTAAACATTTGTCCTCCATTAGAAGATTCCTCCTCTTGCACTCATGACAACTCCAAACTTTAGAATTTCCCCTTACTTACTTTCTGTCTCGGAGACAATGGCCACCAGAGGTAAATTTCCCCAGAGAGAACACAGACCGCAGTAAAAACTTGGCAGAGGGTCTATCCCTTCTCTACTCCACCCACAAGGTACCACATTTTTTTCTTTATTTACATACGCTGTAAAGCTGAACACCTTAGTCTTGCACCAGGCTCCTCTCCAGTATTGAAATGACTTAAACACTTGCCGACCGCCAACCGCAGGTTGACGGCGACAAAGTGGTGCGATATCGCAAATCGCCGTCATTTGACGGCGGCTGCGAGATCGCGCACTGTGAGCGCGCGCCGCCAGAGGCGCACCCGCGTGCTCACTGTGTTCGGGGAGGGCCAGGGAGTGGGTGCGGCAGCTTCGATTGCCGCCGGCTACCCGCGATGCCCCCCCCGGAGTGAAAGAACGGAGGTCCGTGTAAGTAAACTTACACGGACCTCCGTTCTGTGAGAGGGGGAAGGGCTGTGATCAAAGCCTTCCTCTACAAGGAAGCTGTGACCACTTCCCTTCCCCTGCTAGGACAGTCCCCCCACAGTTAGAACACACCCAGGGAACATAGTTAACCCTTAGAGCGCCCCCTGCAGGTTAACCCCTTCACTGCCAATGGCATTTACACAGTAATCAGTGCATTTTTATAGCACTGATCTCTGTATAAATGCCAATGGTCCCAAAAAAGTGTCAAAATGGCCCGACATGTCCGCCCCAATATCGCAGTACCGCTAAAAATCGCAGATCGCCACCATTACTAATAAAAAATGTAAAAAAATAAAAACCCCAAAAATGAATTCTCATCATCCATAAACGCGGCCACTTTTGCGCAAACCAATCAATAAACGCCGATTGCGATTTTTTTTATCACAAATATGAGGAAGAATATAAATCGGCCAAAAACGGTGAAAAAAAATGTTTTTTTTGTATTTTTTTTTTGGATTTGTATTTTAGCAAAAAGTAAGAAATTTGTTTTTTTTTTGCAAAATTGTCGCTCTTATTTTGTTTATAGCGGCGATCAGAAATGACGCAGCAATGATCAAATACCACCAAAAGAAAGCTCTGTTTGTGGGAAAAAAAGGACGCAAATTTAGTTTGGGTACAACGTCGCACGACCGCGCAATTGTCAGTTAAAGCGACGCAGCACCGAATCGCAAAAAGGGCTCTGGTCCTAAAGTGGGAAATCCTTCCTGGGCTGAAGTGGTTAATCTGGTTTCACTGCAGAGTATGAGCTTCTAAAAGTTTGCATTACAAGCTGTAACAAGTTAGATAGAGCCCACTCCATTTCCTGACTGGAGGGCATCCAGCATCATCTAGGCCTTTTTTCCCTAGACTATACCTGCACCCCCTCCCCCCTTCAATTCCCTGGATTTTAGTTATTGCAATCACAGAGGCTCAGCACATGTGGGCATTACATAGGGTGGTCTGCATGCAAATTCAGCTTGTCTAAAAAACACCTGTAGGCAGGTACAGTCTACTTTCTCCACTGCAGGTGGCATTCAACCTCAGCGGCATTGCAGAGGGAGAGGAAGTCCAGAGGACTATGGTTCCTCTATGGTTTCCTGGGTCACCAGGGTAGCTATCCAATTGGATGCTGGCACCCCAAGTAACTCTGGTGGCCATCTTGGGTCGGGCAGAGTCTATTTAAGAGCCTGGTTCCCAGGCTTGGAATGCATTTTGTATGTGGTTAGTGTAGGGAAAAATCACCCATTTGTCAGGGACAGTATTTATCAGCAGAAAGAGGTTCCAGATGAGTAGGGAAAGAGCAGGTACACGCCATCCTTCCTGGAAGCCCACCCATATTAATATACTCCACCTCTCAAGACAGACACTGTCAGTACAGTATACCTGAAAACCTACTGTTATACTCTTTGCTGCAAATATTCTGTGAGTGCCCCGGGTTGGGTTGTCTTCCCGCTGAGTAGTTGTGCTTTATTGAACTTTACCTTTAATGCAATTCTTTTACTGCAATTGGACTCTGAGTGTTTACTGTGGCCGCACCATGCTGCACCTCCCTACCCACTCACTCCTCTAGACTGGGAATAAGCTCAGATATGTTCAGATTCTAGTCCAAAACCACCTAAGCTATCCCGCTAGGAGGCTGTCACTGCACAAAGCCAATAATAAGAGGCCAAGGCCATGCACCCACACATATGCAAGTCCCTTGTATACATGCTGCTCTGGGGCAGAGAATGCCTAGGATCTGAATACATTTAAGTGCATCCCTACTCAAGACTGACATCCACTTATCACGTCAGGTTGAAAATTGCATAACTCCTCCCAATAGGCAACCCACTGCTTCCATCAGAGAACTCTTGAGAAGAGTACTAAGACAGTGGGCTGTGATATTTTCAAGAAGATATATACAACAGCCAGTCAGTCCCTTCCACCAGCCATGATTTCACTTCATTGCAAGTAGCCAATGGCTCGTGCTGCTGTCAGTCACAGCCTGCAAGGAGGGGCGTGGCCAAGCTGCACTGTGTGTATCAATGGACACACAAAGCCTGGCTGAGGATCGAGCCTGCACAAGTGCCCCCATAGCAAGCGGTAAAAATAAAAAATAAAAAGTAAAATGAATAATAAGAAAAAGATTTTTCACGCAAGCATATGTAAAAGGTGTTTAAACCACACATGTGAGGTATAGCTGCAAACGTTAGAGCAATATTTCTAGTGCAAGACCTCCTCTATAACTCTAAACAGGTAACCTGTAAAAATGTTTAAAGTGTCTCCTATGGAGATTTTTAACCACTTCAGCCCCGGAAGAATTTTGCACTTTAGGACCAGAGCACTTTTTGCAATTCGGCGCTGCGTCGCTTTAACTGACAATTGCGTGGTCGTGCAACGTTGTACCCAAACAAAATTTGCGTCCTTTTTTTCCCACAAATAGAGCTTTCTTTTGGTGGTATTTGATCGCCTCTGCGTCATTTCTTATCGCCGCTATAAACAAAAGAAGAGCGACCATTTTGCAAAAAAAACCAAATTTCTTACTTTTTGCTAAAATTCAAATCCAAAAAAAAAAATATAAAAAAACATTTTTTTTCACCGTTTTTGGCCGATTTATATAATTCCTCATATTTGCGATAAAAAAAATCGCAATCGGCGTTTATTGATTGGTTTGCGCAAAAGTGGCCGCGTTTACGGATGATGAGAATTCATTTCTGGGGTTTTTTTTTTTTTTTACTAGTAATGGCGGCGATCTGCGATTTTTAGCGGTAATGCGATATTGGGGCGGACATGTCGGAATATTTTGACACTTTTTTGGGACCAATGACATTTATTCAGCGATCAGAAATTTAAATGTCCACTGATTACTGTATAAATGTCATTGGCAGTGAAGGGGTTAACCTGGGGGGGAGCTAGGGGTTAACTGTGTTCCCTGGGTGTGTTCTTACTGTGGGGGGGTTGGGCTAACATGGGCATGAGAGATCTAACTGATCCCAGTGACAGGGATCAGTAGATCTCTCATGCCCCACTGACAGGGCGGGGAACCGCCGTGTTTACATCGGCGGTTCCCCGTTCTTTCCCTGTAGCCGCTCATCGCGGCTCGCCGGCGGACATCGGGTCCGCCTGAGCCGCGGGCACACTCCCCAAGAGTGCGGCAGGTGCGCGCGAGCGCCGCCGGCGCGCGCGCGTGCCCCCTGGTGGCCAAATGCGAATCGCCGCTTATTTACGGCGATTCGCGCAGGGCTCCCCGACTGCCGCCGTGAAAAGACAGCGCGCGGTCGGGAACCAGTTAAGTACCGTAGTTTGTCCACATGTGTGCGCAATTTTAAAGCATGACATGTTAGGCATCTATTTACTCAGCGTAACATCATCTTTTATATTTTACAAAAAAAATGGGTTATCTATGGTGTTTTTTCACATTAAAATGCATTAAAGTGTATTGAAGTGTTTGAAAGACTGCTGCGCAAATACTGTGGGGTTGATTTACTAAAGCTGGGGAGTGCAAAAACTGGTGCAGCTGTGCATGCTAGCCAATCAGCCACTAACCTCAGCTTGTTCAATCAAGCTTTGACAATAAAACCTTGAAGCTGATTGGTTTCTGTGTGGAGCTGCACCAAATTTTGCACTTTCAAGCTTTAGTAAATCAACCCCTGTGTAACATAAAATATTGCAACGATCAGTATTTTATTCTCTAGCGTCCCTGCTAAAAAATGTTATATTTTTGGGCGTTTTAATGAATTTTCTAGCAAAAAAATACTGATTTAAACTTTTAAAAAAAAGTTTCAGAAAATGCCTGGTCTTCAAGTGGTTAAAAAAAATTGCTGTTAGTATCACTTTCAGGTTTAATGCCCCAGGATCAGCATGCCAACTAAGCAGCCAGCAATGGAAGCCTATGTATTCCTCTAAAGTCAGGTCTCCTTTAATAGACATAGAGTCATATTTCAAACAAATTAACTGTGTTACTATATGACTAAAAACATTTTAAAATAACCTACATTTCGGCTTTTGTTCTGTTAGTTCACGATGGATTAAAGATAGTATTCGTGTGCTCCTACCCAAATGCATCCCACCCATTCTTTTATTCCAACTAAACAAAAAACAAGAAAAAAATGTTCTTTTCTTTTTTTTTTTTTTTACCTCCAGCTCACATATTAACACATCACTGAGCCAAACAAGAGCGAACGCTGACCGCCAAAGCTTGTTGTCCACCTTGATTAGTGGAGGATGAACACTGTACAATAAATTAAGGTCTTGGATCAGACTTAGCGTAACTGACATACATGACGGAACCCGTAAAGCCACAAAGGCCGGCGCAATAAATGAAAGGTGCCGTGCCTGGGAAGGGGATTAATGTTGGATATTGATAAGGAGAGAGTGGCTCAATCATGTGTGCACCCCATCCCTTTAAATTCTCCCCCTGGGTCTTTTTAAATTAACTTCCTCCCATTCAGTGCTACAATTTCTACTTTGCCTCATATAATTTACAGTCTCCAGTGAGGTTCTGACATGGCCGATTTATCTGAGTCTTTATTCTCCTCGCGGGATCAGAAGCCAGTTAAATGCCACCGTTAAGCAGAATGTAACCGTTTCGTTGCCAAGCTGTGGAGCTCTGCGGGTGGGAGGTGGGACGCCTCGGCTCGTTTTGGGTTCTTTGGTGAGGGAATGAATTTTTATTGAACTGATACAGCCAAGAAATAATTCAATGTTATACAGTCATTTCTTCGAGATAAAAAAAAGGGAAAGCACAATGAATGCATTGTAGAAAACAGATTAGTGTTTTTTTTTTCATTTGACAGGCGAAGGCAATCATTTGGAACCTGGCCATCGGTTGTGAACAGAGCAAGGTGGGAAATCGGTGCGAGTTCAGAATCATCGCCGCTAATAGGTGCGCTTGATGAGGCGCCAGCTTCTCAGCCATAAAAGATGTTGTTCTGATTGCGCCAGTGGAGCGTAATCAAGGAGCATTCAAAAACATACAATGTATTTTCTTTTCCTAAAGCAAGGCAATTTTCAAAATAAACTAAAAAGTGTTATGATTTATTTTTCTATAGAAAAGTGCGCTGTTCTTATAATACTCTGAGCAATAAAACAAAACAGACAAACTTTTGCTCACGCTCTATGTTTGTATTAAAGTGATTCTTCAAGTTAGCCCCCCCATGTTTCCTACCACCCATTCCCTGCCTTTTTTAGCCTTTCCCTGCAGGCCTAATGCCATCAGCAGGTTGGGTGAACCTTAACTCCCAGCCGTCACATAAATGCATCCATGGGGCTTGGCTGTTGTGTGCAGAGTGTGGTCCCAGCACAATGACTTAGCTGTCACTGACCACCACTTAGGATCAGGAGTTGGTGGGATGGGTTTCCGATCATGTGACCACTGTGACAGCCAATCACAGTAGCGACATGACCAAGAAATCTTCCTCCCAATGTTAAGATCCACAGAATGTGTTGACAAAAGGTTTAAAAGCTCTGGAAGATTTTACCCCCTTTGTGACCAGGCTATTTTTTGCTATTTAGATCTGCACTGTTTTAACTGGTAATTGTGCAGTCATGCAACACTGTACCTAAATGAAGTTAATATAATTTTTTTTTTCACACAGATAGAACTTTATTTTGGTGGTATTTGATCATTGCTACTGTATGAAAAATGTAGCCTAAGGGGAAATGGGGGATGAGGGGGAAGAGAGAGATGGAAAGGGAAAGGACTGAACTTTTGCACCTTTGGTTTTAAATGAGAGGAGAAAAAATAAGGGAAGAATTAGGCAGAGAAAAATGTGCTACATCTAGAAATGGGGGCTGGCGCAGGTGTGGATGTGTAGTGGGGTTCTACATGGCCTCTTGATGTGGCTGGATACCCCTGTGGCAGGCTTAAGCGAATGCATCAAGCTCCATATAAGATAAAATAAAGGTATTTAATTATTAATGTTGGTTAAATCGTAGGTGGCATACACCTTTAACTGTTATTAGATAAGGTACCGGGTTTGTTTATTTATTATTATCATTATGTATTACATTGGGCCTGGGTATGCCCATTAGGCCCTGTTTTGTATTTAATTTTTCTTTGAATCTGAATAAAAAGGATAAAAAAAAATCTAAAAAAAAAACAAACCCAATAAGTGTATATTAATTGGTTTGTGAAAGTGCTAGCATCTACAAAAAATATGGTATACTGCAATTTTTATTTATATATATATTTTTTATTCTAGTAATGGAGGTGATCAGCGACTTATAGTGGGACCATGATAGTGCGGCGGACAATCTGACACTAACACTTTGTGGGAAATGACTAACTGACACTGACATCACCAGTGACACTAATACATACTGTTACTGTACTAATGACACTGGGTGGGAAGAGGTTAACATTTAGGGGCAATCAAGGGTTAACTGTGTGCACAATGTTTTCAGTGTGTAGTATGCGCTGCTTTTACTGGGCAATGTGCCTGTATTTACTCCCTTCTTTAGAGGGAGAAAAAAGCTGACACATAGCTGCTATCGGTATATTGTTCTACAGTATATACAGTGGGGAAAATAAATATTTGATTGCCCAATTACAAAAAAATGAAGAGTTTATAATTGTTATCATATGTGTATTTTAAATGATAGAGACTGAATATCAACCAAAAATCCAGAAAAAAATCACATAAAACAAATGTTATAAATTGAGTTGCAGTTCAGTGAGTAAAATAAGTATTTGATCTACAAACAAAACAGGACTTAGTACTTGGTGGAGAAACCCTTGCAGGCAAGAGGTAAGACATTTCTTGTAGATGGTGACCAGGTTTGCACACATCTCAGGAGGGATTTTGGTCCACTCTTCTTTACAGATTTTTCTAAATCTTTAAGGTTTCTTGGCTGTCTCTTGGACACTCGAAGTTTCAGCTCCCTCCATAAATTTTCTATAGGATTAAAATCTAAGGACTGGCTAGACCACTCCATGACCTTAATGTGCTTCTTCATGAGCCATTCAGGACCCATCTTCAGTGTTCTGGCTGAGGGTAGAAGGTTCTCATCCAAGATTTTATAATACATGGCCCCGTCCATTGGCCCCTCAATAAAACAAAGTCGGCCTGTACATTTAGCAGAGAAACAGCCCCAAAGCATAATGCTTCCACCTCTGTGCATGACTGTAGGGATGGTGTTCTTCATAGTCAGCACTTTTCTTCCTCTAAACATGGTGAGTCGAGTTAATGCCAAAGAACTCAATTTTGGTCTCAGCTGACCACAGCACGTTCTCCCAATCCTTCTCTGGGTCATTTAGATGTTCATTGGCATGACTGTACTTGTGCCTTCTTGAGGAGGGTGATTCGCTGTGTTTGGAGGAAGAAAAATGCTGACTATGACCCTAAGAACATCATCCCTATAGTCAAGCACGGAGGTGGAAGCATTATGCTTTGGGGCTTTTGGGGAGACCACTAGCTGGGATAAGAGGTGGTGTGCTGTTGGTATCACTCCGCATGGGACAAGAGCCAGCACTACAGAAGAAGCATTGGCTTATGTGGCTCCTGCTCTCTACTACAGCTCCAACTTTACAAGTAGTCCCTCTGCATTGCACTCTAATGCTCTGGGATGGGGGGTAAGCAAGCCCAGACCATGATCTACCAGTCAACTGGCCGCGATCTACTGGTAGATCACGATCTACAGGTTGCCGACCTTCCGTTCTAAGTAAAGCGATCCAGCTCTAAGTATAGCAATCCAGCTAACGATGGAGTGACGTCCACTTAGTAAAGCTGTTGTACTATGGTCATTTCGCCAGTGTGACATCAGCCTTAGGGACTGTCAAAAGTGGACCACAATTCCTTTGGAGAAAGTTGTGTAAACTGCAGTTACTGTGAAGAAAAAATGGAGCTCTGCGTTTTATAACTGGAATCTCTCTCCAGATATGTTTGTCTCCCTTGGAAGCATGCGCTACTGATGTTCAGAGCAGAAAGTATTGAAGCGCATCATATATCTGTTGAGTCTGGACATCAAGTCAACCAAGCATTAAATTCATTTTGAATGAAAAATCAGCGGTTTTACATCCAGCTAACAATGTAATCTTTAAGTGGAATTTGTACCTACTAATCAAATAAAAAACAAAGAGGTATGTTACCTGTGCTGCTGTTTTTAAAAAAAAAAAGCACACTTAAGAGCCCATTGAATCCAACATTGTCCTCCTCACACCTGCTGCTCTCCAAGTGCAAGTTCTGCCCCACCCAGGACATCTTTTTTTTTTGTAGCTGACCCCAGGTGGCCCCCTGTTATTGCCCTGTATCTTGCGCAAGTGCAGAGAGACATCTAGCACAGTGTTATTGGGAGCAGCAGCAAGATATTGCAGGATTTAGGGGGATATGTGAGAGACGAGACTTGTAGTCATCGCGTACGAAGGTTCCCTCTGTTTGTATA
>BLSH010060620.1:2153779-2174070 GCA_018402905.1 Glandirana rugosa
TAGAACCAATATGATTCCCTAACTTGTTATCATTAGTGCAGTCTGTTTCTGAGAAGACTGAACAAAAGTAATTGTTTAAATTGTTTGCTACATCCTGGTCTCCCTCAACATGTGTTGTGCCCAGTTTTCATTTTGGTGATCCCATTGTATTTTTTCCTTCTATCACTAATGTACCTAAAAAAGGTTTTATCTCCTTCCTTAATAGACTTAGCAATTTCCTCCTCTTTCTGTGCTTTTGCAGCACTGATAATGTGTTTGGCCTCCTTTTGTCTATTTTTATACTCCTCTCTGTCAGCTGCACCTCCTGTTTCCTTGAATCTTCTATATGCCATTTTTTTCCCTTTACTATCCTACTTACCTCTTTGGTGAACCATATTGTTTTTTTCTTCTGTTTATTCTTACTAACTTGCCTGACATATAATCTAGTTGCCTCCAAGATGGTAGACTTTAATAGTGCCCACTGATTACTTACTCCTGTCATTTTGCTCCAACCTTTCAGTTAATTTTTTAGAAATTTCCCCATTTCAGCAAAATTTGTCTTTTTAAAATCTAAAACTTTGTTTTTGTATATGATTTTTCAGTTCTTGTTTTAATATCAAACCAAAGACATTGGTGATCACTAGAACCCAAATTCTCCCCCACCTCAACATCAGACAGTTGATCCCCATTTGTCAGTACTAGGTCAAGAATATGATCACCTCGGGTTGGGCTTTTTACTAACTGTTTTAGAGAAACCACAATCAGTGCTTCCATTACATCCCTGCTCCTGCTTGTAATAGCAGTTTGAGAATTCCAGTTAACGTCAGGCATATTGAAGTCACCCATAATCAAAACCTCTCCCTTCATTGCCATTTGAGTTATCTCATCAATCAACAAGTTTTCATAATCTTCACTCTGTCCTGGAGGTCTGTATACTATTCCAATTCTAAGGGAAGATCCCTCCCTGGTTGGAAGGCAGACCCAGAGGGTTTCAAGTATTTCATTTGTCTTTTGAATTAATGTTAGTTTTATGTCATTTTTTACATATATGGCAACTCCACCGTCCCCTCTTCCCTACTCTGTCATTCCTGTATAGTGTGTACCCTGGTATAGTTATTTCCACCAAAACCCACTTATCTGAAGGATGCA
The DNA here is from genome assembly GCA_018402905.1 of Glandirana rugosa. NCBI lineage: Eukaryota > Metazoa > Chordata > Amphibia > Anura > Ranidae > Glandirana > Glandirana rugosa. The sequence goes on from BLSH010060620.1 coordinate 2,154,908, forward strand.
AATTATGGACTGCTCCCCATTTCTAGGACATCTTTCCTTTTTACCAAAACCCACTTTACTGACCCTTAGTACCAAAAAAAGTGTATCACACAGAGATCCCCTATGGTTTGGGAAGGTGAAGGAAGTAGGCATATGGGTCCACTGGATTGTGTCTCCTGATCACATGACCAAGTTTTTGGAAAATAAACCCTGTGCTTTGTGCTTGCCATTTGCTGTCATTTGCAGTCCTGCTGTGGAAGATCTACCTGTTACAGTTCATACTGCCCAATATGCTCTTCTTTATAGTTCCTGTAACTAAGGAGGAGTGTAGGCCATGGAGACCTAACTGTAGCTGCAAAAACTGTGACACTGAGTTCCCCCAGATGACGTCATCTTATGACGAAAAGCGTAGGGTGGCAGGACATGCTGATGTCACTGTGCTTCTCGGATCCCAGAAGGATAGTTTTAAGGACTTTTTACACTATGGCGAGTCATTTATATTTTGGGGAACATCTGTGACACTGATACCTGGATGGGGATTCTGCATGCCTTAAAAAGCTCCTGGGACGTTTAAAGGCCCTGGCTGGGTTTAGAGCCTCAAGTGTTACTGACCTTCTGTGATAGAAGGTCCGTGCAATCTGGTAAGCGACCATTTTGCCTATGGTGGAGGTGATTGTCACTGGATCATACAATTATAAGTCGCGGATGGTGCAGATACTATCACAGAACCTCTTTTATCGCTTTTGGGACTTAATTTTTTCCACTGTTGTCTGATTCAATATTTTTTAGCGCAACTCTGTTTATGAATTTTCTATACTGGCACTCTTGTTCTTCTGCACTTGCTGAAATAATAGGGTGGACTGGAAATAATTTAAAGCTAAAAGCAATATTAAACCCAAAAGCAAACATTTTCTTATATTGCAGCTTACCAATTCTTAGATGTTATGGATGCATTAGCGTTCTTTTTTAGGCTTTCTTCCCTTATTTTCACCTGGTGATCTGCCCAGTAAGTCTGTTGTTTTTCAAAAGAAACCATTTACCACTGACAGGGGTGTTTATAATACTCAGTTTTTATTTATGTAAAAACTTTATCCCAAAGGGAAGAAAAATGCTCTGCTGTAAGCCTAAGGGAATAGGAAAGTGAATGCGTCCACGGATGGTAGCATTATATTATTCCAGTGTAGTTATGGTTAAATCAGGAGAATCACCAATTCAGCTATTTCTGATTTGCATAAATATTTCCATATTTATCTACAGCATCTGACCTGCAGAGAGTGAGGCAATATAATAATACAGGCAATCGTGATTCATGAATGGTGTGATCCTCCACAATCTCTATGTATATATTCAGGTGGATTAAAAAAGTGCACATTTGCCGATTTTTCCAATTTGCCTGGTTTTAAACCAATTTGCTCATTACTATTCATGAGTTAAATTCAAGTTTTTCTAGAATCTATCTCTCAAAATACAGATACAGTATAAGAGGCATGCAGGAAAAAAATGAGAGAGAAAAGTCAGGACAGCTCTTCTGGTGTAACTTAAGTAAAATAAAATGTGTGTGAAGTTATGGAAAGAATGATAGTAAAATAACTTACATCTACTGAGGGTGCAGGGGACCACTTAGGTGGCGTAAGCAACCTTAAGTATTTGCTTGTTGAGAATACATTTGGTCTTTTGGGGTAGGTCACACTCGATGCTCTGGGGTAGCCCAATTCCATTTCCTGCCAAGGCACCAGTCCCAGCCATTCTATGCAGACATTTGTATCTCCCTATACCACAGGTCCTCTTTGTTTTACCTTTACTCAGCCTCCTGTGCTTTCTGGCCAGTGAACATAACATTGTGTAATACCAAAAGGAAATTGACCCCCAGGGATTTTGTGGGTACCCTTTAATGCTCTTAATACTCTTGTTACACATTCTCTGTTTACCCACAAAATCCCTGAGGGTCAATTTCCATTTGGTATTGCTATTTTGGCATGTGGGTTCATATTAGGGTTGGTCTTTTCCTCACAATTCATTTTTACCATTGTGTAATAAGTCCTGGTGGCAATCAGTTTCCAGTAGGCCTGCTTGACTGAAGCTGGCCATAGACAGTCAAATTTTGATCCATCTGTAGGCAGGCTGGTTGTACTGAAGTCAATCTATCTGAAGCCTTTTCATTTTTTTTTCATATGATTACTGCTATAGCCAGCGGCATCAATCATTGTATTCCGACAGTGGGGAAACCTCCCACTGTCAGAATAAAATGGAGCACTTCCCTTCAACACTGAATCTATTGATAAGGAAATCTAATGATTTTCTTTCTTTCAACCCATGGTTGAGGGAAATAAAATTACTTAATCTATGGCCAGCTTTAAGGGAATGGGTTCTGCTATAGCTGAAGCTATACTAGCCAGCTATTTTCCATGACTAGTTGTACAGGAGTGAGCATTACATACCTCCTCAAAACTCTCAAAGATCTACCCTGATGCCTAGCCATCTCGGAAATAGACTTTCTCACATGCAATCTCATTGATTAACTTGCCATCCTACCTATGTGACTCCACCCATCTTTTGAGGTACTGAGGTACAATGGAAAAGTAATTACCCCTAATGTTAAACATGAATTCATTATATACTAATATACTAAGACCATGACTTCAGTTTCAAAGAAGTCTCAACCTATCTTCCCCTGACCACCTCATGCCACACAAACAACAATCATTTATCTTAGAAGGCATCAAATTCATATTAACTCACAACACAATCCTCTTACAACAACAATACTAAAAAATAGCAAAAAGGCACTGCAACGGGGGCAAAATGTGCACCCAGTTATGCCAACCAAACAACGGGATTCTTGAAAAATACACTACTAGGCCGCAGCACTAAATACTGTCAAAATACATAGACGATCTGCTCATATTTGGAAACCCGGACACTATTCCAGAATCTATTGAACATCTTAAAATTAAGGAATGATTCCCTCACTTCTACAAGGCACACAGATCCACATAGCATTGATTTCTCTGATTTACAACTTTACAGATCCGAAAACCTATCCTTTCGCAACCAGAACATTTTTCAAGAAGGTTGATGAGAACAGCTATGTTGATTTCAGGCTCAGTCACCTCAAGGACTGGAAAACCCTGATACCTTATGGCTAATTTCAATAAACAAGGAGAAACTGCACCTAATGAAAAAGTTTAAAGTAAAACACTTTTCAAAAACTGTGACCCAGAACTCACAAAAAAGGGCAAACCAGACAACTTTTAAAATAACATAAATTTTATAACCAGTTAAAACATAAAACACAAAGCAATAAAAAATATATATATATTCACATTTTGTGAGTATCAATCCATATCTCAAACAAACCCCACCAAATAAACCAGTCTGTGCTTTCAGAAGAGCTAAAGCAATCAAAAACTACAGCAGCAATGATGGAATAAACCAAAATGAAAGTGTTAGATGTGCATCAGGAATATTAAGTGGGTAGTTATAGCTGCCAATACCTTAGATGCAACAGAACAAAAACAATCCCATCACTTGGTATTAAAGAAAGATATCCCATAAAAACGTGACCCAGGAATAGGATTTTGTCATTTATCTTTTAGAATGCCCCTGTAGTCTTCATGATGTGGGAGGTATCACTCATAACTGAGATCCTGAATTAGACAGCATAGATGAAACATCCAAAAAGGCCCTTTAGATTGTAATGTATTTGACCATTTCACACTTCTACATAACAAATCAGCTGATCATTTAAAGTCACCCATAGAGCAAATCACAAACCCAAGAATTTTGACAAATTTAGGAGATTAAAAGCCCCAAAGTCCTATTGGATTTTTACTCTCAAAACATTGTACCTGAATAGTCTTAATGAAACCATAGAATCAGTTGATTAAATGTTACTGTTCTACCTAATGAAAAGTCAATCACATTTCCACAATACATCTAGTCATTATTTGTTCATTGTTATTAGTATTATTGCATCTTTTATGAATAGCCCCTTATTCTGACTGACCATTTATGCTCTAGTACCCAATATGGTTTTGCAATCACATGGTTCCCTATACAGCATAATTTAAATTGTTCTTTTACTAGACCTAGATCTTATTAACCTTCATCCTATATATACTATATTGCCAAAAGTAATCGGGGGCATGCCTTCACACGCAGATTAACTTTACTGGCATCCCAGTCTTAGTCAATAGGGTCCATAGGGTTCATTATTGAGTTGGCCCGCCCTTTGCAGCTATAACAGCTTCAACTCTTTTGGGAATGCTGTCCACAAGTTTTAGGAGTGTGTCTATGGGAATGTTTGACCATTCTTCCAGAAGCGCATTGGTGAGGTCAGGCATGTTGGATGTTTTATTGGGTTGAGGTCAAACCCGCTCATGCATGACCTTGATTTGTGCACTGGTGCATAGTCATGTTGGAACAGAAAGGGGCCATCCCCAAACTGTTCCTACAAAGTTAGGAGCATGAAATTGTCCAAAATGTCTTGGTATGCTGACACTTTAAGACAGTGGTTCCCAACTGCTGTCCTTTTTTTTAAGTATTACCTTGGGGAAATGCAGACTAGAATACTGCAATCACTGAGCAGCAAATGATATCACCTGTGATGCATTTCAGTTATCCTGCAAACCTGGTCTGTTAGTGGGTCCTGAGGACAGGAGTTGAGAACCATTGCCTTAAAAGATACCTTCACTGGAACTAAGGGGCCATGCCCAACCCCTGAAAAGCAACCTCACACAATAATCCCCCCTCCACCAAACTTTGCACTTGGCACAATGCAGTCAGGTAAGTACCGTTCTCTTGGCAACCGCCAAACCCAGACACATCTGATTGCCAGACAGAGAAGCCTGATTTGTCACTCCAGGGAACACATGTTTTACATTACTGCATCTGATGCTTTGCATTGCACTTGGTCAAGTAAGGCTTGGATGCAGCTGCTCGGCCATTGAAACCCATTCTATGAAGCTCTCTACGCACTGTTGTTGTGCTAATCTGAAGGCCACACGAAGTTTGGAGGTCTGTAGCTATTGGCTCAGCAGACAGTTGGCAAATTCTGTGCACTGTGCACTTCAGCGTGCGCTGACCCCTCTCTTCGTGGATGTGTTGCTGTTGTTCCCAGTTGCTTCCACTTTGTTATAATACCACTAACATTTGACCGTGGATTTTTTTTTTTTCCTCAAACCAAGAAAAGTTTTATTGAGTAAAATGAATAAAACATACACACTCCAGAGCAGAACCTACATACCAGAATTACAAACATGAGCAGACATCAGATGAGAACATTGGACACCACATTTCACCGGGCAACACATCTCTTAGTTATATATTTAAATGGAGTGTAGCCAGCCCGCCCAGGCACCATCATTGAATCAACTGTATAGAATCGGTATAATGTTCAATAACAATTCTGTCAAATACTAGGATATTCTGTCAAATACTAGAATATACGGCCCATTACCAGATCCACCGGGGCCAAGCCCGGCGTATCTGACCGTGGCATATTTAGTAGCAAGGAAATTTCATGAATGGACTTATTGCCCAGGTGGCAACCTATCACGGTACCACACTTCACTGAATTCACTGAGCTCCTAATAGCGACCCATTCTTTCACAGAAGCAGTAGAAGCAGTCTGCATGCCTAGATGCTTGATGTTATACACGTGTGGCCATGTAAGTGATTGGAACACCTGAATCCAATGATTTGGAAGGGTGTCCCAATACTTTTGGAAATATATGTATATTCCTCCACCTGCTTCCTATTTTAGATGCATTTTGTTATGGGTGTTATGCTGTATACCCCACTCCTGCTTTTATCCTTTTCCTAATTCACTTGCTTGCAATGGTTCTTATTTTACTAGGCTGTCACACATTTTTTGTTAATATCCATATCCTTTTCCGGTTTTATTGCTATTTTATTGTATGTTATAAGTACATGTAAAAATGTAGCGCAAAGTGCATGCTTACCTATAAGGGTATTTGGTTGGCATGCAATATATACACGGAGAGACTCCCACAAATTCTTCTTTGTATTGAATTTAGCTTTATTTTTTTTTTTAGTTATAAGATTATTGATCATTATATTGTGGGACAATGTCTCTGATGGATGTCGGTGACCTTACCTAACAGCGGATATGGATATATAAGCAGGCACATTTCACTACATTTTTTAGAGCCTATATCTATTTTGTCAGGTAGCTTCATGTTTGGCAGTATTTATTTAAAATGTGTGCACCAATCAAGAATTTGTACATAAATATATATATATATATATATATATATATATATATATATATACAGTGTATATACTATATATATATATATATATATATATATATATATATACTTTTTTTTTCTTGTGTATTTTGTATTTTTCCATATCTTTGTGCTGTGTGTGTTAATAAGCTCTTCATACCATTGTTCCCACAGTAATGATAACTATCTCATTTAATTTATAGTAATTATACTATTTTCTAGCCTGCTTTCTACCCATCCTTTCTTTTTCTGACAAAATAATACAAAGAGACAATACATGTACTGTACAGTATATGCTTTTAACATTTTTTTTCTATGGTATTTTCTGCTATTTATTACCTATCATATCGCACATAACTAGAGCCCTCCTACAATGTCCATAGTTGACTTTTCAAATGTGGATTTTTTTTTTTTTTTTACCAAGCCTATTGTTGATTTGCTTTGACCCCCTTTAACCTGTTTTTTTCATGGATTAAGTTGCATTTTTTATGTCTTACATGTCTATTATTTAGCTACATTGATCTCAAAGTCTTTTTCCTTTGTACCCTTCCTATTTACTGTAGCGTCTGTGTCAAACTGCATTTCTGAGGATGTGACCAGACACGAAACAGTGTTTAAAAAAATCTTTAATGAAGACGATGTCCCCACAGGAATTATTTTTCCTTCAATTCAGGTGCCTCTGCTACCTTATGTTTTTTTTCCTTTTCTTTTAGTAATTCACTACTCTATGAATTCCAGTTTTGTTAAGTCACAAACTATATGTGTTTAGAGCAGTCATTCTCAACCAACTTACATCGGTCCAGATAGGCATGATGTAATTATCCATATCTTATATATGCAGAGCCACTGGGGATGCTGAAAAGTACTGTAGTAGTTTGCGCTACCAGCAGTGATAGCTGTGATCTTCCGGAATCTGCTAAAGAGGCTTCTTCTCTGTACATTGAACACAGGGGGGTGCTCACTTAGCTTTTTCAGAGAACATCTTGCTTTTTTCAGTGAAGGAAAGCATTCTCTGATCATCTAAAACAGTGGTCTCCAAACTGCGGCCAGATGTGACCCTTTGCTTGCCTTTATCCGACCCTTGGACACCAACAATGGACAACCTTTCCTTCCACTGACACCAATGTTGGGGCACTATGCCTTCCCTTTATATCATTATTCCACCTCCTAATACAAAAGACTATTCCTCAGACTGACACCAACAATACAGCACCATTCCTTTCACTGACACCAATGATGGGGCACCATTCCTACCTCTGATATCAACACTTGACACTATTCCACTTCCTAATACAAGAGACATCAACAATGGAGTGCCCTTCCTCTGACTGACACCAATGATAGGGCACTATTCCTTCCCTTGATACCAATGATCTTCACTATTCCTCCCTCTATTACCAATGATCTTCACTATTCCTCCCTCTAATACCAATTATGAAGCATTATATTCCATTGATGCCAAAGCATTTTCTACTCACAATGGCCACATTCCAGCCCCCAGAGATTCTGAAGGACAGTAAACTGGCCCTTTGTTTAGAAAGTTTTTGAAACCCCTGATCTAAAAGTTCACGTACAATACCTACAATAAGTGGAATCGTAGGAAACTATTAGTGAGTTTGCTTTTGTGTTATATGACAAAACCATATGGGAAACTAACCAACATTGTAATATGTTTTATGCATGCTGGCTGAATAAGTAAAGTCCAAAAGTTTGATATGTAACCCCGTGTTTTTACCACCACTAAGCCACAAGTCTAAACAAACCCTAGGAACATTTTTGGGCATCAGGCATGACATGATATCCATCAGACAAATTGAAGACCAGAATGGGCACAAACTTATAAATTTGCAAGCTTGGTCTAGCTGGCCCTGTAAGAGGACAGGAGACAGGAAGAGAAAGGTGTGGCATGACTCCTCCAGATCCTGGCGTAACTGACCAGGGACATTGTGATTGGACGAAGGATCTAACCTGTCATATAAATTATATCATCTGAGGACACAAGTTGGCGGGTGTTCTGTAATAATAGCCAATTCATCGAGATCTTCAATCACCTCACTTCTGCTTACTGTAAACCATCAGTAACTGGAGATTTCGATGACTTGCTGTTTTGACACAACACCGGGAAGCGTCTACATTCCGGTACAGGAAGACTTTTCTGTTTTGATATAACAACGGCTAACGAGGAAAAAGTTGTCGTCGCCTTGGAGGCGGTCATTTTGTTGGTTAGTATCGGAGCGGACTAACAATGTACGCTCAAAATCGTGTACCGGACTGTCACCGAAATCTCCAATTACTAATGGTTTACATTAACAGGCAGTGACATGATTGGAGATCTCGATGAATTGGCTATTTTGACAGATCACCGGGCACCCTGGAATTCCTTCTCGCTCCATCAGTATATCTGGGTAGATCCTGCCCTTGGATCACCGCAGCTGGGAACGACGCCTGTGATCTTCCATTGACAGTCTAGGGTAACGTTCCCTGAGAGATGCATTTTCTCGTGCTGCTTGTATCTCTTGCCCTAAGTTAGCTTTTTTTTTCTGCCGTTCGAGTGATCTCTTTTATCTTTTCATGTCTGCAGATGAAAACCAACTTTCATGATTTTCTCTTTCCCAGTCAATGAGTTACACACGTAGTTACACAGTTATTGAGGTTGTAAAGAGATCGGTTTATCATGATCAGCCTGCCACGGGTTTTCTGCCTGCTGCTGTCATTTTTCTTTCTGTGTAAATGTCTACTTGTATTGCTTGAAACAGTTACCAGGGATGCTGCCAGAAGTGGAGGAATCAGGGATTGTGACACAACCAACACCCTGGATGGCTGTGGGTGCATTACAACTCTCAATGTGGCGTGGTTATGGAAAATCATTTCCCTGCAATGTCTAATGTGGCATTCCACCCAAAACGGACATTTCAGTTTCTGGTAGATACTGAGGAGGTTAAGACCCAACTGTGGTAAAGTTGAAAACTCTACCTTGCAGGGGGCTGCACTTGCACCTCAAGGGTTGGCTGCTTGTTTAGGTCTAGGGGGACATAGAAAAAGAAGATATACTTACCCAATCCTACACACTGCTATACCACTCTCTCCCCCATGCTCCAGCCGTCTAAGGTCCTGACATCATTAAAACCAATGCAGGATTCAAAGCCCTGCATTGGATGTTATGATGCTGAGGGACAGTGTGCCACCAGAGCACGGTAGAGTGTCATCTTCTGGGGGAGCAGAGGATCACATAAGAAAAATGCTTTTACCATCTCTTAGAACCCTGGTGCCCAATCTGTGTTTCTTAAATGTCCTGTTATAGCAGTAATTTCTAGTAGTCTTATGTAATATGTCTCCAGTCTATGACAGTCCAAGCCTGTCTCTAACAACTCTTCTAGTATGTTTACAATCTCAGAGTCTTCTCTAGCATGCTTGCAGTCTCTGACCATCTCTGGTATCATGTTTGCAGTCTTTGACCATCACTTGTATCATATCTGCAGCCTCTGACCATCTCCTGTAATATGACCACAGTCTCTGACCATCTCTTGTATCATATCTACAGTCTCTGAACATCACTTGTATTATGTCTGCAGTCTTTGACCATCTCCTGTAATATGACCACAGTCTCTGACCATCTCTTGTATCATATCTACAGTCTCTGACCATCACTTGTATTATGTCTGCAGTCTCTGATCATCTCTTGTATTGTGTCTGCAGTCTCTGACCATCTCCTGTAATATGACCACAGTCTCTGACCATCTATTGTATCATGTCTGACGTCTCTGACCATCTCTTGTATTATGTCTGCAGTCTCTGACCATCTCTTGTATTATGTCTGCAGCCTCTGGCCATCTCTTGTATTATTTCTGCAGTTGCTGACCACCTCTTGTATCAGGTCTGCAGTCTCTCAAAATCTCCTGTAATATGACCACAGTCTCTGACCATCTCTTGTATCATGTCCACAGTCTCTGTCCATCACTTGTATTATGTCTGCAGTCTCTGACCATCTCTTGTATCGTACCATCTCTTGTATCATGTATGCAGTCTTTGACCATCTCCTGTAATATGACCACAGTCTCTGACCATCTCTTGTATCATGTCTGCAGTCTCTGGCCATTGCTTTTATAATGTCAGCAGTCTCTGACCATCAATTGTACCATGTCTGAGGTCTCTGATCATCTCCTGTATGCTGAAACACACAACAGTGGAATTGCAATATGCACTGCATATAGGAATTGTTTTACCTGCCAAAAGATTTGTGTTTCTGTCCATTCAGTCCTGAGATCTACACAGCCCTGCCACTAGAGTTACCACCTCATCCCTTTAAACCCGAACACATATGAATTACACAGGTTCTAAGGCTAACTCAATGCAGATAAGGTACCAAGTGAGTTTAATTACCACCTTAATCAGCCACAGAACCTGGGTAAATAATATGTGTTCAGGTTTAAAGGGATGAGGTGGCAACCCTACCTGCCACACAGTACAGCCAGCCTAGTGAATTGATGAGCCTGAGATTGGAAATTGAAGCAGCAGCAGCAACAGACTGATGAGGTCATCTCTCTGTTCTCTCCTCCAGGTAGAATGTTTCTTCTCGGGCATTTGAACGCAGGGCACCAAGTAGTGTCCCTATCTCTCCCAGTGCAGATGTACAGTGGATTAAAAAGGGACAAATCAAAAAAATGTTTACGTATATGCACTAGTTACATTTAAAGCTCCATTCCAGGATAGTCTCCCAGGAGTAGGCGGGGGGTTTGTAGGTTGGCAAAAAAAAAAAAAAGTTTTAGCCCAGAATGGGTCTTAAAATATAAATGTATTTATTTTTTAAATAAATATATCCGTAACTGTATTCATTTGTGTTGTTTTGTGTTTGCTTGGAGCTAGCATCAATTTACAGTATGGTCTGAAATGGACCTTTAAAATTAAAAATTCTATTATAGAGCATACTGTGTGTGCTGTAGAATATCATGCCGTGGGCCCTTTCTTCACCAAGTGTCTTGGGGAAAGAATGGTTCTTGTTCACAATAATCCTCCAGATTACTCATGTTTCTAGTGCAGCATGGAGGAATTAAATGGAGAATCTGATCACTTGTTGTTCAAGAGGTGCTCCAGGCAGAGCTTATCAGCCATTGATAGCCACCATGGTCAGAACAATGCACTGGATATAAAGCCTAGTACACACTAGAATTTTTCTTTTTTTTGTTCACCTCAATGGGCTCAAAGAAAAAAACAGAAGAGCTCGGGAGGAGCCCCGTTGAAGTAATTGTGTTGTGACACTGACCCCCCCCCCCCCCCCCCACCACCACCACCAGAACACACTGATCAGCGCTCTCAGCCAATGGCTAAGAGCTCTGACCAGGTGGCGATTGGCAGACCTTTTTTGGTCATGCCCCTCGACAGAAGACTGCAGAACGGAACGGCTGCCGTACACATGGGCCAAATGTTGGCTGGTTCCCCTATTTACACTATTCAACAAGGATGGACAAATCCCCCACTGTGGCTATTGTATTTTGAGAGCTGGCACCAGCAGCGGTCAGAACGCCTGAACATTTGAATGATGTCAGGTAGAGCTGCGCAATTAATCATTAAAAAATTGTGATCACAATTCAACCCCCCTTACAGTGAGCGCACACCGCCGGAGGCGCGCTTACTGTGTTGGGGGGGGGGGGCAGGAAGCGGGTAGGGTGGACACAATCGTCGCCGGTTACCCACGATGCCCCCCCCCCGCAGTGAAAGAACGGAGGTCCGTGTAAGTAAACACGGATCTTCGTTCTGTTAGAGGGGGAAGGGCTGTGATCACAGTCTTCCTGTATATGGAAGCCGTGATCACTCCCTTCCCCCAGCCAGGCCAGCCCACATACAGTTAGAACACGCCTAGGGAACACAGTTAACCCTTAGAGCGCCCCCTCCAGGTTAACCCCTTCACTGCCAATGGCATTTACACAGTAATCAGTGCACTTTTATAACACTGATCCCTGTATAAATGGCAATGGTCTCAAAAAAAGTGTCAAAATGGTCCAACATGTCCGTTGCAATATCTCAGTCCCGCTAAAAATTGCAGATCATCGCCGTTACTAGTAAAAAATAAAAAAAAAATAACCCCAGAAATTAATTCTCATCATCCGTAAATGCGGCAACTTTTGCGCAAACCAATCAATAAACGCTGATTGCGATTTTTTTCACCAAAAATATGAGGAAGAATATAAATCCAAAACCGATGGAAAACGTTTTTTTATATATTTTTTTGGATTTGTATTTTAGCAAAAAGTAAGAAATTTGGGTTTTTTTGCAAAATTGACGCTCTTCTTTTGTTTATAGCGGCGATCAGAAATGATGCAGAGGTGATCAAATACCACCAAAAGAAAGCTCTATTTGTGAGAAAAAAAGGACGCAAATTTAGTTTGGGTACAATGTCTCATGACCGTCAGTTAAAGCGGCGCAGTGCCGAATTGCAAAAAGTGCTCTGGTCCTAAAGTGGGAAATCCTTTCGGGGCTGAAGTGGTTAAAGACTAAACCTTTTTTGACATTTGTTGCTTACAAGTAAAAATCAGTATTTATTTTGCTAGAAAATTACTAAGAACCCCCAACCATTATATATATATTTTGTAGCAGAGACCCTAAAGAATAAAATGGCGGTTGTTGCAATATTTTATGCCCTACTGTATTTGCACAGCGATCTTTCAGAAGCATTTTTTTGGGAAAAAATGCACTTCCATGAACTAAAAAAAACGAAAGAGTAAAGTTAGCCCAATTTTTTTGTATAATGTGAAAGATGATGTTACGCTGGGAGAATCGTGATCTTTCATCTAAGCAAAACAAATTGTGATTCTCATTCTTTCTAGAATCGTGCATCTCTAATGTCAGATGAGAGGCAGATGTCAGAGCCATTCATTTAAGCCGGTCATACATGGCTCTGTATTCAGTGGTTCAATCTATTTAAAGGCAGGCTGATAGTACCCAAGTCGAAAACTCGAAAAAAAGGCGCAAAAGGCGCAAAAACGCCGGTAATATAGCGCTGGTAAAGGCTGAAAAAATCACTGATAAGCTACTGATGTTTTTTGGACGTTTTTTTAAAGTCCTGTGTGAATGAAGCCTTAAAACACACATACTTACCAGCTCATGGAGTCCAGCACCGTCGTCCTTGCACCTGATCTTTTGCAGGGCTTCAGTTCTCCTGCATCACCATCTTGCATTCTGGAGCTGGCTGTCACCTCCTAATATTTTAGCCAGCCTGCTGCACAAGGGAGACAGTGTACAGTCGTGGCCAAAAGTTTTGAGAATGACACAAATATCAATTTTCAAAAAGTCTGCTGCCTCAGTTTTTATGATGGCAAATTGCATATACTCCAGAATGATATGAAGAGTGATCAGATGAATTGCAATTAATTGCAAAGTCCTTCTTTGCCATGAAAATGAACCTAATCCCATAAAAAACATTTCCACTGCCTTTGAGAAGAAGGCTTCAGGGCACCCAAGAAAGTCCAGCAAGCGCCAAAACCTACAGTTGATTCAGCTGCGGGATTGGGGCACAACCAGTGCAGAGCTCAGGAATGGCACCAGGCAGGTATGAGTACATCGGCACACACAGTGAGAAGAAGACTTTTGGAGGATGGCCTGGTGTCAAGAAGGGCAGCAAAGAAGCCACATCTCTCCAGGAAAAACATCAGGGACAGACTGATATTCTGCAAAAGGTACAGGGACTGGACTACTGAGGACTGGGGTAAAGTCATTTTCTCTGATGAATCCCCTTTCCGATTATTTGAGGCATCTGGGAGAAACCTTGTATGGAGAAGAAAAGGTGAGCGCTACCATCAATCCTATGTTATGCCAACAGTAAAGCATCCTGAGACCATTCATGTGTGGGGTTGCTTCTCAGCCAAGGTAGTGAGCTCACTCACAGTTTTGCCTAAGAACCCATCCATGAATAAAAGAATGGTACAAAAACATCCTCCGAGAGCAACTTCTCCCAACCATCCAAGAACAGTTTGGTGACAAACAATGCCTTTTCCCAGCCTGGTGGCCCATCATGTCATAAGGCAAAAGTGGTAACTAAGTGGTTTGGGGAGCAAAACATCACAACTTTGGGTCCATGGCCAGGAAACTCCCCAGACCTTAATCCCATTAAGAACTTGTGGTCAATCCTCAAGAGGCAGGTGAACAAAATAAAACTCCACAAACTCTGACAAATTCCAAGCATTGATTAGTTAAGAATGGGCTGCCATCAGTCAGGATGCGGCCCAGAAGTTGATTGATAGCATGCCAGGGCGTATTGCAGAGGTCTTGAATAAGCAGACTTTGTGAAAATGAATGTGTCATCTTGAGAATGTGTCATTCTCAAAACTTTTGGTCATGACTGTACTGCAAGGTCCTGTAGCCTCCTGGGATGTGTGACGTGTATCCCAGGATGCTGCAGGATGATGCAAAACTTCTACAAGCTTTAACCAGACACTGATAGAGGTCATAAGACTGCTATATACTGCTGATGAGAAAAGGTATTTAACAGTTTATATTTGCTAAAATAATTGCATTTTCATATTTTGTGTACTGTGGGAGACCAGATATAGTGAATGCAGGGTCCTGTGTTTAATAACACTTTAAGGACTATAAACTGCAATATACTGTATAAGGATTTTGTTCCTGGGTTACGATAAGCTTTAAACTCGCAAAACAGCCTGTCTTTCTCATTATTTTATTGTTTCGCAAAAACCTTATCGCTGCAAGTCACGAAGGGGTCAAATATGGACACTGGAGAGATTTCTCCAAAGTCACGGACCCCTCTAAGCTGCGGTGTCACACAAATTTCCAGCGTCACTTATGAATGCCAGCTTGAGGTCTATAATGAGCTTGTGGAGGCCGGATATCAGCCCGCTCCTCCGTTCTCCGCTCTGGCAGGTACCTTGCAGGAGAGTTTGGGGAAGACAGCGGGAGACAGACCTTGCCCAGGGCATCGGCAGTGTGGAGAGGCTGATTATACCTTTGTTGTATGGGTGAGAACAAAGTAGGCAGAGGCTGGCATAGTCATCGCCCGGCCTGTGATTATAAATCAATACATTTATATTTCATAGTGTTTCAGCATGGTGTAGAAACAGAGGCCTGGACACAGTGTGTTGTTTGTAAAAGTAATGGTGCTGCAATGCGAAATGAAAACATCCGTCGCTGTTGCCATGTAAGTCTATGACATGGTGATTACTTGTTATGGTTATTTTCATGCAGGGAAAAAGCCTAGCTTTCAACATGTAAAACAGCAAATACCATTTTAAATCCTAAAAGTGGACATAGCATCAGCTATATTTTTTCAGGTTAAAGCGGAGGTCCGCCGCCGATTTGATAATTAAAAGTCAGCAGTTACACATACAGTAGCTGCTGACTTTTAACTTTAGGTCACTTACCTGTCCTGGAGTCCAGCGATGTCAGCACCGCCGCCGATCTTCGGATCAGCAGGTCAGGTGCAGCCGCGGCCATTGCGGGTAAGGGAAGCCGGCAGTGGAGCCGTTTGGCTTCGAGGCCGGGCACCTACTGCGCAGGCTGCTCTCTGTCAGTGGCCCGGCGGCGGAGGAGGGAGCCGGGCTGCTGACGTAATGCGCCGCAGCCCGGCTCCCGAAAGTGGGAACAGAATACCTGTCAAAGACAGGTATCTTCTTCCCCCTCCCCCCCCTTAAGGTGCCAAATGTGACACCTGAGGGGGGAGGACTACGATCAGCGGAAGTTCCAAATATAAGTGGAACGCCACTTTAAGTATGCAGATTGTAAGTAATGAGCAACACCCTCTCTGAGTGTCTGATTTTCTTCCCAGAAGGACGGCGCCATCCTTGTTCAGGCATGATCCAGGGTCAGCGTCTATTTCCTGGACTGAGATGCTGGCTCAGAGCTGTGCAATTTAATGTGCGTTAACTAACGTGTGTTAAAGGGTTAGGACATCTGTGGGAAGGTGCAGAGTGGTGCGCCAGCAGTAAATACTCTGAGCCCAGTTGCAGAAAAAAGAACTGTATTGAAATTGAAGTTCAGCAATGCACAACAAGGCCAATGGGAATACCGTCCAACCAGGTGCACTCACAGGATGTAACAGCAATGGGTAGTAGCAGTAGGTCTCGGGTGTGCCAACAGCGTCTGTATCGAAGGGTGGAATGCAGCCTGGCCACTCCGTACCCAAGTGGGGATCCTTCCAGGATAGATGGCATGTCCCTGCACTTTCCCTTCTCATATGAAACCTCTCTCTGACGCTAAGCACTGTCCCTGATAGGTGGTTGACCTGTCTGTACTCCATCCACACACGGAATGAGGGCCAAACCTAGGAGCCAGGGTCTTAAACAGACTCTGCCTGACCAAAGATGGCCACCAAAGTGACATGGGATGCGTGAGACCGAGGAGACCCTAGAGCAGTGATGGCAAACCTTGGCACACCAGATGTTTTGGAACTACATTTCCCACGATGCTCGACTACACTGCAGAGTGCTTGAGCACCATAGGAAATGTAGTTCCAAAACATCTGGGGTGCCAAGGTTTGCCATCAGTGTCCTAGAGGAACTAGATTCCTCTCGACTTCCTCCTCCGCCCGCATTGCCAATGTAGATGATTGCCACCTGCAGTGGAGAAAATAGACTGCACCTGCCTACACACCTTTTTCAGAAAAAATGAAAAGATGAACTAACATCCTAGGCCCTCCCCAGCCTCCTGGTCCTGGCTGTACTTACCTTCATGGGTGATACAGTTTCATCACTCATCCATTTCATCATTGCAATGGTCCTGGGGTTTATAAACTGTGCTGTTCTTCCTTATATCTCCCTTTAGAGGCTGTGACAGTCACACGCCATTGCTGACCAATCGGAAACACTATGATCCATCCTGGTGTTCCTAAGAAAAGGAGAGGAAGACCAGTGCAGGTTTCAAACCCCAGGACTGTTGCACTGGGTGGCGTGGTGGTGCAACAGGGACCATAGAGCTTGGGAGAGGATTTGAGGTGTAGGGTGGTAGTTCACATTTTCATTTTTTTTTCTGAAAAGGTAAAATAACCTCTTAGACCAGATAATTGACATTCTTTTATATGGAGTCCGTTCATGTCTGTGGACTGTGCTACCATGCATTAGTACAGGACGCTTTTTTTTTGGTGCATCGACGCATGTTTTTGAATCCGTAGACGTCTATGGCAGTGCACATAAAAATGCATATAACATACATGTTTGTGCATTTTAGTGTATGAAAACAAGCCCCCACTCCTAGCAAAGGGGGAAGGGGGCGGAGCATTAAAGTGCAATTATTTTAGTAAATATAAACTGCTAAATACCTTTTCTCATCAGCGGTTAGAGCAGTCTTGTGACTTGTAGGAGTATCTGGTTAAAGCTTGTAGGAGGGGTTTTCATTCTGCACTGCCTGTCCTATGAGGCTGCAGGACCCCTTACCCTCTATTCACCCTGTGCTGATCACATGCACTCTCCCAAGGAAAAAAAAATACTCTCTAGCAATACAAACCCAACTGAGCATATGCAGCCTGTCCCCAAGGCTCTGTATTATCAGGAAATATATTGGGGACAGTGGAATAAGCAGAGGATCAGAGAAGACAGGATCAAACAGCCTTTTTACACAATGCAGAGGATTAACCCCTTAGGTTCCACAGTAAGTATAACACACATGCTTTACTGCATATACAGACTGATTTTACTGCTGTGGGTTTAGTAACACTTTAAAGTGAACCCATTCTTTGACTTGCATGAGCAAAGCACAACTTTACTTCAATAACCTATAGCAACCAGAATTTACTCTGCTGATGTCAGATGAGTAGAAGATGGTTTCCGGTTGCCTGTTGTAGGTTACCACTCTTAGAAATGAGCCTTTTAACGAGAAGTAGGCAAACTACCAATGGTGATCTCTCTTTCTGAAAATACTAACTGTCTAGATGATCCAAACTCTCAGTACTTCCAAGCTTTACAGTGCTCTGTCCCCAAGGGGACAGGGTACATGTAGTATGTTGTCCCACCTTCTTAGTGCTGTGGAAGGCTAGCTACGTGGTCAGACAGGATACCCCACCTCCCCCATGGCTGCCCAACAACTCAACTAGCAAGGAGACATCTACATTGGTAACACTGGTCTCCGGCACGCCAACCCCCAACCCTCTGCATTCCTCTTGCTGTGCTTGTCTCAGGCAAATGCTTGGAGTCAGAGATAAGCACCGGCTATTAATGCAGCTGCCTCCCTGCTACCTACGTTGTCGGATGGCCTTGGGGGGAGAGAAGGAGGGGAGCGTCCTGTCCAACCGAGTAACAACATTCCACAGAACATATTTCTTTAAGTAGCCTAACTTTCCTAAATTGCATACTTTTTTTCAAGTGTATCTGAAAATATTGCAGCTAGAGACAGCCATTTTTCTCTTGGTAATTATTCGATTTAAAGACCTCTCTATTAAATGAGGCCCTTATGTTCTAAGGTTGGCCCTGGCCATAGACAGCTTAAATTCCATCTGAATTCTGCTGAAGCTCAAGCCATGGGTGGCCCTGCAAGCACCATCCAGCTTAACAAATCTCAATCCCAGGGTTCCACGGTGGTTGGTCATGGTGACTAGAGTTGAGCGAACACCTGGAAGTTCGGGTTCTGCTGGTCCGTCCGAACTTCGTGACAAAGTCCGGGTCCGGGTCCGGACGGAACCCGAACGATCGCACGGATGGCACCTTGGGACCCTAACTCTAAACAATTCGACCTACCACGAACGTCCCGGTGGGTACCGAACTCGAAGTCGTCTTAAGTCTACCTTAAATTCGACAGATACCGGTCCCGGTTGGAATCTTGTATTCCCGGAGTAAATTATCTCTCCAGAAATTTAGCTTATTAATGGTTCTCTTTTTACCGACAGAGATCGACGTTATAAAAGTCTATGTGAACTTTTTTTCATACGTTAAATCCTTTCAATCCGATGAATTTCTTTATACAAGACACCTTACAACAATGAGCCAACCTGTCCTGCGA
>BLSH010060620.1:2179197-2216045 GCA_018402905.1 Glandirana rugosa
TTTAGAAAGTTAATTCCTAGAACATATTGCACGGGGCGAGAGCGAAACATTTAGATTGTTTGCAAATCACGCAGTGTACCCCCACGTCGGACACTGGCGACAGACGCCTGCCTCTCCTTTTAGACACAGAGGTTCGGTCGGCAATAAGCAAAAAAAGTTGGCCGCACAATGCAAACTATTTTGGCTGAATCAAAATACAATTTCGCTGTGCGTGGCGCAAGAACTATCGCCATAAACTATGTTGGGAAATGGGAGTGATACTTTGCAGGAAAGCAGTTTATTACATTATCAATGTGCAGCTGTTAATTGCTGGCTAAGCCAACAGACTTTGCCGTCTTCTACATTAATGAGCCCCATAACGGCTGGCTTGGAGACACAGATTTTCCTCTCCGTCCGCAGACAGCGGTCACAGGCTGCACCCCCATGTGACGCACTAAACGTTTGTTAGATTTACAAAGCGAGAGCGGGGCACGTTATACAAGATCCTTAATTGAAAGATTTTATCAACTTAAAAAGGAGCCGGTTGAGAAATGCAGACATCTCAGAAAGGCTGTGTGCAGACAGTGCCCCCCAATGGCGAGCGCTTGGATTGCACAGGCTTTAAGAGGTTGGCACTACAATGTTGAGCTCCACACCGATAGACCTCTTAAAAGCTGAAGACAAACAAGTCTGGCTCTTCAGTGCTTGCCGATGTCTTGTGTAAGAATTGGTACTTGTCAGGATTATACTTAGAATGACCCTGTTGTTACAGTACAAATAGAAAAACAGAGCCACTGTGAAAAAGACGAAATTGAATACTTACATGTCTGGCAGGCAGTGAATCCAATATTTGCTGTCTTAAATATGAAGGTCTTTAAAGTTGAGCAGCAATCAATTTCAAATATTTAAAGCAAATCTGTACTTAGAAAAATACAGGGCTGTCATAGTTGGCTTACAAAGAATATTGTGTTCCTGGCTATCTCTGGCTGGTCACTGACCTAAAACAAGCATTCAAGTTACAAAGTCAGAACTTCCAAAATGTCAATGGATCTGCATAACAGCCAGGCAGCTAGCATTTTTAGAAGGAAGGGTCACCCTCTATATTCTCTCTGTACAGATTTCCTTTAAAAGTGGGAGTCCATCCTAAGAGTGGAGGCCACAAGATGCCTGCTATCACACATAAATCCATCCGGTATGTGCCTCTCTGTAGCTAGTTTTTTATTCATTAGAGCAGAGGTAGGCAACCTGGGGCCCTCCAGCTGTTGGAGAACTACAAGTCCCATCATGCATCTGGAGGGATACTGGTTGCCTACCCCTGCATTAGAGTATTACTAGGATCCAGCAGTAGGATAAGCACCTTCAATTTCCATTCCACTATCCAATGAGTGTGCCCTTACTCATCATTGAGGTACTTTTGCAGAACTGAGAAATAGAAGTTGGCAGGTCTTAGCCCTAAAGCCAGATGAGCTTGGCTCTTTGGTAATGAAGGGAAACTGGCTTCAGAGAGGCACACAGAGGAACTTTCCTAGCTTATAAAGGTTATAGTAAACCCCTTGTGTTGCTTGCTCTTAGTCAAGACTTTGTTGACAATAGTTAAGAGGTTTTATTTCATGTTCGGTCTATTTCATATGACTATGTAGGGCTGTAGGTCTTGCTTAACCAAGAGCTTTAAATTTTATTTTATTTATTTCAGGTACTTATATAGCACTGTCAATTTATGCAGCGCTTTACATATGCATTGTACATTCACATCAGTCCCTATCAGTGTTGCCAACCTCCCGCACCATTTTTTACTGGCAAAACATGGAAAATTTACTGGCGGAACACATTTTTTACTGACAACCTGAAAAATAACAGAACTCCTATTAAATACGAAGGCAATTGATATTCAAACACAACATGGAAACACTGCCAATACCCATATCAAGTAATTTGCTTGGTTTACACTTAAAAAATCAGCACAGCATGACAAATTATCAGACCCTGATATTCATAGACAGTTGTAAAAATCACTGATTTTTACAAACTGTCAGTAAATTTACTGGCGGTAGAGCAACCCTGGTCCCTACCCTCAAGGTACTTACAAGCTAAGATCCCTAACTCACATTCATACATATACTAGGGACAACTTAGACAGGATCTAATTTACCTACGGCATGTCTTTGGAGTGTGGGAGGACTTCGGAGTACCCGGAGGAAACCCACACAGGCACAGGGAGAACATGCAAACTCCAGGCAGGTAGTGTCATGGTTGGGATTCGAACCAGCAGCCCTTTTACTGCTAGGTGAAAGTGCTAACCACTACACCACTGTGCCGCCCTAACTTTGAAGCGAAACAAATATAAAGCAAACCGTATAGTGGAAATTGAGATTATTGTTTAAAGAGGAGCTGTTATATATCTGCAGGCACCCAGTGAATGCTTTTTATGTCTCTTCTGGTGGTAAGAGTCAAGCTAAGATGCAGTCCAGGAGCCAACCCTAAAAGAACCAATCTTTACCAGGGATTCATGGAACCCTAGGATTCCTCCAGAGGTTCTTATGGGTTCCTTGAGCTATGGCTAATTTGGTCTTCTATCTGCCTACATAGTTCTGGGTCCAACGCCGCTTGGTCAACCGCATGACATTTTAGCTCTTTGTGAGGGGGACAATGTAAGAGGGGCATACTGTTACAAGACATCCTCTTCTAGGACATTTAAGCATGGAGGCTACCATTGTTAAAGAATACTTCTGAAAGTGATAGTTGCCTGCTGTTATTCTGAAAAGATTCTTAAGTCATTTCTACATCACTGATTTGGAATCAGTAGATGTAAAGCTCTGACCTCACTTTGACATATCTGTGCTGCATAATTGTTTCAGGTCACCGACTCCAAAAGCCAGAGCTAACCCGGCAACCGCATTGGCAACCTCTGAATTTCTCTCAGTACCACTTTCTTTTGAGGGACCTAAAATGGGTAACTTGCTTTAAGACTGTATTTTAAGAACATTTCTCGAATACACACCATCCCAGCGGCTGATTTTTGCAGGGAAGTGAAGGAAAGGTCAGTATCTGCCACTGGGGAGAGAGGGCATTAAGGTAAACCTGTTCCTTTGCTTTGCATATGCATAGACCATGTAAACTTTAAAAGGGAATCATATTGTTTTTAATGACTATGTGAATTTCAAATAAGTTCACATTGTTCTGTTCCTTTTAAAAATCTTCTTTTAAGAATCTGGGACTTCCGACTCTTGTCACATGACTCCATGATATGCATCCTCTCACTCCTGCTCCACTGTGTGTAGAAGAGGCTGAGATGGGACAAACAAAGGGCTTGAACCAGTGATGCACTGGGTTAAATGTTAGCAGGTTCATATTAAGTTAGACTATGAGATTCCATCAACTGCGATGATTTCAATAGCAGGGCAGCCAGCTTTTTAAAGTAAAGCACATTTTTCAGGTCAGAGCAAGAAATCCTTATCTTCATACTTGTTTTAGGTTAGTGACCCAAAGTAGTATAGCCAAATAAACAACATAACAGCCAGGCAGCCAGCATTTGCAGCAATGGTAGCCTCCTGGTTTCCTTACAGTGGCATTCCAAGCAAAACCTAACTAGTCCTAAAAATGCTCCCTTGCCCCTCCTAATAACTATGCTGACTAACCTGTGTAAGAAAGATATAGAGACTTACCTATTTTCAGGCCAGTGATTTGATCTGGCTCCCACTGTGTCAGCCAGTAGAGGCTGCAGCGGAGACTAGGGAGCGCCCACCATGGTTGCGTCATGGGAGCTTATGGGTGATGTCACTCCTTAGGCATCCCCAGCTATTGTCAATCGCTTCCTCCTCTCCCCCGCAGCCTATTTTCAGCCCGCTGTGGTGCGGTCATGTGATGCCCTGTGTCAGTGGCTGCAGGGGAGAAGAGGGAACACCATGGGAGGCTCCCATGGCCCAGCCATTGTTGGTGCTCGCTCCTCTCCCCTGCAGCTGCCGTTGGCTGACACAGGGGAGCCGGATCACGTGACTGGGCTGAAAATAGGTAAGTAACTACACTCTGTTACACAAGTAATCAACATATGTGTTAGGTAGCGGAGAGGGAGCATTTTTAAGACTAGTCAGGTTTAGCCTGGTACTCTCCTTTAAGGCTAGATGTATACTGTTGAGTGTGCATGCAGCATGCATGGTAACGCACACAATGGACCCATAAAGTTTCCCCTTTGTCTTTCACACTAAACTGCAGACCATAGATAGGAACCAGTCACATAGGGAAGAATGGGATTTACACTTGACATGCGTTTTCATGCAGCAAAATTCCAAAGTTTTGGTGCATCAAAACCGAAAATTGTGAACAGACCCCTAAGATATAAGCCAGGCCATAATGGAAGAGAGACTTATTTTAAGGGCTCAGGTCCACGACTGCTCAGTCTGAGACCCGGCACGCTCAGTATTGTTCCCTTTCCTGCAAACAGAATAGAGCCAAAGCAGCGACAATGTTCCCTGAACTCTGCAGGGAGTCCGTCTGTCAATGTACACAAGTGCTTGGAGTCAGCACACAACGCAAGTCAATTGTCCTATTGACCTGAGTATGGCGTTGACTTGCTGACGCTCGGGTACACTGACAATCCCTCGCTGGGTCTAATGTACCATACAAGAAGCACCAGCTCAGCTCCGTTCACTTCAGAGATCATCGCCCATGCTAAGGTAGTGCAAAGCGTAATGAGAGGCTTCACAACGAAATAACTCATTGCAACCAATCAGAATGATTTTCTATTGATCAAAGTTAATTGAAACAGGATTAGTAAATGGAATCTGTTGCTGCATTAATAAGGCGGATGTAAACCCTAATTGAATGACAATTATGGGTCTATTTATCAATGCTTTTACCAAAGATCCACACAATTTTGTATACTTACAGCGGCTGTCAAAATACCCGAACAGCAGCTGCATCTTATTGGATGCAGCTGCTGTTTGGATATAAATCTTCCGGCAGGCTCCTTTGACAAAAGCTACTAGACTTGTTTTGAGCGTTTTTTGTCTGGTTCCTCAGTGCATGGCCAGTTGAAGTTTGTTGAAGCACAATGTATCAAATAATTACATGGTGTTAATTACAGGGCAAATAAAAAAACGTTCTTTTTTATCCTTTGTTGCATCTACATTGCAGCCTCTAAACGTCCATACATGCGGTACAATTATCGGCTGGACACTGAATGAAAGGGAAGTGCTCTGTTCTGAGCGACTTCCTGTTCATTCACAAACTGAAGCATAGAAACACAGTTTGCTATGCTTCAGTTATGATTGAACACAGTGAAATAGTGTGTTCACTGTGCTCATTTAGAAAAGGAAGGGGCCGGTAAATGACATATTGATTAGCCCCTTCCCCCACTCTCCATCCTGAAACATCCCCTGCAGCAGCCGGGGGGAGAGGAGGAAAGCCAGCAGCACTACTTTGGGGGGCGCAAAACGGGGGCACACCCCCTGCACACACCTATGCCTGATGGTGATAACAGTGTACCATGCCTGTGTAGTGTACCATGCCTTGAGTGTTGGCATGGCCACTTATAGTCTCCATCAGAACAGTCAGGATGACAACTCAAAAGCAAAATTGGGAGACAGGTACAAAGCATTGCCACATGTAAAATGGAGAAAGCCAACAACTTTCAAAAGTAGTAATATTCGCTTAGTCGTAGCAAAGGCTACACGCCGAAATGCCAAAATGCGTAAGCCCTTGCATTATCTCTACCCTACTGGCTATAATAAATATTACTACTTTTGGAAGATCGAGTTGCTGACTTTCCCCATTTTCCATGTTTTGTTCTGGCGCAAGGAAAACACCATAAGCCAGTGCATTGACTGCTCGCTGCCTCGGGGGATTACACCAGGCGTTGTTTTATATCTTCACAAAGCATTGCCACCCCTTAACAGGAAGTGCCTGAACAAGGCCCCCCATAGCAGGATCACCAGGTATTATTCTAATGAAAGCTGCAGTTTTAAAAATATTGCCAATGGCTTTTGAAATTGCATGACCATGTTAGGGCTTATATGAGACTTCAGTGGCTGAATTTATATTAGTGTTGCACTGATACCGGTATCGGTGCCGATACTAACCATTTGCACAAGTACGTGACATCGTGCAAATGTTCCGACATAGGACCAATACCTTCAAGTCCGCAGACTGTAAGACCCGGTTCAGATACACTATGTTACCAGAAGTATTGGGACACATGTGAACTTTAATGGCATCCCAGTCTTAGTCCGTAGGGTTCAATATTGAGTTGGCCCACCCTTTGCAGCTATAACAGCTTCAACTCTTCTGGAAATTCTTCCCACAAGGTTTAGGAGTGTCTATGGGAATGTTTGACCATTCTTCCAGAAGTGCATTTGTGAGGTTAGACACTGATGTGGATGAGAAGGACTGGTTCACAGTCTCCGCTCTAATATATTACAAAGCTGTTCTATCGGGTTGAGGTTGGGCCAGTCAAGTTCCTCCACCTCAAACTCGATAATCCATGTCTTTATGGACTTTGCTTTGTACACTAGTCCAAATCCTTTGGTGGAGGGGGGATTATGGTGTGGGGTTGTTTCTCAGGGGTTGGGCTTGGCCCCTTAGTTCAACTGAAGGGAACTCTTAAGGCATCAGCATACCAAGACATTTTGGACCATTTCATGCCAGGGCAAGGTCTATAAAGACATGGATGAGCGAGTTTGGGGTGGAGGAACTTGACCGGCCTGCACCTCAACCCGACAGAACACCTTTAAAAAAAGCTTCTGCCTTTACAACCCCTTTAATAGTTCCCTTCACTGGAACTAAGGGGCCAAGCCCAACCCCTGAAAAACAACCTCACACCATAATCCCCCCTCCACCAAATGATTTGGACCAGTGCACAAAGCAAGGTCCATAAAGACACAGATCAGCGAATTTGGGGTGGAGGAACTTGACTGGCCTGCACCTCAATCAGATAGAACACCTTTGGGATGAATTTGAGTGAAAAACTGCGAGCCAGGCCTTCTCATCCACATCAGTGCCTGACCTCACAAATGCGCTTCTGGACGAATGGTCAAACATTCCCATAGACACACTCCTAAACCTTGTGGACAGCCTTCCCAGAAGAGTTGAAGCGATTATAGCTGCAAAGTGTGGACCAACTCAATATTGAACCCTACAGACTAAAGCCACACACGGTGCGACAGTCGTATGAAAACGGTCATACGAATGCTTGTTGTACGATCATCCGACCGTTAGTACGTGCGATTAGAACAGCCGACGTGCGACAGTTGTACAACACTAGTTGGGTGAGCAGACTAGAAAGCTTTGGTTGTACAACAAGTGGTCGTACGACCGTTGTACCGCGTGTACAGAGAAGTTGGTCCAACAAGTTGTATGTGCAAAAACAGGCATGCTCAGAAGTCAGGAACGTTCATAAGTGTCCGTTCATGTAAACCTACATTCCTAATTCAGAAATTACATGCACCTGTACTTCTTCTTTATACGCTCGTAGCACGTCACCACGTTCAGCTTGGTCGTACGATTGCTTAGTGAATGTCAGTACGCGAGATTCACCAGCCAACATGCGATTTTGGTGGTTTGGTTGTATGACTGTCGCACCATGTGTACGAGACTTAAGACTGGGATGCCATTAAAGTTCATGTGCATGTAAGGGAAGGTGTCCCAATACTTTTGACTATATAGTGTAAATGTGAATTGGATGCACTTTGAAACACATCCAATTTACGTGAAATGTGAACCTGCAGCCTTTTCAATGAAGCCGGTTCACATACTGTATGTGTCCGGTACGATTTTGAGCATGGAACCGCTGAACAAAGTCGTACTGGAGGGGGCTGAAATCCTGATGTCAAAACTGGACCACATATATGTGAACCCGATCCTCTATACCACCAGGGCAGAGGCAGGTGAGCTGGGCATTATGTGTAAAAAATAAATGCATCCAATGGCAAACTAGGTATCTGTAATAGGTATCGGCGAGTACTTGAGAAAGAGTATTGGTATTCATACTCGGTCTTAAAAAAGCTGGTATCGGTGCATCCCTAGTTCAGCTATCCTTTAAATATGCCTATCAATGCCCATGAGACCACAGACAAGCCAAGTTACTCTGTGTCTACCAAATTCAGGGCTCCAGCCATCCTCTGTTTCTGTAGAATACAAAGCCTACCCAACCACCAGCCACACCTTGTAGAGTATGCTTAGATAGCCTATCCACAACAGTCGCCAGCCTACTTTTCTAAGTTATATATGGTACTAGGGAAATTGGAAGAATTGGACATCCATAGCACAGCGTGTGCTCATAAAAAAGAGGTTTTTATGAAGTAAAATGGAGCATACATTCAGTATATTATCATTACATTTTTTACTTCCGACTCGATTTCCCTCAGAATTTAATAACATTCCTTCATTTCATGCGTCTTCAGGCGGCAGACAACAAATACATATATATTTAATACAGCTTTGCTATTCTACGCGCTCTACGAAGCAGACTAAGCAACGAGCGCTCTGCTTTTGAATTAACCCTGTGAAAGCTGGCAGGCACAGCAAGGACGGACAACATCAACCCTTTGTGTGCTGGGCTCAGGGTTGATGGTGCTGGCGGCATCACAACGGTTAAAGTGTTTGCAAGTCAGACAAGGACCCTGCAGGCTGTGTTTAGCTTCCCCAGCCCAGTGATTCACAGTGTTTAGATCTTCCCCATCCTTCAATCCATGCCTCCGCTCTCCCGCTCTCCCGCTCTCCTCCATATCAAAGTGTTTGTAGGAACTGATCAAATATTGCTGGGTCTGTCAGAGTGTATTTACATTACATTAGTAACGAGGGCTTAAAGCAGGTTCTCTCATATACTTGGTTAACCCTATAATACGTTTTTTTTTTTTTTTAATAAAGGCATTTTTTTTTAATATTAGCTATATGGCTATGAAGGTTCTCATTTATCCAGGTCATGGTATATCGAGTAGTAGAAGTCACATTCAACTGGACTTGTTCAGTAATGTTAAAGACATTTGGTTGCTTTTATAAGCCACTTCTTCAGTTGCAATAAAGAAGATAACCCAACTTTAATATCCACACAGTTAGCACAGACATCTTAATCCAATCGCCATGGAAAGTGTAGATGTTGATTGTCCATAAACATTATGGAAGTCATGGAACCAGAACCTGTTCTAGTTATATAATGTAATCTACAAATTACAGATGTCCAGTTCATTGGGACCAACTACTATTAACTATACCTCCTTTATGTATATGAAGGTTCTCATTTATCCAGGTCATGAATTTGAAAGATTTGAAAGTCATGGAACCAGGACCTATTCTAGTTACATAACACAATATATGAAGCATCTTCAAAATTACAGAACATGTCCAGTTCACCAGGATCAACTACTTCTAGCTATACCAGCTATAGGTCTATGAAGGTTCCCATTTATCCAGATCACGGTAAAGCTAATAGCAGTTGGTCACATTCAACTGGACTTGTTCTATAACATTGACAACATTTTGTAGCTTCTCCAAGCCACTTCTTCAGTTCCCATAAGAAAGATACCCCAACATGTACAGTATATCCAATCAGGTAGCACAGACACCTTAATCTAATCACCATGGAAAATGTAGATGTTGATTGTCCATAAACATTATCAAAGATGTGAAAGTTGTGAAGCCAGAACTTGTTCTAGTTACATAATATAATTTACAAAACATCTTCAACGTTACAGAACATATACAGTTCACCATGACCAACTACTACTAGCTATACTGGCTATAAGTATATGAAGGTTCCCATTTATCCTGGTCACGGTAAAACTATAGTTGTATTCACATTCAACTGGACTTGTTCTATAACATTGACAACATGTTGAAGCTTCTCCAAGCCACTTCTTCAGTTCCAATAAGGAAGATACCCCAACATTTATATCCAAACAGGTAGCACTGACCTCACCATGGAAAATGTAGATGTTGATTGTCCAGTAACAGAATGAGATGTGAAAGTTCTTGAATCAAAACCTGTTCTAGTTAGATGATAAAATCTATGAAATGTCTTCAGTATCACAGAACAAGTTCCATTGAGTGTGACAAACTAATATTAGCTATGCTATATGTCTCCTTAAAGTGACACTAAACTCTGATTTAAAATCTATTCAAGCATGTATTTTAAACTCCTTTCTATTACTCTCAGCCTTCTCCAGATCTCCAAATCCTTTTTTTTGTTGTTGTGATCTGACTTCATGTTAGAAGGTGGCAACATTTGTTCTTTATGGTCCCTCTGTATGTGGTGACGTAGTCACCCTCTGGCTACAGTCGGTGGCTACATTCCTACATACAGTGGGACCATGGAGAAGGACTGTAGCCACATTCTTGACCAGGAAGTCAGACCGCACCAGAAAAAAAAAGGACTTTTGGAGATTTGAAGAAGGCTGAGTTCAATAGAAGGGACTTTTTGAGTTAAGATGACATAGTTGAATATACTGTAATTCTCTTTTTTTTTTAAGTTTAGAGTCACTTTAAATGTACTTTTATGTTTCTTTTATTTTTAAGAGTATTGTGCATGCACAAAACAGAACTGGTCATGTACAGTGGTGGCCCGTCCATTAGGGGTGCAGGGGCACTGCCCCCCCCAATCCACGCACCCCCCCTAATCTCCATGCAGGGTGCTGAACGCATGGGTTTCTAAGGGTTTTTTTTTTCTTTTGAAGCACGTGATTAGAACCGAAGGCTCTAATTGGCTTCAAGAAGACACCCCGAGCCCACCCATTTGTGTGACATTAATGTGGATTAATATTTTCTTATGTCTTCCTGCTTCTCCTCCTGGAAGTCTTAGGATGGTTTCAGGACCCACCTCCTTTTCGGCCAGGAGGAGAAGCATCAGCCCCGGCAGCAGCCTACCTCTGATCAGGGCAGCCATCAGAAATTTTACACAGCTTTAGACCTGGGCCCCCCCCCCGTCTGACCACCAATATTCCCCAGGGCCCGCCCACTGGCCATCCCACCACATCCGCCCACTGGCCAGGGGTGTACACATGTTGCAGCCGCAGTGGGAATTATACACCTAGTCACACTTACCAGGTGTAGCCTGCCAAGCATGATCCATTCAAGTGAAGTGAAGTGTGCAATGCATGTTACAGTGGGATCCAAGGGTTTAAAAAACAGTGCACAGGCAACACAGCCTCACCCGATGCTTTCAATAAGTCCTCGCTTAGAACCATAGGTGCTGGAGGTCCCAAGCTTGGACCAGTTGTGGGCCAGGGGACCCTCTCCATGTGACCCAAGTTTGGTATTTTTATTGCCTATGGTTCGAGAGAACAGTGTCCCCAAACTTTGTGCCCCCATCCCATAGACTCCAATGTTAAGGCCGAAACTCACCCGACAATTGCTGGTCAATGACTGGTCACTTTGGGGACCTGGTACAGCCGAACCATAGGTGCTGGAGGTCCCAAACTTGGAACAGTTGTTGCTGAGGGGGCAAACTGGGTGCCCCCCTCCCATAGACTCCAATGTTAAGTCCGAAATTCACCTGACAATTGCTAGTCAATGGCTGGTCAATTTGGGGGCCCAGTACAGAGGAACCATAGGTGCTGGAGGTCCAGTTGTTGCCCTGGACCCCCTGGGCAGTTGTTGCCCTGGGGGTTCTTTCTATGTTACCCACGTTTGGTATTTTTATCGGCTATGGTTTGGGAGAACGGTGTCCCCAAACCGGGTGTCCCTCTCCCATAGACACCAGTGTTAAAAACTGCTAAAGTCTTTGTTGTAAAGGCCCCTTGAGACATTGGGGCCCCTTACAACAGTACTGCCTATACCCTCCTGATGGCGGCCCTGCCTCTGATTCAGCAGTGCACCGCCACCTTGTCCTCCTCCCCGCACCTCTACCGTAGTATAAGGTAAGGCCACTGATTGCACGGGGGGGGGGGGGGGTGGCTTTAATGTAAGAGGATTGCCAATGTGAGATGGAGGGTGAGACATTATTAACAACATTTAGCAAACCTTCCTAATATTCACCTTCAGGCCTCATTCTTATGTGGGATCCCCAAATGTGGTGTTGTTTTGCTGCTATTGTCGCACAACAAAATGGCATAGAATCTGGCTCAGGACCAAAATTTGGTCCCCAAGCTTTTTGGCGCGACAAACTCGCATAAGGCAGTCCATTCATGTGCAACACATGGAAACCTGTGTAAATCACGCTTTTAAAATCGCTACGTGATGTGAACAGGGCCTTAGACGTCACTATGTGCATTCCCCACTGTCTATCTACAAGCCCCATGCACAGCAGGCAGACTTTCTTCTATGTCGTCTCCATCTCTTATTACACAATTAGCCTGGCCTATATACAACACTTCCCGCTAATTAGTGATAATGCAGTTACATATTGTTTGCAACCTGCTGCAAAATGACAATTCGCTGAGAATGAAGGAGCACGCAGTAGCAGCAACAAATGACAATACTAAACCTGGTTTTATTCCAGGGATAAACGAGCAACATTTCAGACGTTTGAGCAAAAAGAACCAAAAAAAAAAAAAAAGTCTAAATGCTGCACATATGGTAGTGTAAACACGCAGCAAAACAGCAACCGCGTTCCAACATTTTAATAGCACCAACTGCCCACTGAGGGTAAAGAAAAATGAATCTTAGCTCTGCGATAAGTACAATCTTGAAAGCAAGCAGATCGCTGTGCATAATGTGATGATAACCAGTGTGTACATGCCATTTAAAGCTGAACTCCAGGCACAGGTAAGTAAACAGAATAAATACATATAAGCAAGCTCCTTAACCTACCAAAGGATTTTTTTTTGTCCATTCGATCTTGATATTTACACTATACAGCCGGGCTGGAGACCTGACTATTCTCTGCTGCAGTTAAGAAACAGAGATAGGTCACCTTCCTTCCCCCAGGCTGTGACTGGACAGTGAAGAAGCAGCAACAAACTGTCAAAAAAGGATCATCTCTCTGCTCTCCCCTTCTGTGAGCATGTTCCTTCTCAGCCCTTGTGAATAAAGAACCTGACTGGCCACAAGTGCTGACCCTCTTTCTTTTAGACTGAATGCTGCTACAAAAGAAACTGAAATTAAGTCAGATTCAGGTTTATATCTGACTAGAGTTTTGAAGTGCATCTGCAGCCAAATATAGACTTGAGCTCTCATGAATGGCAAAAGATTGTCTTGAACACTTGTTATCTGCCCACCTGAAATAAATAGTGGTGGTTGTGTGGCATTTAGGTGCAAAGCGGCATATGTTGGGAAGCACAACATGTCCCAAGGTCAGACATTTCTGGAATGTTCCATGAAAGCTCTCCCTAAAGAGGGGTGATGTGTGCCATTCAGGCACAAAGAGGCATATGTTGGGAAGCAGAACATGTCCTAAGGTCAGACATTTCTAGACTGTTCCATGAAGGCACACACATATTAAAAACATGTTGACTTTCAACACCTCCCTAGTGTGCTTTATATAGCTGAACAGCATTTAAAGATGGTCACAAATCTCTTCTGAGCAAAATATTCTGCTAACTCTGTGCCACTGCTCTGCCTCTGACAACACAGAGAGGAGAGCTGAGTGTAATCTGAGACCTGAGTGGAGGAATGGACACACACACACACCCTTCTACACAGTTCATAATAAAACATGCACAGCTAGGGCTGTCAACCACAGGCTGTGTTCTGGAGCTACCCCTTTCCAATCCCACTGGATCACTGGGGATTAGCATCACCTGTCAGAAATGACTCATGCAGATAGCAGCAGAATGAAAAAGGACACAGAAATTACTCTACGTGGTTTGGATTAAGGCAAGTACACACTATGGAAGGATATTCTTTTCAATTTCAGAGGTTCATAACCACTTTAATAATACTTTTCTTGGATATATTAGTGCATATATATAGTGCATAGTAGCCAGCTTCCAGGTTTTATTGTCAAAGCTTAACCGAACAAGCTGAAGTTAGAAGCAGATTGGCTCCCATGCACAGCTGCACCAAATTCTGTGTGGTTTAGTTTTAGTAAATCAACCCCCATGGATGAAGTGCATGAAAGCATTCCGTAAATAGCTATAGGGACCTGTAGAGAGGCCATCACGGCTATGAACAACTTTTATAACAATAGTACTGCCTATTGGGCATAGCATATCACTCAAAAACTGGTACAGGCATTGGGAAAGAGAATGGCTCAAAGCAGATGGAATATTTTGTTCCGAATGGCCCTTCGTCAGGAACAGAATCTTTAAAGTGGTTGTAAACCCTTACATATTCCCAGTGAAGTGATTGGTCTTAGGTGATACACAGAGATTAAACAAATCCTCCTACATATGTTTTACCTGTTTATCTGCAGCCTTCTCTCCTCTACATCTGTTCAAAGTGCTGAATTATACAGCTTGTCTGAGAGTTCAGAAAAAAGGGGGCTGAGAGCTGAAGTTACATCAGTGAGGACTGAGGAGAGCTGATTGGATGGAAAGGCCACACCCCCTTCAAACAGCACACAGAAACAGAGCTGAGGCTATCAATCAGCTGGAGATCCCCCTGTCACTATTTTTCTCTTGGTATCAGGAAAACTTGTCAGAAGTGATTCATGCTGATAGCAGAGGAAGGAAGCAACATACAAAAACGACACTTAGTGCTCTTAATTGAGACAAGTACATACTATAGAGGGATATGCTTTGTTCATATTTCATATCTGAGGTTTACAACCACTTAGAATTTCTCAACCTCTTAAACACGGGGGAACCCTTGCTAGTTATTACAAATCTACAGTTCATGCTACATTGGTGTGACGGGCATTGGGAAGAATGTTCCTTACCCTGTGGTCATTGGGAAGAATGCTCCTTACACTTGTGGCCATTGGGAAGAATGCTCCTTACCAGGGGCGTAACGATAGGGGTTGCAGGGGTTGCAATTGCAACCGGGCCCCATGGTCCAGGGGGCCCATGTGCCTCCCTTGTACAGCTGAATAGGAAGGATGGCGGGGGTGGCATTTAGAGGATCCAATCTCCTCCATCCAGTTTACTTGTCTTCTGCTGTTCCCAGGGCCCCTGTGTGCTTCCCTGGTCCCCCTGGGGCCTGCTGCAGAACTTGTGAAAGGGCCCCACTGCAGTACCGTAATAAATAGACCCACAATAGGCGTAAAGGGCCCCAGGATCAGTGGGAAGAGGGAAGGGCCCTGGCCAGGGGTCAGGGGGCCCTTCATAATTTCTTGCACCGGGGCCCTGAAGGTTCTAGTTACGCCTCTGCTCCTTACACTTATGGTCATTGGGAAGAATGCTCCTTACACTTGTGGTCATTGGGAAGAATACTCCTTACACTTGTGGTCATTGGGAAGAATGCTCCTTACACTTGTGGTCATTGGGAAGAATGTTTCTTACACTTGTGGTCATTGGGAAGAATGCTCCTTACACTTGTGGTCATTGGGAAGAATGCTCCTTATACTTGTGGTCATTGGGAAGAATCCCATCTCACAGATCGCTAAAAAGATTATTGGAGTCAATGGTTACATATCTTCTTTAGAAGAAATAATTGCTAATTGTTTAAAGAACCCCTGCAACTTCGGGAGGAACCCTAGGGTTTCTTGGAACTCTTGTTGACCATGGTTGCTGTAAATTGGCCTATTTACATAAGTGTATATTAACCCCTATTGGCATTTGACAGGCAGTGAGGAGGCAATATGTTGCCTCCTTGCCACCTGTTTAAACCTTGAAAATGCTGACACTCCATGCTGTTGCAGGGCGGTTGTGTTACAGCCCTATTCGTCTGAATGGGTCACATTTAGCATCAGTACCACCTGCCAAATGCAACATGCCATTTTTGCTGCAGCCATGGCATGTGCACAGGTACTTTCCATTTCTATTGGCTACATATCAAATGAAACAGTATACAGACTGCTAACGCATTTTGGCTACTACAGCCTTCCTCATATGTCATGCTATGAGGAAGGCTGCAGTAGCCAAAATGCATTAGCAGTCTGTATACTGTGCCATTTGATACGTAGCCAATAAAGATATAAGGTCGGAGAGTATACCAAGTGGCCAGCTTTACTTGTTATGGAATTATTGTACTGATGACCGAACATCCCAGCCAGAGCACAAGTCTTCAGCTGTTGAATTCTGATTAAACAGTCAAGCTGGGGTATGATTCTACATGTATTGCATGTGTACAGAGTTTAGGTGGGCAGTTGGCGGGTGATAAAACCATGGCTCAACCACCTGCTCTTACTGCTCCATGGCCACCCATGTGAAGGAGTCCCTACATTAGGCTATAGGCTTGCTCCCTTAATGCACAAACCAGCGATATATCACTCCTTGTGTTTTCATTGCTAGTATTCGGGTTCCAGCAGCAGTCTAGTGATAATGAAAATCAACATTTACTGTCACTGGCAACAATTTCCCCATCTAACTGATCCAATATAGTACCAAAATCGTCAAAACGGGACGCAAAGCTTTACGATAATGTTTCAGTCTAGCAAAATCACATAAAATACTCAGTGGGGTTGGAGTCATTATAGTGTTGAGTCAGAAAGCCCGTGTTCACTTCAAACCCCCAATCAAGTGCAGGGAAAAAGAACGGCACATGATTGAATGGTTGCAATAAATATTCACAGGGCTATGTAAAACAACTTCTTTTAGTAAAACACGCCCTATATTTTTTACCCACACCATCTATTAATCTCTAATCCATGCAGACTACAACATTGCTCACAAGCATTATTTTTACTCAAGGAAAAAAAAAAATGGAAAAGCGCTTTGTGTACTGACACTTTAAATTACACTGAGAGTCTGGTAGCCGCCATACTGTATGAATCGTTAGTTTTCATTGCTAACTATTCACAAACATCAGTGAACGCATCCACTGGAAGGTCAGTATGAATACACAGTGAATCTATTCTTTGCAGTTTTAAAACAAAGGGGGTAATTATCTAAAGGGAGCAAGTATAAAGGATCAAACAACTACATCGACTTCAAAGACCCAATACGTTTAAAGAAGGAATAAAAAAAGAAAAAACACACACACACATATACTTTGGTTTTCGATTGAAGCCAACACAGATTCATTGATGTACTACAAAAGTTATGATCTGAATAACCTATTTCTATAGAAAGAGAAAGAAAGAGCAATAGATGAGCTTGGTATTATGGAGATAATTTGATTGAGTGTAGAATGAGATTGATAGGAGTGAGGGGTGGTATAGATAGACTATAGAGAGAGTGCAAGAGATAGATAAACCAATAGGAAGAGATAGGTAGATGATAGATTGATAGATAGATAGATAGATAGATAGATAGATAGATAGATAGATAGATAGATAGATAGATACAGAGTTAGATAGGTGTATAGATGTGTATAGATAATGTAGTGTATAGTGATAGCATATGTCTATAGATATTGTAGAATGAGATTGATAGTGAAAGATAGTAGAGAGAGAGAGTACAAGAGATAGATAGGCCATTATAATGAGATAGATAGATAGATAGATAGATAGATAGATAGATAGATAGATAGATAGATAGATAGATAGATTGGATGAGATTATTAGGGAAGATAAAGAGAGGTAGAGAGATGAATAGATTTATAGATAGATATATAGATAATAGATAATATGGAGACAGAGCAAATAAATGATAAATAGATAGATAGATAGATATGGCAGTAATAGGAAAGAGAAAGCTTGATTGTATAAAGATAGGTTGAGAGCATAGAATGAGATTGATGGGAACATGAGATAGCGTATGCCTATAGATAGTGAAGAATGAGATTGATAGGAGCGAAAGAGAGTATAGAGAGAGAGTACAAGAGATAGATAGGCCCATAGAAAGAGATAGATAGATAGATAGATAGATAGATAGATAGATAGATAGATAGATAGATAGATAGATAGAATTAGGAAAGAGAGATCGATAGATATATAGATAATATTGAGACAGAGCAAGAGAGATAGATCGATAGATAGATAGATAGATAGATAGATAGATAGATAGATAGATAGATGGTATGAGATTATTAGGAAAGAGAGATCGATAGATATATAGATAATATTGAGACAGAGCAAGAGAGATAGATCAATAGATAGATAGATAGATAGATAGATAGATAGATAGATAGAATTAGGAAAGAGAGATCGATAGATATATAGATAATATTGAGACAGAGCAAGAGAGATAGATCGATAGCTGGATGGATGGATGGATAGATAGATAGATAGATAGATAGATAGATAGATAGATAGATAGATAGATAGATAGTATGAGACTATTAGGAAAGAGAGATCGATAGATATATAGATAACATTGAGACAGAGCAAGAGAGATAGATCAATAGATAGATAGATAGATAGATAGATAGATAGATAGATAGATGGTATGAGATTATTAGGAAAGAGAGATCGATAGATATATAGATTATATTGAGACAGAGCAAGAGAGATAGATCAATAGATAGATAGATAGATAGATAGATAGATAGATAGATAGATAGATAGATAGATAGATGGTATGAGATTATTAGGAAAGAGAGATCGATAGATATATAGATAATATTGAGACAGAGCAAGAGAGATAGATCAATAGATAGATAGATAGATAGATAGATAGATAGATAGATAGATAGATAGATAGATAGATAGATAGATAGATAGATAGAATGAATTACATTAATAGGAAAAAGAAAGAGAGCTTGATTGTATATAGCTAGGTTGATAGCATAGAATGAGATTGATGGGAGCAAGAGATATTATAGATAGATAGATAGATACATAGATAGATAGATAGATAGATAGATAGATAGATAGATAGATAGATAGATAGATAGATAAATAGATACTTTTATCTTCTGTTTCCTATCAGCATATGAACATTCCCTATCATACACATTCAGTGTAGTATCCTCTGTAGACAAACCATGGTTAGGAGGATTTGGGTCCCATATGCAGAACGCGGATGTCTGGGATAAGTGAATCTCCAGCAGGTGCATTGTGTAGGGATTCTGGGGATTCTTAGAGCTTAGTGCCCTGTACACACACGTGTGGCACACTCCTCTGGATTGCAGGGTATGCAGCCAACACAAGTGTGTCTCACACTCCCAGCCCCAAAAATAGTGGTGCGAGACACAGAAGCACACGCCGCATATCAATACACAGAGCCAGCTGTGATCACAATACAGCTCAGAGCCTCAGCTAAGTGTTAACAAGCTTTGAAGCTAAATTGGTCAGCAATCCCAGGCACGGAGGGGGTCATCCTCAAAGCACAGCGTTAATCTACTAGGGGTTATTGTCTAGTCCTTGGGTGACCAATGTCTCTTGTGTCTCTACTTCACTCCCTTAAATATGAAACACTTGCGTTTTTTTAACCCCCATCTCCTCTAAACTGGCCATGTACGGAGATAGTATATCATCCAGGCTTCCTATGGTGATTGTATGAAGCATGAACAGTCTCTTCAGATGTAGTGGAAAAATCAATAGCGACCACATTTAAATTAGCCCTTGACATGTCCCTAACAAAACAAGTAGTAATAATAACTTAAAGGAGCAACCAAGACATTAGACATTGGAGTTATTAAAATTTTAAGATTCCTAAGATGACCACACACTTACTTATTAAATCTTGTTCATTTTCTGTAAACTCTTCTTTTAATTTAGCAAAACCAATGCAGTATAGCGCATGCTCCTACATGAACAGCCCATTCATTTTACATTCCATCATGAAGCCCTGCACACTACATGGGCGTTGATAAATCGAAAGGAAATGACATTGTAGCGTGAGAGGCCAACTGAAAATTCTGCCACTCTAAATACATAACACTCAACTCTTAATTATGGGAATTCTGTGATTTGAAACATTTGCCATTGCTGAACTTACAGTATGGACAGTTTTAAAAGAAAGTTCTACATGCTGTTGATATGGAGTAAAAGGATACCAAACCTTTGGGAATTGGTCAAGAAATAATATTTGTCTGTTCAAATTAAATGGTCTACCAACAGTTGACAGCAAACACGTTTCAGGATATCTCCACAAATCCTCCTTCCCCAAGGCTTATATATATTGTGATGGATGGTTAATAGTGGGTTTTAAATCTATGTAGTTAGAAGCACACTTAGGTAAATTACCTGGGTGGTATTAGAGAAAAGTAGTGCAACATTTGGCATTATATTTGTACAATAAGGATCTACTATCTGACACAAGGAGGTTTTAGTAAAGTGGTTGTAAACCCTCACATTCACCCAGTGAAGTGACTGTCCTCAGCTGATACACAGAGATGAAACAAATCCTCCCACATAATTTGCATTTATCTATCTACAGCCGTCTTTCCCCTACAGCCATTCAAAGTGCAGAATTTACAGAGGATCTCTCAGCTGTGAAAATCGGAGAGCTGAAGTTACATCAGTGAAAAGAGCTCTGAGAGCTGATTGGAGGAAAAGGACACCCCCCCCCCCCTTCACACAGCGCACAGGAACAGTGCTGAGATTGTCAATCAGCTGGAGCTCTCTCCCCTGTCACCATTTTTCTCTTGGCTTCTCTTGGTGTCAGGAAAACTTATCAGAAGTGACCCACACTGATAGCAGAGTAACAAGGCAGCAGACGGAAATTACACTTTGTGACAAGTACACACTATAGAGGGATATGCTTTGTTCATATTTCATGTCTGAGGTTTACAACTACTTTAGCTTGACTCTGGGTTAGATGTCAAGTATTCCTTAGCTGCCCTTTATATGGGGTCCAACAAACCCTACAAGCAATGATTCTTCTGTATTTGAGTTATATGAGAACAAACCCTAGTGTGTTTGACGGTCTATCAAGTAATGGGGGATCTTACAAAGGTCTTATTATTTTCCAACAAGCTACCACCTGCTTTAACTTTGTTAACTTGCCTCTGGCTCAGATGCCAAATATTCCTTAGCTGCCCTTTACATGGAATCCAACGAGCCCTACAATCAATGGTTGTTCTGCATTTGAGTTATATGGGAGCAAACCCTAACGTGTCTGAAGGTTGATCAAGTAATAGGGTATGTTATAAAGGTCTAATTAATATCTAACAAGCTACCACCTGCTTTAATTTTGTTAACCTGCATCTGGCTTTGATGCCAAATATTCATTAGCTGCCCTGTATATGGGGCCCAACAAACCCTACAATCAAGGTTTCTTCTGCGTTTGAGTTATGTGGGAGCATGACCTAAAGTGTATGAAGGTTGATCAAGTCATAGGAGATCTTATAAGGGCCTGATTATTCTTTAACAAGCTACCACCCCCTTTGATATCGGCCAGAATCAGTTTTGTACCTCCTAAATCCCAGCATTATGCCAATCTTGTCCTGCCTCTCATGTCATGACATACAAGTGTTTGAAGGTTGATCAAGTCACGGGAATCTTATAGGGGTCTGAGTATCTTATAAGGGTTTGATTATTTTCTAACAAGCTACCACCCCCTTTGAATTTCGACCAGAATTAATTGTGCACCCCTAAATCCTGGCATTATGCCAATCTAGTTCTCAGTGTCATGTCATGCCATGTCAAAGGTTGATCAAGTAATGGGGGGATCTTATAAAGGTCTGAGTATTTTCTAACAAGCTACCACCCCTTTTGATTCAACCAGAATTCATTTTGTACCCCTAAATCCCAGCATTATGCCAATCTTGTTCTGGCTGTCCTGTCATGACATACAAGTGTTGATCAAGTCATGGGGGATCTTGTGAGGGTCTGATTATTTTTTAACAAGCTACCACCCCCTTTGATTTCTGCCAGAATTATTTTTGTACCCCTAAATGCTGGCATTATGCCAATCTTGCACCGCTTGTCATGTCATACACTCTACTGACTCATCACACCATGAGGACCCAAGGGTATCTCCTGTCTGGAACTTACTGTAACTTCCTCAACAGTTATACACCTTGCTATAATCCAAGACTGGAATGCTTACAGCAGAAGCTCTTGGACAAAGCATATACTCATATATATATATATATATATATATATATATACACATATACAGACACATGCACATCTCTTCTATCCTCAACAGCAGTAAGGGTAAAATGTAAAATGACAAATATAATTTAAATACAGGCAGACTATAGATAGATTACGTTCATTGAAAACATTTAATATCGATCAATCATACATCATGAAATCATTAAACGTCATTGTCTCTACAAAACATTCTTTTACATATCGAGTTGAAAGCATTTTTGCCGTTTTTATGTATAAGTCATAAAATCTAGTAGTAGTAAACCCAAGCAGAACATATTAATATACAGTTAAAAAGACTGCTGGGCATTCCATAAGATCCCAACAGGACTGACAATATCACTGTACATTCTATATTCATCACTGTGTGACCCAGTCATTGAACATTATATAGAAACTTAACGTTGTCCAGAACTACTTTGTTAATACAGTATATATTACTGAACATTTTATATAAACTCAGCAGCTCTGATCCTGTCCTGACAGTCCACGGTCATGGCTTTGTTGGACAGTATACAGAACCCAGCTAACCTACACTGATGCTCTCCTGCTATTGTACAATACAGAACATCACTGGATATTACACAGAACATAGTCCTTTCCAATGTTACCTTAGTAATCAGTAGGGTTCTGAATACTACATAGAGACTCAGCAGGGTCTGATCCATGACTTATATACTTGGCATTATACAGAAACCCAGCTCTGCTTAGTCTTTTCCTGGTAATCTGCAATACTACTTTACATTGACACATATAAAACAGTTTGACTCTACCTCGAAAATAGAGGGCAGCTTTGGACATCCCATCTAGCATTGTGCCTGTCCTGGCAATCTGCAATCTAAATACTTCAATACATTTAAAGGAACCCAAAGCTGATTCTACATAGATAACATAAAGACTTGGGAATTTTTTGATATGAAATGCAGCAATGCCCTGTCCTGGCAATCTTAAATCAGAACCAAAACAGTTTGATTCTACCTTGACATCAGAAAGACAGGTCTATCTTTGTACATAAGACCCAGCAATATACCTGTTGTGTCCTGACAATCCACAATCTAAATAGTTCTTTAGATTTAAAGGAAGCCAAAGCTGATTCTATCTTGATAACAGGACAGGTGCATGTTTGGATATCACATCCAGTAATGTACCTGTCCTGTCCTGGCAATCTACAACCAAAACAGTTTGATTGTACCTTGACATCAGAAAGATGGGTCCATCTTTGGACATAAGATCCAGCAATGTACCTCTTGTGTCCTGACAATGTGCAATCTAAATATCTCTTTGCATTGAAAGGAATCCATCCCATAACAGTTTGATTCTACATTGACTTAAGAAAGACAGGTCCATCCTTGGACATAAGACCCAGCAATGCACCTCTTGTGTCCTGACAATACACAATCTAAATATTTCTTTGCATTTAAAGGAACCCATCCCATAACAGTCTTAATTCTATCTTGACTACGGATGCAGGTCCATCTTTGGATATTGCCCCCAGCAATT
The DNA here is from genome assembly GCA_018402905.1 of Glandirana rugosa. NCBI lineage: Eukaryota > Metazoa > Chordata > Amphibia > Anura > Ranidae > Glandirana > Glandirana rugosa. The sequence goes on from BLSH010060620.1 coordinate 2,202,566, forward strand.
GACCAGTCTTGTACTGGAAATTAGCTGTTAGAACCCAAAACAGTTAAATTCTACCTTAAAATTAGATAGCCAGGTGCGTCTTTGGAAATCACAACCCAACATTCTACCTGTCCTGTCCTGGCAATTTGCCATCTAAACCCGAAACAATTTACTTCTACCTTGATAATACAAAGATGGGTGTATCTCTGGACATCACACCCCAACATTGTACTTGTCCTGTTCTGGCGATCTACGATTAAATTCAAAAATGGTTTAATTCTACCTTGATAATACACTGCCACTGTCCTCAGGTACATCTTTGGACATCACAATCCAACATTGTACCTGTCCTGCCCTAGCAATCTGCCATCTAAACCTGAGACAATTTACTTCTACCTTGGTAATACAGAGACAGGTGTATCTCTGGACATGGTGACAACCAAACATAGTACCTGTCCTGGCAATCTACGATTAAATCCAAAAATTGTTTAATTCTACCTTGATAATACAAAGATGGGTACGCTTTTGGACATCACAACCCAACACTGTACCTGTCCTCAGGTGTGTCTTTGGACATCACACCCCAACATTGTACCTGTCCTGCCCTGGCAATCTATGATTAAATCCAAAAATAGTTTAATTCTACATTGATAGTACAATGATGGGTACATTTTTGGACATCACACCCAACATTGTACCTGTCCTGCCCTGGCAATCTATGATTAAATCCAAAAATAGTTTAATTCTACATTGTTAGTACAAAGATGGGATGTTTTTGGACATCACAACCCAACACTGTACCTGTCCTGCCCTGGCAATCTATGATTAAATCCAAAAATAGTTTAATTCTACATTGTTAGTACAAAGATGGGTACGTTTTTGGAAATCACAACCCAACACTGTACCTGTCCTGCCCTGGCAATCTATGATTAAATCCAAAAATAGTTTAATTCTACATTGTTAGTACAAAGATGGGATGTTTTTGGACATCACAACCCATCACTGAACCTATCCTCAGGTACGTCTTTGGATATCACAACCCAACACTGCACCTGTCCTCAGGTGCAGTTTTGAACATCACAACAAAACATTATACCTCTCCTTTCCTGGCATTCTGCATTTCAAAACCCAAAGCAGTTTAATTCTACTTTGAAAACAGAAAGCCAGGTACGTTTTTATACAATCACAACCCAACACTGCACCTGTCCTGTTCTGGCAATCCACAACCTTAACCCAAAAACCTTAACAACACAAGGACGGGTCCATCTTTGGACATCGTCGCCTGTAATGAACTCGTCCTATCTTGGCAATCTGCAATCAGGATACTTCTAGACATTTTCACAGCCCCCAAAACTGATTGTACCATGATAACAAGCAGGCAAGGTGCATTGGTGGACCCAGCACTGTACCTGTCTTGTTAAGTCAGATCAATGGGCAGCCAACACTTTCTTCTACTGTCCTCATCAGTAGAAAATAAAAGTGTGACAGTTGAAACGTTATCCGCTATATCTACAGTTAGTAAGTTAACACATTCAGCCATTGCTAAGCTGGAGCAGAGACAGGTTCTACTCAGAAGGCATTTGAAGAAGACCAGTAAAGTTTACATTACCTGCAGATACCTCTCCTCTTGCCGTACGTAAGAGCTGGAGGAGTACCAGGATGAGCTGACAGAGAGACCCATGCATTGTCACCTGAGGAGAGTATCCACCAAAGCGAGGGGGGTTAACATCCTATAGACATGCCTGCAAAGGTGAGGGCAACAGCAGCTAGGCAAGGCAGAAGGGCTGGCATAGGCTGCAGTTTACTTGTTAGCTACACCGCCGCTGTTGCTCAGATGCTGTGCTTGCAACTGAAGTGGCTTTAACTGATCGAGGAAGGATTGAGAGAGAGCGAGAGAGAGAACAGTTTAAAGATTTCCCCGGAGCCCTAATGCCTGCCTTCCTCTCCTCCCTCCCCTCCCTGCCAGCAGCCGCCAGCTGCACTGCAACGCAGCCTGCAAGGGTTAAATCATCAGCCCAAATCTTCAACATTGCATGTTTCAGTCATATAGGGAGGATGTTAAATGCAGCAACAGGAGCAGCGATATGGAATCATGACGTCCAGGAAGGCTCCCTACATGGGGGGGATGATTGGAGAAGTTACGTTGGTGCGTTGGGCTGGATAAAAGAAGGGCTTGTTTTTTAGAATCCTTGAATCCTTTATACTGCAACACAATGCTATTTAGGGATGACTGCTCCCTGCAACAAGTGAGCATAGCACTAGGGGTCGGAAAGTCTCATAACAAGTATTTTGGTTTATTTATGTTCAATGCAACTCTTTGGACATTAAGGGCTTGTTCACATCTGTGAGCTTTGGCCACGTTAAAACGCACCTGTTCAGCACATTAAAAGCGTTAAAAAATCCTGTTTGCTGCATCTTTAGGCAAGTTTCACACTGCTGCGCTGCTGTTTGGTTTATCCGCAATTTTTGCACATTTAGCTGCAGTCCCATTGATTTTCTCTTACGTCTTGTGTTTCTGGCGCGCTTTATAAACGCACACTAAAAGTCCTGCATGCTGTATCTTTGGTGCGCTTTCAGAAAACGCAGCAAAAACCGAATACTTTATGCTGCTGTGCTGCGGTTTGGTTTAGTCGCGGTTTTTACACATTTTAGCTGCAGTTCCATATATTTTCTATTAGGTTGCGTGTTTTTGGCGCACTTTCTGAAAGTGTACTAAAAGTCCTGCATGTTGTATCTTTTAGAAAACGCGCAAAAAATGTGCAACCTGATAGTTCACACTGCTGCGCTGCGGTATGGTTAATCTAGGGCTTTCGCGCATTTTAGCTGCAGTCCCTTGGGTTTCTATTAGGTTGCATATTTTTGCCGCACTCTCTAATAGCATATGAAACCTCCTGCATTCTGTATCTTTCAGAAAACATGCAAAAAACGTGCAACCAATTAGTTCACGCAATGGGGTTTAACAACGGTTTTCATGCGGTTTAGCTGCGGTCCCATAGACTTTCTATTAGGTTGCGTGATCTGCATGCTGTATCTTTGGCACGTTCATAGATTTTCTATTAGGCTGTGCATTTTTGGGGCACTTTCTTAAAGCATACAAAAAGTCCTGCATGTTGTATCTTTGGTGCGCTTTCAGAAAACACGCCAAAAACATGCAACGGAATAGTTCACGCTGCTGTGCTGCGGTTTGGTTTATCTGTGGTTTGGCGCATTTTAGCTGCAGTACCATAGATTTTCTATTAGGTCGCGCATTTTTGTCGCACTTTCTGAAAGCGTACTAAAAGTTCTGCATGCTGTATCTTTGGTGCGCTTTCAGAAAACGTGACAAAAACATACAACCTAATACTTCATACTGCTGAGCTGCAGGTTGGTCTAGCCATGTTTTTTGCGCATTTAAGCTGCAGTCCCATAGATTTTCTATTAGGATGTGTATTTTTGGCACACTTTCTGAAAGAGTACTAAAAGTCCTGCATGATGTATCTTTGGTGCGCTTTCAGAAAACGCACCAAAAACATGCGACCCATAGATTTTCTATTATGTTATGCATTTTTGGTGCACTTTCTGAAAAAAAATCTTTGTTGCGCTTTCAGGAAATATGCAAAAACTTGGGACCTAATAGAAGGTCCATGGCTGAAACCACAGGTAAAATGTGTAAAAACTGCGGCCAAACCTCAGTACAACGGTGTGAAACCGGTCCATTGAGTTCACATTGGTGTGGTTTTCCGTGTTGCGTTTTTATGCAATTTTACGCGCTATTTTAGGTGCACAGCCATTATACTCCGTTAGCATTTTAGGGAAGGGCATCAAAGCAGCCATATTGCAGGACTTTGATGCGCTCTCATGAAAATGTACGTTGAGTTTAATGGCAGCGCACCTATGTAAAACGTGCATAAAAATGTGACGCGGAAAACCACACCGCACTGATGTGAATGGGGCTTCAGTGTTTTTTGTGAAAAGTGCACCTTCTATTTTAGCCAATGGTAGCAAACCAAAAAACAAACCAAGAACTCCACATGCATTTTTATTAGTGCATTTTTTTAAGTCACATGAGCATTTTTCCCAGGTGTCTAAGGGAGGAAAATACATGCAAGATGCTTCATGCGTTGTGTTGAATTTAGTGCAATGCATTAAAAAGCAATAAAAATGTGATACATGTTTTTAAAAAATGTATATCGGATTATACATTGCATGGATGTGAATGAGCCCTAAAGCATAATTGAACCCAATTTATTGAAGCTTACCTTTCCTTAGATGTGGTGGCTGCAGTTGTTTTCTTTTTTCCCTTCACCCGGTGATCCTGCCATAAGCATACTTACTGTTCTAGGGTGACAATCCTACTGAGCAGCGTTGTCACTTTAGGAAGGGAACATGTTAGGACTATAGAACACCTCCCTCCCACTATAACATAAGAGGAGGTATTTTATAGTCAACAGGTATAGCTGGGAACAATGCTAACTGATAACTGTCCACTAAGGAGGAGAGTCCAGGAAGTTGTCAGCTCACAAGGTTTCTGGCTGAATTAGCAGATTTTTTTTTTGCACTTGTTACACAGATATGATAAAATGCTTTCAATGCAATGTTTAACCCTTTCACTGCCACTAATGTATTTCATACGTCAGCAGCAGCAGGGGGATTTACAACACTCTCGACTGTTGTGTGTTTAATGCATCTAAATCTGACAGGCTGACTGTTAGCTATCAGGTGAAAGCAATTCGGCGGCTTCCACATTAGGGGTCTATTAGACCCCTGATATCTCACCTGCCCTCCATTGAAGCCAATGGAATGCAGATCCCCAGAGAAAAGTGACAGCTGAACCTGGAAGTGGTATAATACATATCTCTTCTGGGTTCTTACTAGACAGGGGACATCAGTGAGCAGATGTTCACTGGTCTCCATCCTTTCTAGCCAGTGTCCCTCACCGTGGAAATCCTGGGCCAGCAGGTGGACATTCGTTCACCGATCTCCCTTTCTAGTAATAACTCAGAAGCAACGTGTATTACATCACTTCCAGGTTTGGATGTTGCTTTCCTCGGCCTCTGTGGATCCACGCTCCATTGGCTTCAATTGGGGGGGAGGGGGACAGGTGAGATAATCAGGGGTCTTATAGACCCCTGATGTGGAAGCTGCCCAATTGCTTTCATCTGAAACACAATAGGCATTAGCGTCAGTGGAAGGCAGGTGAGACATCAAGGGTCAAATAGACCCCTGATGTCTCAATAAAGAAAACCTGTCACAACAAAACTGTATCACATAGGGGACTGTTGGTCCCCTACATGACATAAAGTTTTTTGAAAAAAAAAGTGTAAAAAATAAAGTTACACCCAAGCACTTAAAACCCCCACATACACCTCCATGTGCATGTCCATACGAATGCAAACACACGCAATAATTCTACGGATATTATTCATGGTTAACTCTAAACGGATGACCTGTAGGGGCTTTCAAAGAGTTACCTATGGAAAATGTAGGGTATCTTGTTGCCTATTCATGGGTGCTGGCAATCTTAAGGCATGACATGTTGGGTATCTGTTTACTCAGTTCAACCTCATATTTTATTACTCACTAATAAATTGAGTAATACATTGCGCTTGTGTGTCCCTAAAGTTAAATTTAGTGTATTTTTTACAGAAACGTTGAGCTTAAAGCGGAGTTCCACCCTTTTAAAAGTCAGCAGCTACCAAAAGGGTAGCTGCTGACTTTTAACAATTGGCCACTCACCTGTCCCTCATTCCAGCGATGTGGCCACCCAAGGGCTCGCTCGTCTCCCCCTCCCCTTGGTGGCGCCGGCATCACAAGTGTGGGCACCCGGCTTTGGCTTCAAAGCCGGGCGCTAACTGCGCATGCACGAGTCGCGCTGCAGCTTGTGAATGGCTTGGCGTATCTTCTGGGACCTGTGATGTGTCCCAGAAGATCGCCGAGAGGGAGGGGGGAAGGTGGACTTCCTTCCGGCTCCTCGGCGCCAGGGGAGGAAGTGGACCTGGGACCCCATGAAAACAGGGTCCATGGTCCCCCCCCCCCCCCAAAAAATGACATGCCAATCGTGGCATGTCAGGGGGTCACCTCCTCTTAAAGCAGAAGTTCCACTTTTGGGTGGAACTCCGCTTTAATAAGCTGTTGCACATATATTTTGTAACATAAAAAAATTGGAACTAATTATATTTTATTCTCTAGGGTTTCTGCTTTCAGAAAATATAGACCAGGGTTTCTCAACCAGGGTTCCATGGAACCCTAAGGTTCCTCCAGGGGTTGCTAGAGGTTCCTTGAGCAATGGTCAATTTCTACCTCTCAGAAAAATTCGCAATGACACCATTGATCTTTTTAGTTATCTGTAAGGGGGTAATACTTCCCAATGACCACAAGTGTAATGCCTCGTACACACGGGACGACGATCGTGTTCAACACGTCGTACTCACGACCGTTGCATGCAGAATCGATCGTCTGTGGCGGCGCTTTCAACAGTTGAACGTACGACGGTCGTTCGTGGGAGTTGTATGTGCAGACTAGAAAACTTGGTCGTGTCAACAAGCTTGCATACGACCGTTGAGTCGTGTGTAGAGCAGCTGTGTTCAACAAAGTTGTATTGTGCTAAACACGCATGCGCCAAGTCCACTTCAACTAACATGAAATTAGAAAGGAGCCCAAAAGGTGACGCTACTTCCTCTTTATACTCTCGTTCGCGTCATCACGTTCGGCCGGCCGCAAGTTGTATGTACGACCGTCGTGTGCATGTCAGTAGGCTACATACAACCGTCAACTTACGATTCAACACGGTCGTACGCACGATCGTCGTCCCGTGTGTACGAGGCTTAAGGAGCATTCTTCCCATCAGGTCAGGTTTGCAGGATAACTGAAATACATCACAGGTGATATCATTTGCTGCTCAGTGATTGCAGTATTCTAGTCTGCATCTCCCCAAGGTAATACTTAAAATCTGGCCTGTTGGTGGGTCCTGAGGACAGGAGTTGTGAACCACTGCACTAAATGAATTGTAGATTTTAAATTTTTAGCAGGGGTTCCCCGAGACCGGATTAGTTCAAGGGTTCCTTGGAGTTGGAAAGGGTGAGAAAGGCTGATATAGACTGTTTGGGGGGTTCAGGCCTAAAATACATTTTTTAAACATGTGTACAAAAAGCCCAAAAATGGCTCTGGCAGGAATAGGGTTAACCATAAGGGAGCAAATAAGAGAAATGTATTGTTAGAGTTTACATCCCCTGAGTGCAAGGAGCAACGACGATGTACCAAGTGCTATATCACCCAGCGAATAATTACGATTCATCCTGATGTGACTGCGGGGATCTGATTTGTTGGGTTACTCTACATTGCACATCATTACTGTTTATTAAATATTTAGGTTAACGCAAACATGCATTTTTAAAGCACTGAGAAGGGGATAGTGAAAGTTGATGTAAACCTTAACTAGATCACATTTTGTTTTAACTCCTTGCTGCCCACGTAACACATGTATGCAGCGACAAGAAGGATGGGCTTTACTGCTTACTCACTCTTGCACATACACTATATTACCAAAAGTATTGGGACGCCTGCCTTTACATGCACATGAACTTTAATGGCATCCCAGTTTTAGTCCGTAGGGTTCAATATTGAGTTGGCCCACCCTTTGCAGCTATAACAGCTTCAACTCTTCTGGGAAGGCTGTCCACAAGGTTTAGGAGTGTGTCTATGGGAATGTTTGACCATTCTTCCAGAAGCGCATTTGTGAGCTTAGACACTGATGTTGGAGAAGGCCTGGCTCGCAGTCTCCGCTCTAATTCATCCCAAAGGTGTTCTTTCCGGTTGAGGTCAGGATTCTGTGCAGGCCAGTCAAGTTCCTCCACCCCAAACTCGCTCATCCATATCTTTATGGACCTTGCTTTGTGCACTGGTGTGCAGTAGTGTTGGAACAGGAAGGGACCATCCCCAAACTCTTTCCACAATGTTGGGAGCATGAAATTGTCCAAAATGTCTTGGTATGCTGATGCCTTAAGAGTTCCCTTCACTGGAACTAAGGGCCCAACCCCTGAAAACAACCCCACACCATAGTCCCCCCTCCACCAAATGATGTGGACCAATGCACAAAGCAAGAGGAGTTGGCGAGCAGAGAGCGGTGACTAACAGTCACCAGCTCTCTGCTCATTGAGCACTAATAAATGAGCGTTCTTAGGTGTTTGATCGCTCCATTCTTAGTCTTAGAGTTGGGACAGATGCAGCATTGGACGGATGCTGCATCCATCTAAGTAAGCATGATTCAAAAAAATGAAAACAAAACCTAAACTTCTCTTTCAACGGGTGTGGTGGGACTTATGTGCAACACCATAGTAATGTCTTAGTGGCACCATCCCATGTAAAAAATGTAAATCAGGGACTTTATTTATTCCAACCAGGAGATTTCATGTGTGCAAGTGATAACCAAACCATATAAAAAAAAGTTCATTTATTTTATTTAAACATACAAACGATAAAAAATGTGACTCATGGTCAGAACAGTCACAATTTAAAGATTAAAATCACTTAATCTCACCGTTAAGGCAGATGGCATGAAATGCATCCTAGAATAATGCAATATTGGTCTACGCGTTTCATGGGATCTGCTGCTTCATCAGGATCAAAGACACCAAAGACACTTGATCATCAGAAATGTATGCACTCTAAACAAAAAATGATACAATATAATCCAAATATACAGGCAACAACATAGATCAAATTTGAACACAAACGAATAAACCAACCATAAAATATGTACTTAGTCCAATGAATAATAACATTATCCCACCCATTGGAGAGGTACAAAGACAAAAAAACAAACAAAATAAAAACACATCTTACCCTCTCACCAAGGCAGCAAATAATCTCAAAATTGAGGCAGATGAAGTAAAGCACATCCTAAAATAATGTAATATTGGTCTACATGATTTGTGGGATCTGCTGCTTCATCAGGACCAAGGACACTAATTTCATCAGAACTTGGTCATTAGAAATGTAAGCACTCTAAAACATAAATAATACAATATAATACAAATATTCAGGCAATAACATAGATTAAAACAAGAACATGAATTAAAAATAATAAACCAACTTAAAAATATGTACTTAGTCCAATGGATAGTAATAAAGCTACCCTGCCCATTGGTGAGGAACAAAGACAAAAACCCCCCAAAAAACAAAAACACATCTTACCCTCACCAAGGCATGCTGTATGCATAAAAGGTGGTGTTCAGGTGTGTCAAGAGTTTTTAAGTGTACATTTTTCCAGTGTTTTGGGGGCAAACGCACCTCCACATGTGTACAATATGCTCCATAGGAGCATTTTTTATGCTGATTTTTTCTGCTGGCAGTTCTGGCATTTTTTTCTGCTGCCTAGTGTAAAGGGACCCTAAGGCCCCTTTCACACTTGTGCGACTTGTCCTGCGACTGGGGACTGCAAAGTCGCATGACAAGTCGTACCCCATGATTTTCAATGAGTACCATTCATATCTGTGCGACTTCAAAGTAGTTCCTGCACTACTTTGGTCCAACTTTGATGCAACTTGAGGTCCATAGACCTCAGGATTACACAGGCATTGCTTCAAGTTGCATTGAAATCGCGGCACAATTGCAGTAAAATCGCGCAAGGTTCCATTCACACTTGTGCAACTTTGGACATCAAAGATGGATGACAAGTCATTCCCAGTGTTTTCCAATGATATCCATTCATATATGCACAACTTAAAGTTGCAGCAACTTCAAAGTAGTTCATGCACTACTTTGGTCCAACTTCCAGGCAACTTGAGGGCCATAGACTTCAATGTTAACCCTCAGAAGTTGCATGAAGGTCGTCCCTGAATGTTATACAATGTAACTACACTACACTACAAAGTCGCGCAACTTTGGAGTCATACAAATGTGAATGGAGCCTAAGGGCCGGTTCACACAGGAGTGATCCAACTTACGAGGCAACTCTGAGCCGCCCCGCACAGCGTGACTTCAGCACGGATTGCAGGCGACTTCTGTAATAGAAGTCAATGCAAGTCGCCTGAAGTCACCCCTAAAGTAGTACAGTAACCTTTTTCTAAGTTGGAGCAACTTGAGTCGCTCCTATTAGAATGGTTCCATAGTACTGCATGGAGCACGACTTTCAAGCGACTCAAGTTGCCTGACAAGTCTTGGCAGTGTAAACCGGCTCTAAATGTCATGTCAAAAGTAATTTTTTTAAATCTACACCTTAAATTAAAATAATATCTGGTAATCCTGGTATGAAGGTGCTTGTTCAGGCACTTCCTAACACGGGGTGACAACTTATTTTTCTCCTGCATTGGGCACCTTATCACATGATATGCCCCTGGTGAAGGCTACAAGCGGCTGTGAGGGCACACATTGCACTAGGACGGTCCACTTGTGTCATTATTGGGAAGCTGGTTTAGAGTACTTGAGCCCCCGCCAAAGCTGGAGTGAGTGTATGTAGAGTGGAAGTAATTAAAAAAGGATGGAGGAGATCAGCAGCACTGCAATGCAAAAACAGGGTGAAAATGTTTAAAACTGAAAACTGTATTAAAAGAAAAATGGCAATTGTGATATACCATGCTTTATCAAACTAAATGCCATCCAGTTATAGATTAGATCTACTTTAACACCGTTAATGCCTAAAGACAGTGTGTGATGTACAATACTGAGAGCAATAGAAGACTATGTAGCCTTTCTCTGTACATTATCACATTGCTTTGTGCTGGGTCTATCATGCCCCAAGTGGCAGGCTGGTGTCATTACAGCACTGCTGATTTCAGGTCTTATTGGTACTCTTGTCCCAGCGTCTCTGAATTTGGGTAACTGGGGCACAAGAATTACTTATTACGGAGAGAGGAAGGACTGAACATGCATTTCCAAAGCGATCAAGTACATTCCATCCGCAGACTGAAAAAAGGACAAAATGTAAATGGATTTAACACAGAATTAAAGACGATCAGTTCAAAAATCTGGCAATTTTCCATTTTGTGAACATTTAGGCCTCCTGCACACAGGGCTTAAAAAAATCCTCTTCTACAGGCATTATTATTATTATACAGGATTTATATAGCGTCAACAGTTTACAGGAGGGCAGTACAATTACAATACAGTTCAATACAGAAGGAATAGGAGGGCCCTGCTCATAGAGCTTACAATCTAAAGGGAGGGGGAGGTGGTCACAAAAGGGAAAAGCTGCAGGGGATGATCTGATGGAGGTGACTCAAGTACAGTTTTTAGGTGGAGGTGGTGTAGGCTTCCTTGAATAAGTGAGATTTCAAGGATCGTCTAAAGACAGACAGGGTAGGAGCCATAGGCGTGCGCACATAGGGTGGCAGGTGTGCCCGGGCACACCCTAATCACCCTGTACTGTGCAGATTCTCCCTGCTGCCTGACTGCAGAGAAAGGGATGGGGGATCTCTGTCCTCAGTCTCTTTCTCTGTCTCAAAAGTGAGACATCAGGGGTTTGTTTAGACCCCTGATATTTCAGCAAAGCCCCCCAGCAGGGCTCCTAAAATAAATTGTAAAAAATAATAAAACAAAATTGTAAAAAAAAAATAAAATAAAAATAAACTACTGACACCGTCCAATGGCCTACTGACACCATCCTCTGCCCTACTGACAAATAAACACACACACTCATGTTTGTTTGCACTTTGTGGTGCACACCCTAATGCAATAGGCTGCGCACACCTATGGTAGGAGCTGTCAGAACATACTGGAGCAGGGAGTTCCAGAGGATGGGAGAGGCTCTGGAGAAGTCCTGAAGGTGAGCATGGGAGGAGGTAACAAAGGAGCAAGATAGCAGGAGGTCCTGGGAGGAGCAGAGAGGACAATTTGAGCGATATCTCCAGAGGAGGTTGGCATTTTGACGTTTTGTTTTTTTTTTCAGATTGTGAAAGCACATTTAGTCGCTTTTACAGGCGTATAAGATAAGGAGCATTTACAAGTTAAAAAAAAAAAAATCACCAGCGCGTTTAGGAGAGGAATTTTTGAGCAGAAAAACCGTTTGATGCATATAAATACGTCCAAACGCACCTTATGATGGACAAATTTAGCAACTGAGCATTCTTTAACACAATGGATGTAAAATTATATGTATAGCACCACATCCCAATATATAAATACACAACAAAAAAAAAAAAAAAGAAAAGAAGGAAAAGGGATTTTTTTTTGCTAAAAACCCCAGAAATTGGACTCACAACAGCATTAAAAGCCTAGATATTTTATTACAGGGGACCCCACCCCAGAAAAAATAGATCCCCCACACAACAATAGACACCCCACAGAGCAACAATGGTCCACCCACAACAAAATACCACACCCAGCAACATTAGACCCCCCAGCAGATCTCCCAGCAGCCAGCATCAATAGACCCTCCAGCAACCAACAACATAAGACTCCCAGCAACAATAGATCCCTCACCAGCAACAATAGACCCTCGTACAAAAACAGATTACCACCAGTGACAATAAATCCATCCATTAGCCAGCATCAATAGACCCTCCAGCACACCCCACGCTATTACATACATTCAGTGAGGTGCCGGAACTGCGTTACTCCGCGTTTCTGCTGAAAGAAAGCCCTGACAGTGCATATTATTAGCACTGATCACTGTATTAGTGTCACTTGTGATGTCAGTGGCAGTCAGTCAGTCCCCCCCCCAAGCGACAGAGTCAGATTGCTGCCGCACTATCACAGTCCCATTATAAGTCGCTGATCACTGCCAATAGTAGTATAAAGAAAAATAAATAAAAATTCCAGTATATACTGTATACCATAGTTTGCAGGCCCTACAACTTTCATGCCAATCAATTTATATACACTTGAAATTGAAATTGAAAATTGGGATTTTTTTTTTTTACCAAAGACATGTAGCAGAATACATTTTGGCCAAAATTTATGAAGAAATTGGATTTCCTAACATTTTTTATTGGATACGTTTTATAGCAGAAAGTAAATAATATTGTTTTTTTTACAAAATATTCAGTCTTTTTTGTATATATTACAAAAAATAAAAAAAAAACAGTGATTATAAAATACCACCAAAAGAAAGCTCTATTTGTCTGAAAAAATTATATACATTCATTTGGGTACAGTGTGGCATGACCGCGCAATTACCAGTTAAAGTAGCGCAGTGCTAAATAGCAGAACATGGCTTGGTCATGAAGGGGGTACAATTTTCCGGAGTTGAAGTGGTTAACAAAAATCATTATATATGTTTTTTCTGACTTATAAAACATTTTTTTTGTTATAATAAATGAAAGACGATATTTTGCATAGGTTATTTTTTACAATCCTTTAGGTTAAAGAAGTATTTAAAACCGGTTTTACATAAGACGATGTACAGAAACCATTTTTTTTTTTTAGGGTTAAAAGTTAAAGTTAAAGTTCACATATATTTAACTAACCGTACTTTCAACATCCCGGACGTTTGATACCATATGTCATATATGACCTTAAAAATAAATAAAAAGAAATATGATGATAACCGTCACTAGTCGCTGAATATTACCCTGACACTATCACG
>BLSH010060620.1:2251804-2264484 GCA_018402905.1 Glandirana rugosa
CCATAATACACATCCTCTCCTCACGCCTCACATATCTCCACCCATCATACACGTCTTCTCCCCACACCTCACATACCTCTACCCATCATACACGCCCTCTCCCCACACTACACTCCGCACTCCTCTCCTACACATAATACCCACTGCCATACACTCCACACCCGTCTCCTGCACACACTACCCACTGCCATACACTCCACACCCCTCACTTTTTATTTTGCACATGGCTCCACTCATTTCATGATTTCTTTCTTGTTTTTGTAATTTGGGGCTAAGTAGTTCCTCTCTTGAGAGGTTAATACAGTAGTCTCCTTTAGTTCCTCATGAGAGAACCGTCATCTGAACCAAACTGTCAAACAGTTCCCCTCCTGAGGAGTAGATTCTGTACCTCTGGCCTCTACTAGTCTCTCAAGAAGATTGTATCCTGATCTGAGCAGAACTGTTCTTGGTCTTTGCAACATAGAGAAGTATGTCCTCTTGTTTCTGTTAGTGGTTCTGGAATATCCCATACTACCCCTACACCCCATCCAAGTTACCTAAAATAAATCACAAAAGGACACCCCCTAGGCTTGTATCAGTGTACCTGAACTGTGCTCTATGTGTGCTGGCAGTCTCTGCATTAGTGAGGGAGATCCATGGCAATCATGATCTTTGCTGGAAGTGTACAGTGACTGTGCCTTTCACCATCATCAGCCAGCGGCCCTCTCGGGGCTGCGCTACATAATATTTTTCAGCTTACCAGACCTCAGATGTGTTGGCTGCATTAGGGTTTTTTTTCAGGCTTTTTTACTTTAATTTCACCTGGTGCCTTTGATGCTTTTGATCCTTTTAGATTAACAGAAGATACAAAAGAAGGATTAAATAGATGTTTAATGCACAAAGCAAACTAGGACCACACTGTACACAATGAAAAATGAGTGTATGACTTGCTAGACAGAAACAGAGACTGAGGTTGCTGGATTCATATATATATATATATATATATATATATATATATATATATATTTACACTGCTCAAAAAAAATTAAAGGAACACTTTTTAATCAGAGCATAGCATCAAGTCAATCAAACTCTTGGGATATTGATCTGGTCACTTAAGTAGCAGAAGGGGTTGTTAATCAGTTTCAGCTGATTTGGTGTTAATTAATTTAACAACATGTGTACTAGATAGGCAACAATGAGACAACCGCCAAAACAGGAATGGTTTAACAGGTGGAGGCCACTGACTTTTTCCCTACTCATTTTTACTGAGCGTTTTTCTCTAGTTTTGCATTTGGCTAGGGTCAGTGTCACTACTGGTAGGATGAGGCGTTACCTGGACCCTATAGAGGTTGCACAGGCAGTCCAACTCCTCCAGAATGGCACATCAATACGTGCCATTGCCAGAAGGTTTGCTGTGTCTCCCAGCACAGACTCAAGAGCATGGTGGAGATTCCAGGAGACAGGCAGTTACTCTAGGAGAGCTGGACAGGGTCGTAGAAGCATGACAGGTTTGGTGGTGGGTCAGTGATGGTCGGGGGAGGCATATCCGTGGAGGGACGAAAAGAACTCTACAGGCTAGACAGTGGCACCCTGACTGCCATTAGGTATTGGGATGAAATTCTTCTCCCATTGTCAGATAATACACTGGTGCAGTGGGTCCTGGGTTCCCTCTGGTGTACGACAATGCCTAGCCTCATGTGGCGAGAATATGCAGACAGTTCCTGGAGGATGAAAGAATTGATACCATTGAATGGCCCCCACGCTCGCCTGACCTAAATCCAATAGAACACCTCTGGGACATTATGTTTCGGTCAATCCGATGCCACCAGGTTGCACCTTTGTTCAGGAGCTCAGTGATGCCCTTGTCCAGATCTGGAAGGAAATACCGCAGGACATCATCCGTCGTCTCATTAGGAGCATGGCCCGACATTGTCAGGCATGCAAACAAGCATGTGGGGGCCATAAAAACTACTGAATAGGGATGGGCCGAACAACTCCCGGTTCAGTTCGCACCAGAACTTGTGAACAGGCAAAAAATTTGTACGAACATGCAAACCCCATTAACCACCTCCCACCCGGCCACTGTATATATACGGCCAGGTGGGAGCCACGCCGTTTTGACTGGACGTTCATTTGTGTCCTGCAGAACGGGTGCTCGCAGCACGGTCACGAGGCGGGCTGCGGCTCAATCCTGTGATCATTATGAGCACAGATCCTGATATGGGTGCCGTGATTGGCCCTCCCGATCATGTGACGGCTGTGTCCAATCACATCCATCACATTGTAAACAGAAACACGTGTCTCTGTGTCAGTTCACCCCCCGCTGAGCTCAGTGAGAGCTCGGGGGGGGGGAGGGGGGAAGCTGCAGCTATGTGATGAAAATGATTTCATACAGAGAGCTCTCACAGATTGCCCCCACACAGTGCACCAAGCACCACTGATACCCCTGTCCCCATACACATCAATGTCCCCATAAAACAGTCCCCAAAACATCTGTATGTCCCCCCATCACATCTGTCACCATACACAAAACATCTGTCAGTCCCCGTCACATCTGTCACAGTGCACAAAACATCTGTCTGTCCCCCATCACTGCCAACACCAAATAAACCCCGATTTGGGTTATTTTTACCAAAGAAATGTAGCAGTATCATTTTTGGTCAAAATTTATGAAGAGAAATTACTTATTTGCAAAATTTTATAACAGAAACTAAGAAAAATGCATTGTTTTTGAAAAATTTCGGTCTTTTTTAATTCGTAGCGCAAAAAATAAAAAACCCAGAGGTGATTAAAAACCACCAAAAGAAAGCTCTATTTGTGTGGAAAAAATGATAAAAAATGTCATTTGGGTATAGTGTTGCACGACCGCGCAATTGTCATTCAAACTGCAACAGCGCTGAAAGCTGAAAATTGGTCCGGGAAGGAATGGGGTTTAAGTGCCCAGTATTGAAGTGGTTAAAGTCTATAGGACATGAACATGAAAAATCAAAAGTGCTCATTTTAAAAGATTATATACAATTTATTGCCATAAAAAGTTGCAAAGAAAAGTTTTTAACCACTTGCCTACGGTTGACGGCGACAAGATTACTCGATATCGCAAAACGCTGTCATACGACGGCGGCCACGCACTCACTGTGTTGGGGGGGGCCAGGGAGCAGGTGCGGCGGACTCGATCTCCGCCGGCTACCCGCGATGCCCCCCCGCAGTGAAAGAATGGAGGTCCGTGTAAGTAAACACGGATCTCCGTTCTGTGAGAGGGGGAAGGGCTGTGATCACAGCCTTCCTTTATATGGAAGTTGTGATCGCTACCCTTCCCCTGCTAGGGCAGCCCACACACAGTTAGAACATGCCCAGGGAACACAGTTAACCCTTAGAGCGCCCGCTCCAGGTTAACCCCTTCACTACCAATGGCATTTACACAGTAATCAGTGCATTTTTATAGCACTGATCGCTGTATAAGTGCCAATGGTCCGAAAAAAGTGTCAAAATGGTCCGACATGTCCGCCCCAATATCGCAGTACCGCTAAAAATCGCAGATCACCGCCATTACTAGTAAAAAATAAAAAAACAATAAAAACCCCAGAAATGAATTCTCATCGTCCGTAAACTTTTGCGCAAACCAATCAATAAACGCCGATTGTGATTTTTTTTATCACAAATATGAGGAAGAATATAAATCAGCCAAAACCGATGAAAAAAAATGTTTTTTTATATATTTTTTTTGGATTTGTATTTTAGCAAAAAGTAAGGCATTTTGGTTTTGCAAAATTGTCGCTCTTCTTTTGTTTATAGCTGTGATCAGAAATGACGCAGAGGTGATCAAATACCACCAAAAGGAAGCTCTATTTGGGGGAAAAAAGGACGCAAATTTCATTTGGGTACAACGCTGCACGACCGCGCAATTGCCAGTTAACGCAGTGCCGAATCGCAAAAAGTGCTCTGGTCCTAAAGTGTGAAATCCTTCCGGGGCTGAAGTGGTTAAATCAATTGTTTTTTCAGGAGCAGTGATTTTAACTGGTTTCCGACCATGTTGCGTACATTTACTGCTGCAGAGTGGCTGTGTCCGGCGAATCGCTGTTTATAAACTGCGGCTCGCTCGTGCATGGCTAGCGGGCGGGAGCACGTTGGCGCCCTCTTGTGCCCGCTGCACTCTGCAGCAGTGTGGCCACGGGTCTGGCAGCTACCCTGTCAGAGAAGAAAAACGGGGAACGGTTCTCGCTCTGTCAGGCGGCATATGAGAGATCTACTGATCCCTGTCACTGGGATCAGTTAGATCTCTTATGCCCCTGGCAGCCCAGCCCCCTCACAGTTAGAACACGCCTAGGGAACTCAGTTAACCCCTAGATATCCTCCTGCAGGTTAACCCCTTCATTGCCAATGACATTTATACAGTAATCAGTGGATATTTAAATTTCTGATCACCGTATAGTTGTCATTGGTCCCAAAAAAGTGTCACAAATGTCTGACATGTCCGCCCCAATATCACAGTCCTGACAAAAATCACAAATTGCTGCCATTACTAGTAAAAAAAAAAAATAATAAAAATGCCAGAAATTAATTCTCATGGTATGTAAACGCGGCAACTTTTGTGCAAACCAATCAATAAACGCTGATCACAATTTTTTTACCACAGATATGAGGAAGTATATATATCGTCCAAAACTGATGAATACATTTGTTTTTCTATATTTTTTTTTGTATTTTAGCAAAAAGTAAGAAATATTGTTTTTCTTTCTGCAAAATTGTCACTCTTTTTTGTTTATAGCGGTGATCAAAAATGACTCAGAGGTGATCAAATACCACCAAAAGAAAGCTCTATTTGTGGGAAAATAAGGATGCCAATTTTGTTTGGGTACAACATCGCACGACTGTGCAATTGTCAGTTAAAGCGACGCAGTGTCATTTCCCCGCTATCTCGCAGTGCATTATGGGGCGTTCAGCGGCACATTCAAACATCGGGCCCATTCCTACTACTGAGTACCATTTTTAGTTGCCGCAATAACATATAGGGTGCGGGTAGTTTTTCTTTGAGAGGCCCGTGGAAGGGGAACATGTGTGGCTTTTGTTTCAATACAGCACTTGCATTTCATGAGCACTTTCCAAGGCGCTATTGTCAAATCTTCTGATAGGCCTCTCTTTATAATGTCTTGCATAGGTTCTGGACTTATGTGCCCCAGTCACCTGTGCCATAAGTGAATACATTTGCTGTGTAGGTCATTAGAGACTATATTGGCTTGCTGGTCTGTGGTGATGAGCTTGTATAGGTGATCATCCAGGTTTCCTTTTGCGAGGCATTGCTTATTATTGTGGATTGTGCATTCTTCACCCTGGAGCTTAACTGTGAGACCATTGCTTGCAAGATCTTTCACGGATAGAAGGCTGCCTTATAGTTCTGGAACATGCAGCACTTTCTTTACAAGTATACTGTGGTGAACTCCTTGTGGTGTAATGCAGTTCAGGAAGCCCTGGCCTTTACCCTCTGATGTGATGCTTTTCCCGTTTGCTAGGAAAACTTTGTCTTTTGCACTGTAATCAATGTTTGTGAAGAAGGTCTCATTGCTAGTCATGTGGGTTGTCGCACCTGAGTCTATGGACCAGCCGCTTGGCTTGCCATTCTGTGTCACTTTCAAGGTGCCACTCCATGATGTGTCTGCAGTTTCCTTTGTGGCTGCTTTGACTCTTTCTTTTGTGGATAGCTCTAGCTTTTGGCTTTCCAGATACAACAGTCCTTTTTTAAGTGACCAGTCTTTTTGCAGTGAAAACAGGCTCTGCTTTCTTTGTTGTGCTTTGTGCCTTTGTACATCTTAAGAGCTTTGTTATCATGTGCATAGTTTCTTTCTTTCAGTTGTATTCATTGGTCAACTTGCCTTTGACATATTCCAGTGTCAGTTCCTGCTCTGGTCTGGTTTCCAAAGCATTAATGAGAGCAGTACATGTCTCTGGAAGGCTGCAAAGGAGTAGGGCAACAATATGATTATCTTTGATGTTCTCTCCGATGGAACATGAAAAGATATAATAAAATATTTACAAAAATGTAAGGGGTGTACTCACTTTTGTGAGATACTGTATGTATGTTGATCACATTATAACTTGTTTTGAACAAGAAGGGGATTACAATCAGATAGTTCACAAACTGAATGAAAATTTTGAAATCAAAGATATTGGGAACATTAGCTACTATCTGGGAATCCAAATAGAGAGAGAAGAAGATGGAAGTTATCTTCTCAGAAAATCTCTGAAATCTTGGAACAATTCCATATGCAAGATGCAAAGGAAGTGAAAATCCCTATGGAATCAGGCTAAAGAGCAATGAAGCAGAAAACTTGCTACTCAACAATGACATGTATCCCAAAGCAATTGGTAAGCTGCTATATGTTGCCACTGTGACAAGGCCAGACATAGCCGCAGCAGTGGGTATACTATGCAGGAAATTCTCAGCTCCTTGTCAGCGTGACTGAAACACAATAAAAAGAGTGCTGGAGTACCTCAAAGGAACAATTCAGATGAAGTTATCGTTACCAGCAGCATTAAATCCAAAACTGGTTGGATATGTAGATGCTGCTTGGGCCGGGGACTGCGCAGACCACAAATCCACAAGTGGATTCCTCTTCCTGTATGGGGAAGGAACCATAAGTTGGTCTAGTCGAAAGCAAGCAACTGTCGCTCTATCTTCAACTGAAGCAGAGTACATTGCAGCAGCATACGTATGTCAAGAAGTGATATGGACTCGCCAACTTTTTGTGGACATTGGGATAGACATGTCAAAACCAATTCCCATTTTTAAAGACAACCAGGGCTGTATAAAGATTACACAATCAGAAAGGGTCAATCCTAGGACCAAACACATTGACGTCAAGTATCATCTACTGAGGGACAATCAAGAACAAGGTCTTATTGACATTCAATACTGCCCATCAGAGGAGATGACTGCTGATGCACTCACCAAGCCTTTGTTGAAGGAATGTCATAGTTATTTCCAGAAGAAGCTGAATATACTTTGACAAAGCACATGCTGTTGAGAAGGGGTGTTGGAAAAACAACAGCAAAGCAACTATATACAGTGAACTATATGTACTGTGTGCATTGTACCTATCTATCCAGCAAGTGTCACTGCAGTGTTATAGTGTTATGTGCATGGAAAATCTATTGTAATGCAATAAAAGGAAGTGTTGTCGTTCCTCTGTTCTGTGTACTCGTTTGTTATTAAGTTCCTGTAAGACATGATAAAGGCATCCTCCATGAAAGTAAAGTATTCTCTGCATACAACAAGCTTCCAAGCGTATGATTCAATAACCTGCCAATACTACAGTGAGGTATCGAGAGTGAAGTGTTGCTATAGGAGACAGCAGTTGCTACAAAAATACAGATTGCTGCATTCAGCTTAAAGGCTCTTTTTCTGTTTTGCTGTTGGCCTACTTTTATTTTTGTCTGCGGAGTCTGCTTGTTTGCATATTGTATTTGCCTAAGGGTATCCTGGCCCTAACCCTCTCAGTTCTTGTTAAGAGACAATAAATTTATTTTTGTTCATTTTAAAAGTGACTGGCGCCCAATCATTCCACCTTACACTACACCCACCATGCACACCCACCATATCATCTGCACCCTGAGGAGGAATGTCAGCTGTCCCTGACTCTGGAGGTTACCACTAGGCCTCTGGAGGTCTGGGGCATCGCTACACTTACAAGTGGAGCAGTTGTACCAAGTGCATGTATTGAGTGCTCAGTATACAAACAGAACTCCAAAAGATGGCCATGGGTGACGTATGACGTCACTGCCTCTTACTACAAGTCTGTGTGATTTGGAGTAAGATTTGGTGATGTCTCTACTGTGCTGCCCACTGTTCTCCTTCCTGGAGAGGAAGCGCTACCTGAGCTGCAAGGATCTGCCTGCTTCTGCCCAATTGATTCTGTGCATCTGTGCTTCTTCCACACCTCTTGCTGTTTCTTGATCATTTGCCTATTCACCCATTCACCAGATCACCAGTAATCAAGGGGGCAGCTCTGGCTCCAGCAAATCCCTGCTATTCTACCAAGGTGACCATCTCAACACAGAGAAACAGTGCATGACAAGACATTGTAGGACAGTAATATAAAATACATAAGCTGCTTAAAGGCGATAATGGTGACTAGTCCTAGTCAATGTTAATGTTAGTAATGCTGACTAGTTGTTTTTATTACTAACCAACTAAAGCAATGCCACTCAGTAGCAGAGATATTTATGACATTTAAAATGTGTGGGATCAGTCAGTTGCAGGTGTTATCAAGTATACTTGAAATTACCTTGCAACCATCTTCGGCTAGCCATGGTAAATGATTTCCAATCACTTTGCCAAACACCACATTGCAGTAAGTTGGCAATGAACACAGTGGCAGGTACCAGTGTGGGGTAATTATTAAAAAGCTGGGCACATCTGGTAGTCTATGGACAGCATCATTTTGGATATTAGTATTGCTTTAAACTAAAAATTAAGTTAGAGAGTTCTCCTCCTTGATTAAAAAAAGGAGAGATACAGAAACTCAGACAGATGAGGCACAGATGCTGACAACAGAAAACTACATGGGGTTGAAACCAAGAGACAGGCTTGCTACAACTGTTGAGTTGACTCCAGTAGTTTTGTCTTCTCTTGGGATCCTGTAATCCTGACTTTGCTTCGTTCCTGCTTTTCACATCCAGATACTCTTGAAATACTTAATTATTCCAACGTTCGGCCAAGTTTCTCGCCTCTGCTCGTCTGCCCCAATTAAAAAAAAGATTCTCTCCCCCACCTCACATAATGTTCTGTGATGCAGCTGGAAAGAGGCCAGGAATGCCTGGTGTTAACCCTTTCGACGCCACCACTGAAACAATGGCAGGCAATGTGAAAAAATTGTACTAATTTAGACCAGTATAAGATATTCTGAAAGTAATGGAAAGCAGTGGTGGCTAGTGCTCAAAATTGGGGGGGGGGGGGGGGATGTGGGGAGTTGGGATGTACAAACTGACATCACCCCCCCCCCCAAGAGACGAACGGCGGCGATCATCCGCTATTGCCACACAAGTGGGTGTTCCTAGTCCGCCCTGTTTTGAAGCTTATTAGAACCTCAGGCTCTAATTACGTGCTTCAAAAAAACACACCCCCCCCCCATTGCAATTCATGCGTCCGGCACCCTGCATGTAGACTACGATGGGGGGGTCGCCCCTGTGCCTCTTATGGAGCGGCCTCCACTGAGAAAGTTTAATTATGTGGGTCACCTTTTTACTACCATGCATTTCCAATATTGAAGTGTTGCTCAACTTACTAGATATAGAGGACCTCAACTGCAGCCAGTGCCAGCTGGTGAAATTTTAGGATGGGGGGGTGCCCTTCCTTCCTTTTTGACCCCCCCACTTTTCATAAGCCCCACCCATTATGGATTCCACCCATTGTGTCAGGAGTATACAGCCCAGCACTAGGGTATACAGCATCACCAGATAGGAGTATATACAGCATCACCAGATAGAGGTATATACAGCATCACCAGAGGAGTATATACAGCATCACCAGAGGGGTATGTACAGCATCACCAGAGGGGTATGTACAGCATCATCAGATGGGGTATATACAGCATCACCAGAAGAGTATATGGCATCACCAGAGGAGTAAATAGCATCACCAGAGGAGTATATAGCATTGCCAGAGGGGTATATACAATATCACCAGAGAAGTATATACAGCATGACCAGAGGGGTATATACAGAATCACCAGAGGAGTATATAGCATCACCAGAGGAGTATATACAGCATCACCAGAGGAGTAAATAGCATCACCAGAGGGGTATATACAGCATCACCAGAGGGGTATATACAGCATCACCAGAGGAGTATATACAGCATCAGCAGAAGAGTATATACAGCATCACCAGAGGAGTAAATAGCATCACTAGAGGGGTATATAGCATCACCAAAGGTGTATATAGTATCATCAGAGGGATACCAACATCCATCTACCCTTCCCGCCCCCCATGCTGCGGGGCTCGCCTCACTTACAGCACCCCCCCAGGGCATCAAAGTACCACATTTAGTCCATCTAGGAGCGGGCAGAAGGCAGGCAGTGAGCGGGGAACGGCTTGGCTTCAGCTGTGCATCCCCCTCCTCCTCCAAGAAAGGCGTCCAATAGGATCACCTGTCTTCTCCGCCAATCAGGAAATGGGTAAAATACCAGCGCTTCCTGATTGGTGGAGAGTGGTTCAGTGTTAGAAAGGCAAATATTCATTTGCCTTTCTAAGGGCTCGTGGCAGCACGCTCTGCGCCACAAGCCACTCTATATTGAAGCCTATTAAAGACTAAGACTCTAATGAGATGCTTCAAAGAAACCCCCTGCCACGGTAATTTATGAGGCCGCCGCCTCAAAGAGGTGGTGGTCGCGGGCGGCCATGGATAGATTCATGCTATGCATTAATCTATCCATAGCATATAGGGGGTGGAGAGGACAGAGGGGCCGCCCCTGGCCAGTGGTGTATTTTGGTTTTGTGCTGCCCTAGGCAAAACTAAAATCGGGAGCCCACCATCTAAATTTGCTCCACCCCAGCCACAGAATACCGTTCTTGCCTCAGGGTCTGATGAGAAAGCTGCAGTCATTCAAAGTGAACAAACATGATTCATTCAAGTGCCACATATGTGGTCAATGGGGCATTGGATGTGGCCAGCGGGACATAGGACAGGGTCAGCAGGGCAGAGGATGAGGTCAGCAAGGCATAAGACAGAGATCAGTAGAGCAAAGGATGGGGTCACTGCTGGTAGGGCTCTCAGCAGAGCTACTCCTTCCCACACTGCACATACAGAACCTCACAAAAGTGAGTACACCCCTCACATTTTTGTAAATATTTTAATATATCTTTTCATATGACAACACTAAAGAAATTACACTTTGCTACAATGTAAAGTATTGAGTGTACAGCTTGTATAACAGTGTAAATTTGCTGTCCCCTCAAAATAACTCAACACACAGCCATTAATGTCTAAACCACTGACAACGAAAGTTAGTGCACCCCTAAGTGAAAATGTCCAAATTGGGTCCAAAGTGTCAATATTTTGTGTGGCTACCATTATTTTCCAGCACTGCCTTAACCCTTTTGGGCATGAAGTTCACCAGAGCTTCCCAGGTTGCCAGTGGAGTCCTCTTCCACTCCTCCATGACAACATCACAGAGCCGGTGGATACTAGAGACCTTGCGCTCCTCCACCTTCTGTTTGAGGATGCACCACGGATTCTTAATAGGGTTTAGGTCTGGAGACATGCTTGGCCAGTCCATCACCTTTACTTTCAGCTTCTTTAGCAAGGCAGTGGTCGTCTTGGAGGTTTGTTTGGGGTCGTTATCATGCTGGAATACTGCCCTGCGGCCCAGTCTCTGAAGGGAGGGGATCTTGCTCTGCTTCAGTATGCCACAGGAAATGATGGCATTCATTGTTCCCTCAATGAACTGTAGCTCCCCAGTGCCCGCAGCACTCATGCAGCCCCAGACCATGACACTCCCACCACCATGCTTGACTTTAGGCAAGACACGCTTGTCTTTGTACTCCTCACCTGGTTGCCATCACACACGCTTGACACCATCTGAACCAAATAAGTTTATCCTGGTCTCATCAGACCACAGGACATGGTTCCAGTAAGCCATGTACTTAGTCTGCTTGTCTTCAGCAAACTGTTTGCAGGCTTTCTTGACCATCATCTTTAGAAGAGGCTTCCTCCTGGGACGACAGCCATGCAGCCCAATTTAATGCAGTGTGAGGCCTATGGCCTGAGCACTGACAGACTGACTCCCACCCCTTCAACCTCTGCAGCAATACTGGCAGCACTCATACGTCTATTTCCCAAAGACAACCTCTGGATATGACCCTGAGCATGTGCACTCTTTGGTCAACCATGGTTAGGCCTGTTCTGAGTGGAACCTGTCCTTTTAAACAGCTGTATGGTCTTGGCCACTGTGCTCAGCTCAGTTTCATGTTCTTGGCAATCATCTTATCGCCTAGGTCATCTTTATGTAGGGCAACAATTCTTTTGTTCAGATCCTCAGAGCGTTCTTTGCCATGAGGTGCCATGTTTAACTTCCATTGACCAATTTGAGAGAGTGAGAGCGATAACACCAAATTTAACACACCTGCTGCCCATTGACACCTGAGACCTTGTAACACTAACGAGTCACATGACACGGGGAGAGAAAATGGCTAATTGGGCCCAATTTGGACATTTTCACTTAAGGGTGTACTCATTTTTGTTGCCAGCGGTTTAGACATCAATGGCTGTGTGTTGAGTTATTTTGAGGGGACAGCAAATGTACACTGTTATACAAGCTGTACACTCACTACTTTACATTGTAGCAAAGTGTCATTTCTTCAGTGTTGTCACATGAAAAGATATAATAAAATATATACAAAAATGTGAGGGTGTACTCAATTTTGTGAGATGCTGAGGTTGGATTGTTTTACAGACACTACCTTTACAATATGAGGATTTCACAGGTCAGAACCGCAACAGCCAGCAACACACAGTGCAGATCGAGGTTTTATCTGTACAAGAATCCAATCTCAGCTGTGTGCAGTGCAGGTAGGAGCAGTTCTGCTTTATGTCCTGTGTGACACTGAGTACAGTAGGAGAATGGGGGGGGGGGACTTTGTTTTTACTCATGTGGGAATTCACTTTTACAGGTTTAACCCGGGTTAATCGGTAAAAGAGAGGGGCA
>BLSH010060620.1:2270116-2280163 GCA_018402905.1 Glandirana rugosa
TCACCATGCCTCTTACTAAATACCTTGGAATGTCTACTTTCCAATAAGGGGTCATTTGGGGGGTATTTGTACTTTCCTGGCTTGTTAGGGCCTCAGGAAATGAGATAGGCCGTGAGTATATCAGGTGTGATCAATTTTCAGTGATTGGCACCATAACTTGTAGACTCTATAACTTTCACAAAGACCAAATAATATCCACTAATTTTTTTTTTTTTACCAAAAATAGGTAGCAGTATAAATTTTGGCCAAAATGTATGAAGAAAAATTACTAATTTGCAAAATTTTATAACAGAAACAAAGAAAAATTCATTTTTTTACAAAATTTTCGGTCTTTTTTTAATTATAGCGCAAAAAATAAAAAACCCAGCGATGATTAAATACCACCAAAAGAAAGCTCTATTTGTGTGAAAAAAAGGACGCAAATTTCATATGGGTACAGTGTTGCATGACTGAGTAATTGTCATTCAAAGTGTGAGAGCGCTGAAAGCTGAAAATTGGTCTGGTTGTTAAGGGGGTTTAAGTGCCCAGTTGTCAAGTGGTTAAGGAGCCTGTTAGTCTGGGGAGGGGTCCCTCCGATCAGGAACTCCAAAGAGAACTGTTCACTTGTGCTGTGTGTTTTCCCTTATTTGTCTCTGTCAGCAGGTCAATAACCCCCTCCTGACAGAACAAAAGAGAAAAATGTGTTTGAAGTGATGTATGCAGTTTTTGATGTCATTGTTTCTGTCAGCAGGTCAATAACCCCCTCCTGACAGAAAATCCTATAAAGTGTGTAGATAGTTGTTAAAGTAGGATGTTGTTGTGTTTTCGTCTTCACAGGGCCTCTTTGGATGGGATGGCTGTAAATACACTTGTAAATACCTGATCTGGAGAGAGGATTTCATTGAGAGAGAAGACTGGGGTAGAGCTGTATTGCTGGGGGGGAATCTGTCCTAGTGATGGTGGGGAGATGTGTACGGGAGGTAATAAACTTGGGGGGAGGGAGGTAATATTCTTGTTGTATTCAGACTACTGGCTTGTATGTAGCCCCCTGTTACTAAAAGACAAGATAGGCTAGATAGCGTAGAGAACTGCTATATCATCTTTGTCTATGTTCAGTGCTAATATTGTGACTCCACTTTAACCATTGAACTTGTTGCTCTATTTGCATTAACCGTTTTTCTTATATTAAAGTGGATCTTCACCCTGAAAATGAACTTTCCTCTGCTCCAACCCTCCCCCCAATCTCAGACAGAAATGTCACACTTTTTTGTTTGCTTACTTGTTTTTTTTCATTGTCGATATTTCGGTCCGCCCTCCCTCCTTGCCTAGACGAATGACATGCAATCTCCCTGGTGCCTCCTGGGGTATGTGACATGCAGATCCAATGAGGCATCGGGAGCACTACAGCCATTCTATTCATTAAAGGGGGGCGGACCTAGCAGCGCATCATGAGGAGGCGGTGCCTAAACCCAGAAGAGATTGCAGCCTCCCAATGACATCACAGCAGACAATGGCAGCACAGGTCCCAAGCGGTGGCTGTAGAGAAGAGGATCTTAGCAGGGCAATGCTGGATCCACTAGGTGGGTGAGTATTTTAACTGCAAAATCCAGCATCAAGTAAGCAGGGAATATAAGAAAAAATTATACAAAACGGATGAAGTTCCTCTTTTAGCATGCAGTTGCAGCTGAATAAAGTTGCATATTATTTACAATTGTTTGTTTGACTGGACCATGGGATTTCGAGGGTGTCACCAGACTCAAGTAGGAGCTGTACCCACATATTTATCAAAGCTAACCCATTCAACTCATGCAAGCCCTTTTAGATCCTATGAGATTATGCTCCACTAATGGAAATCTGGCCCTGCCTGGGCAGCCAACCACATAACACCAAGGTTATATTGTTGGAAAATGGAGATTGAGTCGGATGCTCCCCATACATAGGAGTACTGCACATTTCTCTAAGCTTTAATGGAGCGGTGGGAAAGTGTAAAGGAGGCCAAGATGTGCAGCTGAGGAATGCAGCAGCTATAATAACCAGTTGATTAGCACTGCATGAGCAAAGTGCAGGTTACCTTTAACACTTTAATGTTCCTCGTGTGCAGTATCCTTTAGGCACTTAGCACTACCCAGTGGTCCCCTCATGGACTGCAGATCACCTCCACTTTTCTTCATCTCTATAAAATAATGGTAGGGGGAAATTCCAGCAGGAGAAGAACTCAGGCAGGGCTGACAACTTTGCTATGGAGGTGAGGGCTAAGGCGGATTGCAAAAGGCATTTATGAGATCCCGTGTGAGTCTGCTTCTCTGAAGCTAGCAAGGAGGTGACTTCAGAGAGTTCTGTAAGTACTAATGACCCTTTGTAGAGGAGAGACTGCAAAGGAGATGTCTGCTGAGGTGCCGCATATGCTTTCACCTGTGATCCACTAAATGTGATTGACAGTGTAATGTCAAGTGACCCTGGAATGTATGTCATTGTGATGTGACTGTTATGACATTTTCTGAATTCCATCGGTAAATTGCCGCAAACGACTTTATATGTGAACATTCCTTCTTTTGGGGATGTAAAGGTCAAAGGCAGGGAATGTCTTGTGAAGACCTCTGGCATGGAGTGGGGCACAAGATGGCGGAGGGTTCAGCCTCAGCAGGGGAGGACAGTATTCTAGCAGAATAGGAGCAAGGGAAGGGAAGTGTGCTCTTTAAGCCAAATCTAGCCAACCATGAAGCGCCTCTTACAGGCGAGATGTATTGTATATAATATTTGATTTTTTTCTTTTCTGGCCTTGACTATTTCGTTTTTGCCTATGCTGGGCGGTGGAATCTTATTCCCACTCGTGATTTAATCATGCAGCTCTATCTCTGTAAGTCACTGTTTTGCTATGCTGCACCAACCTATATAGTTAATTGTAATGTTTAACTTCTCCTTATATTGTAACCTTAGAGTCTAGTCCTTGTCTGACTTCTGTGGCCACCTAAGGGTTTGCAGTGGAATTGAACCAGCTTTCCAAGTGAAATGAGATAGCTCCCTTATTGAAACCTTGATAAACAGGGGTAAGCGTGTATATGTGTGTATATATATAAATATGTATATATAATTTACAGTAATGTTAACACTTATATGTCTCCATGTACTCTTCTATCAGAGAATTAAATATTGCATAGCTGATAGCATCCCCTGAGGAAACCCAATGATAGGGCGCAACATGTTGGGAATACTATGCATACCGCTTCTCACAGACTAAGGACCATTTGTTGGTTATGAGCTGTAATGCTTTATTCTTATTGGTTATATTGTTTTAACCTGTATTAATACATTTTTAAATTTTAATTGCTACTTTTGAAATTAATTTTTTGATCTTGCACCAGTATAGTCCCATTTCCTCTTCTCTCTTGGTTATGTACTGTATATGTTATTTTTTTATTTTGCCAGGCATACACTTGAACTTCTCACCAACCACTTAATGCATATGTGCAGCAGCAAAGAGGGTTGGCATTAACTACACACTACACATGCACGCAGGGCCGGGACAAGGGGCAGCTGCCTTGGGCACAGCGTGTATTGTAGAGATGGGGGTGCCACAAATACCTTCTACTATAAGGCTGACAGGAGTAGTGAGAGTGGAATCACAACTTCTGTTAGCCCAGCGCTGGAAGCGGCAAGGAGAGGAGAAGAGAGACTGGAGGAGGTGCAGGCTGTGCACTTCCTCCCCCTCTTCCTCATAAGCTTGCACATAATGGGGGGGGGGGCACAATTTGGCATCTTTGCCCTGGGCACTGGATGATTTTGTCCCATCACTGCATGCACCCATGGGAAACCCAAATTTCTGAATTCCAAGCATGCTCACTATGCACTCCCAGCACAGTGACCAAACTGTCATAGACAGCTCCTAGTCTCTAGTACTGATCAAGAGCCGGTCTGCTGATTGTCTGACCACTGTGACTGCCAATCAGGTGTGGCATTTTATTTTATTTATTTTAGGTACTTATATAGCGCTGTCAATTTATGCATACAATCTAAGGTCCCTAACTCACATGCATGCATACACATACTAGGGCCAATTAATCTACCAGCATATTTTTGGAGTGTGGGAGGAAACCCGAGTACCTGGAGGAAGCCCACGCAGGCACAGGGAGAGCATGCAAACTCCAGGCAGGTAGTATGGTTGGGATTCGAACCAGCGACCCTTTTGCTGCTAGGCGAAAGTGCTAACTACTATACCACTGTGCCCCCCATAAACGTCTTATTAAAGGAATGCCAGGGCTAGGCAGGAAGGCAATAAAATGTGAATTTCTTGATTTTGTCAACTACTTAACCTTGTTTCTTATGGAAGATCCTCTCTGCTCATTCCTTGCTGCACTCAAATAAGTCAATGTGTACTGTGTGCAGCTGCCTGTGTATAACTGCCAGTGAATGAGGATGAATAATCAGTCTAATTTTATAAATACACCCCATTGTGCTATAAAGCAAAAAAATAATCAAGATCTATCTTTCACCTGAAATGAGTCAACCGACATCTGCTTGCTGACAGTTACTGCACTTTGCAAACTATTCCTTGCGTGGCCTTTTTGAAGAGGAATGCAATCCCAGTGGGCGAGGGGGTTCTTGCCATAATTTGCAAATATACACAGCATAATTCTCTGTGTGCCCTTCTGCAGCAGTGGCAGGTCCATGCTGTAGTCTCTGCCCTATCCACCCCCACATTCTTCCCCCATATCTTCTACCAGGTCCCACATCCCTCCTCTTTGGCCTTTGTTCAAAGGAAATACATTGTTCCCGGCATGCACCGTGCCAAGTAAATACACAAAGGGGAAATGCAGGGAGGATTGTAAAAGGGTTTTTTTTGGCCAATGAGACTTTGCATGTCTCTTTTGTCAAGAAAATCTAGCTCCTTGCAATGTTTCACAGTAAGACTTTAGTTCTGCTTTAATGTGTTACTAAACCCGGGACCCTGCATTCACTATATCTGGTCTCTCACATTACACAGAACATGAACATGCAATTATTTTAGTAAATATAAACTGCTAAATACCTTTTCTCATCAGCATCATATACAGTAGGAGTCTTGTGACTTCTATCAGTGTCTGGTTAAAGCTTGTAGGAGGAGTTTTTATTCTACTCTGACTGTCCTATGAGGCTGCAGGGCCCCCGACCTTCTGTCTGGACAGTGCTGATTGGCCCTGTGCTGATCACATACACCCTCCCAAGAAAACAATAGCTCTCCAGCAATACACACCAAACTGAGCAAGGGCAGAGTGACTCCAAAGCCTCTGTACTATCAGCAGATGGATTGGGGACTGTGGAAGAAGGGGTGGGTCAGAGAAGACAGGATCAAACAGCCTTTTTTTGCCAATGCAGAGGATTAACCCCTTAGGTTCCACAGTGAGTATAGCAAGTATGCTTTACTGCATATACAGACTGATTTTACTGTTGTGGGTTTAGTAACATTTTAGGAGCTCTTTTATACCTATGTATGAGTTGTAATGCTCAACGCACATAAACATATTGTAACAGGATGGGGAATCAGCCAAATGATCAGATAGAAAGTAAAGCTGGCCAGTCACTGGTCAGCCTGCAGGCTGAATGAAAAAAAGTCAAACTGATTCCTCCATCCACACTATACAGGGCACATGGATGAATCTGCAATACTGGCATTTGTACTTTGATAGCCAGCAGCTGTAAGAATATTCAAAGTGCGGCTGCATCTGATTGGATTCAGCCACAATTTGGCCGGCAATTTTCCACCCCGCTTGTCAGGAAGATTGCCAGCACAGCACTTCTCAGGAGAGGCCTGTTAGAAGAACTCCCATGCAAATTGGTGCCCAACGGCTCGTGCACGCGCACGTACGTGAATCCCGGTGCCAAACAAGTCATTTAAGCCTTGCTGGTGCATAGGACATGTGCTGTCTGATCTATCCGTGATATATGCAAATCTGCTACCCGTTCTTGATCTGTTACCTGACCCGACTTGCCCTGACACTTCCGCTATCTGCCTGCAGCTGACCCCGGCTTGTCCCGACCACTCTTCTGCCTGCTTCTCTGTACCTCATTGTCAGCCCGTTGCCGAACCCACCTGTACGTGACTCTGCTCTAGTGCCTGTGTCCATCCAGCCCTGCATCCATTTTTTATGAAGAGAATTGGCCAAACTTTGGTCAGTGTATGACCAGCGTAACTGTAACTTGAAAGTTACTAAAAAGGTACAAAGTGAATATTAATAATGCAAATCAGAGAGTCAGAAAGAGCATGCCTACATTGCAAAATAATACAAAACTGATTATGAAAGCTTCACAAACATGGACACTTCACGGCAATGACTCTGTGACTCAATCAGAGCAAATCAGAGAAAGTGGCTGCATAGCATAGACTCTTTGTCCTTTTTCTTAAATAACAAACATGCTCTGTGCAATGGTTTTACACAGGGCAGCCCCGATCCTCCTGCTTTTGGGTCCCACGCCAGCGTTCCTGGCTTCTCCCTCCTGCCGAGTGCCCCCACAGCAAGCAGTTTGCTCTGGGGGCACCCAAGCAGGCACGGCCCTGTGTGTCCCGCCCCCTCCATCTCCTGTTTGGCTCACTGGCTGTTATTGACAGCCAATGGCTCCCTTTTTACACTTTTTTAAATGTATTTATTTTTGTACTAACTTTATTGCTAGCATGGGCCGTGACAGGTCCTCTTTATGGAGAGATTTGGGGTCTATTAGACCCCATATGTCTCCTCTAGCCTCCCATGCAGCTGATCAGACACAAATCGGTTTGATCGGCTGCTTTCCTGGCTGCTGGCGGCCAGGTAAACAAAGGGGCAAAACCCAAATAATATAAAATAAATAACAGTGGATGAAAAGGCTAAAAAACATAGCAACAAATGATGAAACAGATTATATATTTCTCTATTGGCTTATAAAAAAAATGCCAAAAGCATACAAATGCTTTAAAAACGCTGTACAAAAAAATGCTCAAAAGCGCACATAGAAACACAAAACATGGATAGAATTTTAAACAAAAATTGGTAGGGAAAGTTTAAGGAAAATTCGTAGGAAAATTCTCAGAACATTCGTTTGTCGTTCAAAAGATTTTGCTTAATTTTGGAAAGAATGGACTTGACCGAATGAAAACCATATTCACTTGAACTTTGTTCATTCGTGAAAAAATTTCCATCCTACTCCTTCCGAATTTCACATCACTGTGGTCAAAAAACCACCTAAAAATATTAGCAAATAAAAAAATAGTTATATAGCATCTACAATTGCAACATTCATATTATAACTGAATGCTATTAAAAATGACCTTTCCTTTTCAATCTGCAGCTCCGTAATTTTCTGTAAAATTTTGTGTAAAATGTAATATGGCTGCCTGGAGGCGTTCTGTACACAGACTGATTTTCCCAGAAGTCTGCACTAAAATACAAGTCAGATTTCATGCATTCCATGTAAGAAAATGTCATTTTTGGGGAGATACTCCCAATAGGAAATCACATATAAAGGGATGCAGACCCAGCATCTTTCCTCATTAGAGCCCCGCAGGTGCAGCAGCTGATTGATAATGGAGCCTAACTTAATTTTTAATTTAACTACCTAAGGACCGCCCCACGTACATATCCTGTACTTTAGCACAAAGTCATGTACCTGTACGTGATTTGTTTCTTTCAGGTCTGGAGCACACACGCGCATCATCGGCGACCCGCTCCCACTGGGATTGGACACAGCGGGAGCCAATCAGTGGGTACAATGGACCCGATGTCTGCCGGGACCCGTGATCGTTCCCGACAGAGGCAGAACATCGGTCTGCCTATGTAAACAAGGCAGATCACCATTCTGTTGGTAGGGAAGCCAGAGATCCTGTGTTTCTGCTAAGCAGGAACACAAATCTCTGTCTTCCCACAGTTAAAGCACCTCCCCCACAGTTAGCAAGCACTCCCAGGGAACATATTTAACCCTTGATCTCCCCTTCCCTGCCAGTGTCATTAGTACAATGACAGTGCATATTTTTTAGCACTGATCACTGTATTGTAGGGTTGCCACCTCATCCCTTTAAAACCGAACACATACTAATTACACAGGTTCTGTGGCTGATTAAGGTGGCAATTAAACTCACTTGGTGCCTCATCTGCATTAAATTAGCCTCAGAACCTGTGTAATTAGTATGTGTTCAGGTTTAAAGGGATGAGGTGGCAACCCTACTGTATTGGTGTCACTGGTCCCCAAAAAAGTATCAAAAGTGTCACTTAGTGTCCGATGTGTCCACCGCAATGTTGCAGTCCCGCTATAAGTCGCTGATCGCCGCCATTACTAGTAAAAAGATAAATAAAAATTCCATAAAAATATCCCATAGTTTGTAGACGCTATAACTTTTGCACAAACCAATCAATATATGCTTATTGGGATTTTTTTCTCCCCAAAAGTATGTAGCAGAATACATATTGGCCTAAATTGATGAAGAAATTTGATTTTTTACATTTTTTTATTGGGTATGTTTTATGGCAGAAAGTAAAAAAATATTGTTTTTTTTTCAATATTGTCGGCCTTTTTTTGTTGATAGTGCAAAAATTAAAAACTGCAGAGGTGATCAAATACCATGAAACGAAAGCTCTATTTGTGGAAAAAAAAGGACATCATCACAATTTCATATGGGTACAGCGTCGCACGACCGCGCAATTGTCAGTTAAAGTAAAGCAGTTCCTTATTGCAAAAAATGGCCTGGTCATGAACAGAATGAATCAATTCACAACAGTTTAGCACGTTGATGCCCATAAATAATAAAGAATTTGTTATTACAGGAAAGCAGTAAAGTGGGGTTGTTTAGTAAATGAGAGAGCGTGTCTAGAGTGAAGGAAAATTATTTTATGCTAGGTTTGCCCCCCACCCTGCACATCAAAAGTGCCTTTAATTTAAAGACAGACGCCCCCATGGCGCACAACATTTTCTGCAGATGCCAAGCATGGAAATATAAGCACCAGCTGTCTTATATTATACATATCAGCAATCATGTATACTGCCTAGCTAATGCGTCCACATTGCTGGCTGCTGATACACTCCAATGCTGGACTGTTAAACAATCAATACATTGCGCAACAGCTAACAAAACAGGGCTATTGATATGATTGATTCTAAAGGGCTACTGCATGCCTGCTGTCGTATAAAGACATTTCTTTTTATGTTATTATTTTTTTTTCTGTTTTCTTTCATTAACATTGCAGCGCTCAGCATGGTAAACCGAAAGACATTTCTAGACGAAATTCAGGTGCTCTGGGTTTTCTAGGAACAATACATCACAGCTTTCCAGATTGCTGCAGCTCATGAGCCCCATTGTGATAGAACCTGTGGTGGTGAGCCGCGTTAATTAGCTGTTTTTTCAAAGAGATGTTACAATGAGGACGTGCAAAGAGCAGTGACCCATAGCAACCAGGGTGCTGTGGACAGAAAAGCAAAGAGGGAATTGGGATTGATGCTATGATGTACTCTGCTTTAATTTTACATTGTTAAAGCAAATATAACGTCAGCTTTTTTTTTAGATTTTAGTTTCGGTACAATAGGGAATTGTAAAGCCACTGTTAATTTTTTTTTGCTTTCCCTGTCCCAGATAGAGAGATCTTTCCCCTAAATTTGCCCTGATGACCATCATCATATGGGCAAAAATGCCCTTTTAACCACTTCAGCCCCGGAAGGATTTCCAGCTTTAGGACCGGAGCCCTTTTTGCGATTCGGCGCTGCGTCGCTTTAACTGACAATTGCGCGGTCGTGCGGCGTTGTTTCCTGCGTTTAAAGCAAACCCATGTTGCGGCGTGCTGGCGCGTTAACAGTCAATTTCGCTGCGTCGCGGCTTAGCGTTTTTCCCGAGGCCAGGATTTCGACCTTTAGGAAGGCCCCGACTTCACCAATTTTCCCGTAAAAACGGGTATACTACTACCAGTAGTCCCGTTTAAATCCCCTTTCTAGAGAGATAGACCCTGTCCCTTTCGTTTTTTTTTAATTGTCACCGAAATGTTAAGGGATAACATGGCTTTGATTTTAGATTTTTTTTTCGACTGCAATATAAACGAAATTGTTACATTTTAATTTCGTCTCATGTAGTATCGTAGT
>BLSH010060620.1:2280173-2295003 GCA_018402905.1 Glandirana rugosa
GGCGCGCTAAGGGTTAACTATGTTCCCTGGGCGTGTTCTAACTGTATTGGGGACTGCCTATCTGGGGAAAGGAAGTTATCACAGCCTTCATGTACGAGAAGGCTGTGATCACTTCCCTTCCCCCTCACACAGAGCGGAGGTCCGTGTTTACATACACGGACCTCCGCTCATTCGCTCCGGGGGGGCCATCGCGGGTAGCCGGCGGCAATCGAAGCCGCCGCACCCGCTCCCTGGACCCCCCCGGACACAGTGAGCGCGCGGGCGCGCCTCCGGCGGCGCGCGCGCGCTCACAGTGCGCGTTATCGCAGCCGCCGTCGTATGACGGCGTTTTGCGATAACGAACCACTTTGTCGCCGTCAGATGCCGATCGGCGGTCGGCAAGTGGTTAAACTTATATGTAGCACTACCCCCATAGGAGTTTGCCCAGGTCTTCCCCACTTTTGCCCCGCAGTCAGACACAAGGTAGTTTCACGCAGCTAGGTGCACCCTTCCGTACGTTGTCTTCAATGACCAGTCTAGGGGTTTTGTTTTTGCTATTTTATTCTTGGAGAACTTGGATAGGGAGGGAGGGGGATTTAGTGGGATACTCCAAGAAACAGAATATATATGAATGAAGGGCGGGACTTTAAATGAAGAAATGACCTAACCATTTACTTCCATCCCTGTTGGGGGTATATAGAGAGAGTCAAGGGCGGGACTTTGAATGAAGTGCACGATGGGAAAAAGACAAATTTGAAAAAAGTTCATTTATTTTCAGTAATTCATAAGCCATAAATTCATAAAAAGTTCATAATAGTAAAAATACCTGCATATTATCAATCATTCTAAACCCTCACATTGAAGAAGGGCTGAATGATTAAATAAGTTGAGTACAATTGTGCAAAATAAATTTTTATTGACAGTCCATACAGTCAACAAATACATAAGGTAATGGCATAATTCACAGTAGGTTGGTAAAAAGAAGACATTACAAAAACACGACATATGTTGGCTCGACGCGTTTCGTGACTTTGGGTCACTCGTCAGGAGCAAGCGTGTTGTGCGTCTGCAATACAATATAGAAATGCTAGATAGGTCTATGAGGTTATAATACAAAAAAATGTTAACAGGGGAACAACAAAGGGTGCCCCATGTGTAACACACAGGAATCCATGCTATGACAGCCGCGACACTGGGAGCCAGATCCATCCCGGGTGGGGACTGCCTACACCGGGAGCTGAGATGGGACGCCTAACACGGGACAGGGCCAACAAATCTCCGGTGGGCAGGCATCAGTGGGAGGGAGTGAACACAAAGGTGTTCAATGTGACCAAAGGGACTGGAGAAGAAACAGAACTTTTCAGACGTGAGGACATCTAACCGATTTCTCGGTTAAGCTCTGTTGAAGTCCTTGCTGAAAGTAGATAGCAGACTTCTGCTTAAAGCGGTTGTCTACCCAATTTTTGTACGTTTACCTACAGGTAAGCCTATAATAGGGCTTACCTGTAGGTAAAATGAATATCCCCTAAACCTGTGCGGCTTAGGAGATATTCCCTCTCTAAGATGTTGCGGCGTTACGGTGCATGCGCCGTGTATGTCCTGGCAAAGGCCCGGCAATAGGGCCGGACCTTGCCGGAAAGACGGGTCCTGCGCCCATGCGCAGAAGTGACGTCTCGCAGCTCCGGACAGTCACAGCACCGGAGCCGCGTACCTGGAAGCAAGGACCGGGGGAAGATGTCCGCTCCCTCAGAGGGGACCGAGCAGCCCGGTCGGATCTTCGTTTCAAGGTGAGGATTTCATAATGAGCTGGTATGCGGTTCATATTAGCTCATTATGCTATTGTCTTGCAGGTTTTTATTTATTTATTTATTTTTTAAATGGGTAGACAACAGCTTTAACAGTATCACAAAGTAGTTTCAGGTTAGAGCAAAGTCCCTCAGTAGTAGTAGTAGCAGGGGAAAGCTCATCGGGTACAAGCCACTTAGGGCAGATGGCAGGCTGTTTGGCAGTCCAAAAGTAGTAGAACTGAGCAAAGTCCTATGCAGTAGCAACAGTTGGACAAGCCCTTCAGAATACTAGCCAGTGTTCCCTTGTTCAAACCACAGTAGGGAAAATAAATATTTGATCCTCTGCAGATTTTGTAAGTTTGCCCACTTACAAAGAACTGAAGGGTCTATAATTGTTATCATAGGTGTATTTTAAATGGTAGAGACAACATATCAACCAAAAATCCAAAAAAACACATGATACAAATGTTATAAATTGAGTTGCAGTTCAGTGAGTAAAATAAGTATTTGATCCCCAAGCAAAACATGACTTGATGGAGAAACCCTTGTTGGCAAGCTGAGAGGTAAGACTTTTCTAGTAGTTGGTTACCAGGTCTGCACACATCTCAAGAGGGATTTTGGTCTATACTTCTTTACAGATCTTCTCTAAATCCTTAAGGTTTCTTGGCTGTTGCTTGGCAACTCAAAGTTTCAGCTCCCTCCATACATGTTGTATAGGATTAAGGTCTGGAGATTGGCTAGGCCACTCCATGATCTTAATGTGCTTCTTCTTGAGCCACTTCTTTGTTGCCTTGGCGGTATGTTTTGAGTCATTGTCATGCTGGAAGACCCATCT
Source organism: Glandirana rugosa (assembly GCA_018402905.1). NCBI lineage: Eukaryota > Metazoa > Chordata > Amphibia > Anura > Ranidae > Glandirana > Glandirana rugosa. The sequence goes on from BLSH010060620.1 coordinate 2,282,775, forward strand.
ACGATCCATCTTCAGTGTTCTGGCTGAGGGAAAGGGATTCTTATCCAAAATTTTACAATACATAGCCCTGCCCATTGGCCTCTCAAAGCATAATGTTTCCTCCTCTGTGCTTCACTGTAGGAATAGTGTGCCTTCTTGAGGAGGGGGACCTTGCGGGCACTGCAGGATTGCAATCCATGGTGACGTAATGTGTTACCGATGGTTTGTTTGGGGACTGTGGTCTCAACTGCCTTGAGATCATTCACAAGTTTCTCCCATGTAATTCTGGGCTGATCCCTCACTTTTCTCATGATCATCCTTACCACATGAGGCACAAAATTGCTTGGAGCTCCACACCAAGGGCGATTGATGGTTATTTTGTATTTCTTCCATTTGCAAATAAATAATCACTCAGTTGTCCCCTTCTCACCAAGCTTCTTGGTGATGGTCTTATAGATTCTGTGGACAGGTTTCTTTTATACACATAATGAGTTGTCATCAGGAGCACCTTCTTAAATTGACAGGACTAATCTGTGTACCACATGAACACATACTGTAGCCAGTCTGTGGGAGCCAGAATTATTGTTGGTTGGTAGAGGATCAAATACTTATTTTACTCAACATTTGTATCATGTGTTTTTCTGGATTTTTGGTTGATATTCTGTCTCTATCATTTAAAATACACCTATTATAAAAAAAATTATAGACCCTTCATTTCTTTGCAAGTAGGCAAACTTACAAAATCTGCAGGGGATCAAATAATTATTTTCCCCACTGTATATAGCACACCAGCAGGGGTTAAAAGCACAAGCTCAGGTCCTTAGGACTCCCATGTGAGGCGGCATGGCTACACACTCTCTCTCAATTCAGGCACTCAGGTTGCCCAACTGAGGCCACATGGCAGCAGGCAGCAGCCTCTCCCATAGTTGGTGCAATCCACTCCTGAGAAAAGACCTAGAACTCAGCATGCTCTGTGAATAAATACCCTCTCCCAGCATCCTTTAGGCCTGACCCACCTGGCATTATTCTTCTGTGTTCTGTATAGTATCCGCCTATACATTCAGAACCTTCATAGGTTTCTTAGATACAGGGGAGCCCAGAGGCAGAACCAAACAGCAGCTGAGCACACTGAGCAGGCTACACTAGCTGCCACTAGCCGATTACAGCTCTCTGTTAAGCAGATAGCCATTAAATTTGCTTAGCTGTCCCTCTGTTAAGCGGAGAAACCAAAAACTATTCTACACCAATCCTAGAAGGGTGCTACAGATGCATAATGAAGTAATGAGTGCTCCGTCCAGACCTCTCCAGCCACGTCCAGCCACAGCAGCTGCCAGACTCTCATGCACCCTAAACGCCAGAGCTCCAGGAGACAGGTCCAAACGCCCAGTGCACATGAGGCCTATATTGGCATTCAACCTGCAGCAGCCTGGCACTGTACTGCAATAGGCTTGGCTTTTTTATTAGCATTACACGATGGAGGCAGAGACTTTAGCTATTAACCACTTCATCCCCGGAAGGATTTCACACTTTAGGACCAGAGCCCATTTTGCGATTCGGCGCTGCGTCGCTTTAACTGACAATTGCGCGGTCGTGCGACGTTGTGCCCAAACACAATTTGCGCCCTTTTTTTCCCACAAACAGAGCTTTCTTTTGGTGGTATTTGATCATCGCTGCGTCATTTCTGATCGCCGCTATAAACAAAAGAAGAGCGACAATTTTGCAAAAAAACCCAAATTTCTTACTTTTTGCTAAAATACAAATACAAAAAAAAAATACAAAAAAACATTTTTTTCATCAGTTTTGGCCAATTTATATTCTTCCTCATATTTGTGATAAAAAAATCGCAATTGGCGTTTATTGATTGGTTTGCGCAAAAGTGGCCGCGTTTACGGATGATGAGAATTCATTTTTGGGATTTTTTTAATTTTTTTATTTTTTACTAGTAATGGCGGCGATCTGCGATTTTTAGCGGTACTGCGATATTGGGGTCGACATGTTGGACCATTTTGACACTTTTTTTGGACCATTGGCATTTATACAGCGATCAGTGCTATAAAAATGCACTGATTACTGTGTAAATGCCATTGGCAGTGAAGGGGTTAACCTGCAGGGGGCGCTCTAAGGGTTAACTGTGTTCCCTGGGCGTGTTCTAACTGTGTGTGGGTTGCCCTAGCAGGGGAAGGGAAGTGATCACAGCTTCCATGTAGAGGAAGGCTGTGATCACAGCCCTTCCCCCTCTCACAGAACGGAGGTCCGTGTTTACTTACATGGACCTCCGTTCTTTCACTCCGGGGGGGGCATCGCGGGTAGCCGGCGGCGATCGAGTCCGCCGCACCCGCTTCCTGGCCCTCCCCGAACACAGTGAGCATGCGGGCGCCCACAGTGCGCGATCTGGCAGCCGCCGTCGCATGACGCCGATTTGCGATATCGAACCACTTTGTCGCCGTCAACCTGCGGTTGGCGGTCGGCAAGTCGTTAAACTGGAGAACCGTTACCACGTTGAAAAAGCTTACATGCCGTGGGTAAACTTTTGCCTTTGTTGGCAGCTCATTCAAAATGAAAGACCTACTTTAGCACAACACATTTTAGCCAGGGCCGTCTTAATAGCATCATGGGCCCCTGGGCAAAGTAATACAATAGAGCTCTTACCAGCCTGTCCCAATTTACGCACCTATTCTCAAGAATTAAAGTATAAATAGTTGATAGAATAAAACATATTTATTAGTACTTTCAATAAAATTAATTTCAAACAATAAGAAAACATGCCATAACCCAAAGACTAATCAACACAAAGGACATAGTACAGGGAAAGTCAGGAGGGCACAGTACAGGCTTCGGGACACTGCCCCGGACAATGCAATCCTCGGACAGTTTAGTACAAAGCAGGACTATCCCAGCAAATCTGGGACAGTTGGAAAGTATGATGTAATGCAAGATTATCTTGGGGCCCTCTATGCACCTGGGGCCCCGGGGCAGTGCCCAGGGGTGCCCATGCATTAAGACAACCCTGATTTTAGCACAGTGCAAAATAGTGGATCCAACCACGGTAATAAGAAATCCAAAATTCTTTAGCTGTCACCGGAAGAACAACAGTGAAGATATCTTCCAATGGGGATACCTGTTCTACTAAAAATTTAGAGGGGCTGTGCTGTGCACAAGGACAGGAGGTTACATAGTTAGGTTGAAAAAAAAAGTCAATCTAGTTCAACCAACAGAAGTTAAAATGAATCTCCAAATTGGACAAGCTGCAAAATAATAAAAAAATAAAGTTTTTTTTAATGGCTCCCTACTACATTTAGACAAAAAAAAAGTATTGACTTTAGATACATTTTAAATAATTTGCATAACAACACTTGAAAAGCTCTTATTAAAAATAATGTTCATCAGTTGAAATGAAATGATATAAACCAGATAGTCTTTGATGAGCTCAATTGTTATACAAAGTCCATAATTTGAATTATAAATGCAAAGTATTAGTATAAAGAGAAGCCGAAAACCCTTGAAGTGCTATTGGTTTGAGAACATAGCAATGTGAAATCACTGAAAGTGATGCTTTAATGAGCCATAATTGAAAATTAAACTTTAAAATGCATACAAGGGGTACAGCTTACCTGCTTGTATTTCACCCAGCCATTGCTGCCCAACACCAGTGTAAATAGTCCGGTTTGCCTTTAAACGTATGATGCGGCATTGTGATGCGGTAGCTAGACAGTATTACCAGTTACAGTTTAATATCAGTATAAGCAAATGTTGTCTAAATATAAGAGGTGTGTGCATTCTTACTTAACCATTTGCTTACTGGGCACTTATACCCCCTTCCTGACCAGGCCAATTTTCAGCTTTCAGTGCTCTCACACTCAAATGCGTTTTTTATTTTTTGCTAAACAAGCAAACAAACAAAAACATTTAGGAAAAAAAAAATCATATTTTTTATTATACAATTTTGCAAACAGGTGATTTTTCTCCTTCACTGATGGATACTGATGAGGTGGCTCTGGTGGATACTGATAGGCAGCATTGATGGGCACTGATAGGTGTCACTGATGGGCACTGATGAGGCAGCACAGGTGGGCACTGATCAGAAGGCACTGATGAGGTTGCACTGATGGGTGGCATTGATAGGCACTGATAGGTGGCACTCATGGGCACTCATGGGTGGCATGTAGAGGTGGCACTGATGGGCACTGGTAGACGGCACTGATAGGTGGCACTGGTGGGCACTGATGATGAGGCACAGATGGGCAGCACTGATGGGCACTGATAGGTGGCACTGGTGGGCACTGATTAGCAGTACTGATGTGCACTGATTGATGGCACTGGTGGGCATGGATTTGCAGCACTGGAGGGCACTGATCAGCAGCACTGGTTGGCATTTAGGGGGCCGATGTCCCTCTAACAGAAGCTGGTTACCGGATTTACTCTTTACTTCACGCTAACAGCATGAAGAAAGAAATAACGGTAACTGGCTTCTGTTTACTTCTGTGATCAGTTGTCATTGGCTGACAGTTAATCATGTGGTAAAGGGGCCTCTGTGATTGGCCCTTTACCCTGTCTTTTGGACTCTGCAACCACAGAGCGCACTGTGTGCGCCCCGCACGTGCGTGCGGATGGCACAGGAATGGGAGGACCTACATGGATGCCCTCCTGGCATTTGAGGGTCTGCATTGTAGCCATCTTTCCTCTATAGTGTGGACATCAGCTGGTTAAATATTGTTGAGCTTTATGTATCTTTTCCAGATCTGTGCAGTAATCCAGTGTGAAAATTGCCTCTGTGCGGGAGCTTTCTGTAATACAGACCGGTCACTGCTGTCATCTCTGCTTGTGCAGGGTGACTGGTCTTGTCTCCGCCCCTCCTGTAGTTTTCTGCAGGCAGCCTGTATTCAGAGGGTCTGCTGGGCCCCTCCCACAACTCTAATCTCTGCACAGGCCATGTACGGCACAGTGATGATGTCATTGCTACTTTTACTTGGTAAATGTTGGGTTCGAAAAAGCCTCTGGTGCACACATATCCTTTGTGACTATTAAGGGATATATTTAAACAAATCTATTTGTGCCCGGGGTTAACTGATTCCATATGTTGCCTAGAAATGCTCTTTAGGTCAAGCTGGCCATATACTAGTAGATTTACAAATGAACATTTGTACAAAAACGATCAGCACAGCATGACTTTGATGAATGCTATCCAAAAGTACTTTAAAAATATATTCATTTTTAAACATTCAATTTCAAAATGACAGGACGTTCTTGTACAAAAACAACATTCGCTGCTTGAAATAAAAAAAAATTCCATCCCTCTCCTTTGAATTTTCACAGCACTGCAGTCAAAAACAAATGTTGAGTTGACCCCAATAATGATTAGTAAAAATTTACCAATGTTCCCAAAACAAAAAATTTGAAATTAATTTCTACAGCGTATGGTCAGCCTAAAGTGGGTGTAAACCTCAGACAAGGAAAAATTAACAAAGCACATCTTTTTATAGTGTGTACTAGTCCCAATCCAAAGCACCAAGTGTCCTATCCCTCTGATCTCTTATCCCTCTGTTGTCTGCATGAGTCACTGATAGAACTCTGGAGCCAATTACACACTACTAGTCTTTTTTTGTTCAGCCCAGCGAGCTAAAGGAAAAAAAATGATAGCTCAGGTTGGAGCCGCTGTACAAACTATGTGATGTTAGTACAGCGATCTCCCCTGCTGTTCTATTGTGTTCTGATTGGGAGCTGGTCAACAGACCTTTTTCGGTCATACCCCTTTGACAAAAGCCAGCCTATCGGACCGGCTGCAGTACACACGGGCCGAATGCCTGTCGGTTTCTATTGAACCAGACGATGCTGCCCAAAATTTGGCCATTTGGCTGGCAGCTCTATGCTTTAGCTCTGCAGTATGTGTGAAAATCAAAACCTCACCTCCTGCTTCTGCTGCTGAGAACAATACTTTGATTTGTGTGTTTTAGAAGGCTCTACGGGAGAAATGTCTAAAGATAAACAGGTACAACTTGTGTGTGAGTCCAGTCACTTCACTGTATATGAGTAAGGGTTTACAACCATGAATCCATACCTTCTTAGACAGTTGGCACAGAACAATTGCTTCCATTAGTTGATTTAGCGTTTATTCCTTTTCTGATCACAACTTAAAACTTTAGATTTTTACAAAGTTTTAGTCTAGGTGGGTAAAAATAGAGAAAGTAAAACTCTGGCTTTATAGGAAGGCCAACAAAATATGTTCTGCTAGCGGTTATTTTTCTGCTTCTGGTTGATTTAACCTCTTCATGCCCACGCTATAGCCGAAAGACAGCTACAGCACAGGCCTACAGTGCCAGGAGGGCGTCCATGTACATCCTCCCAAGCATGGGGTGCGCATTTTGTGATCAACGAGTCCACGAGAGTCAGTCAATGACAGCTGATCATGTGATGTAAACAGAAGTTTGTAATTGGCTTTTTTTTCTCACACTGACAGCATGAGTTGAAAAAAAAAGGCAACTACCGGCTTCTGTTAGAGGAACATCGGTCCCGCACATGGACACCCACTGCTGCTAAGCAGTGCCCACCAGTGCCATTTACCAGTGCATATCAGTGCTGCCTATCAGTGCTCACTAGTGCCACCTACCAGTGCCACCTATCAATGCCCACCAGTGCCACCTATCAGTGCCCATCAGTGCTGTCAATCAGTGCCTTATCACCAGTGCCACCTATCAGTGCTGCCTATCAGTGTCACTTACCAGTACCTATCAGTGCCCATCAGTGCCACCTATCAGTGCTGCCCATCAGTGTCTCCCATCAGTACCACTTCTCAGTGGCACCTATCAGTGTCCATCAGTGCCACCTTATCAGTGCCTATCAGTGCAGCCTTAACCCCATCAGTGCAGCTTCATCAGCGCACATCAATGAAGGAGAAAAATTACCTGTTTGCAAAATTTTAAGTTAAAAAAAAAGGTTTTTTTTAGCAAAAAAAAAAAAAAAACAGCAGGGATTAAATACTACCAAAAGAAAGCTATATTTGTGTGAAAAAAAATTATAAAAAATGTCATATGAGTACAGTGTAGCATGACCGCACAATTGTCATTCAAAGTGCGACAGTGCTGAAAATTGACCTGGGCAGGAAAGGGATTTAAATGCCCAGTAAGCAAGTGGTTAAATCCTGGTCTATAAAAAAAAAAAATGGGTCACCACAAAATATTGACCTAGCTGAGACCAAGATACAGGCTGTGTTTGGACCAGGAATCCTGTATGCAGCAGATCATACCGTTTTTTGCTTAAAGTAAATTCTTTAAGTGCAGTTCCACTTTAAGCCACTCTAGCTGTATATTGAGATAAGCACATAGGTAATTTGATTACCATACACACTTGCCAGATGTTCTTGCCTCATTATTTTCACTGAGCCTTTTACATCTTTCTTAATATTCTTCCCTGACTACCAAACTGTATTTTTAGGTTGTATATTAAATGTTGCAGGCAGAATGACATTCTATCACTTTGTAACGGTAGCCAATAACATCCAAGGAATAATCATCTTTCCTTAGTTCACCCGCTCTAAAGTTGGTCATAGACGGATCAAAATTTGGCTGCTTCAGTGATCAGTACGAACATCGATCCGTATGTGGCTGTCCCTGTTGAAAGAGGTCAATTATTTAATCAACTTCTGTCAAAGAGACATGCTGGAAACCCATTGTTGATCAGTGGCTGCAGCCACTGATCAATGTATTCTGACAGCGGGCGAGTCCTGGCAGTGAAATTCCTCCATTCACCTCATTGGATGTATAGGAATTTGTTAGTTTTTTTTAATTTAGTCTGCTGGCTGAACAAAGAAAACTAGTGATGCAGGTGCTCCCTCGGTGTCTAGAGTAGGGTGACCAGACATCCCTGGTTTCTGGGGACAGCCCCCGGATTGAGGACACTGTCCCCGGACCAAATCTGTCCCCGATTTTGTCCCCTGATTGGATTTGAACAGGGGGCCAAGCCTTCCCCAGTGGAGTAATCTTCCTTTGCTAGGTTTCACTCCCCACCCAGTAGTAGCCGGGGCCCGAAGAGAGGCTGTGAGGCGGGCAGTGGTGGTAAGAGGCAGAAAAAGGCAGCTGAGCTCGCAAAGGGGAAGCGGATCCAATAGTGGGGCTGCCAGTGTCTTCAAGGCTTCAACACAGGTCTGCTTTGGGGGTGTCTATGAATAGACTACATTTCACTGTGTCTGTCTCTCTGGCATAATGGATGGTATCATAACTCACAGGCAGCAGGCATTCTATCATGGTTCTGGCTGGCATTGCACTGCCACAGTGTGTCACATAACATGCCTTCTGGGACAGGGATCTGTGCCTGCCCTTAGTAAAAAGCAACCTCCCCCACAGTGAGAAACACTTGTTAGGCACACATTTGATTTCCCTAGATGTTAACCCCTTCCCAACCAGTGTCATTAGTACATTTTTAGCACTGATCACTTTATTAGTGTCCCTGGCTCCCACAAAGTGTCACTTAATGTCCGATTTATATCGCAGTCCCGCTATAAGTCACTGATTGCCGCCATTATTAGTAAAAATTAAATATGTCCCTGGATTTCATTTAAAATCATCTCACCACTCCTCCTAATGCACAGTGCCTATAGGGATCTGTAGTGTAGGGAGTCTATTCATCCTGTTATATGGCTGCAGTATCAAACTACAACTCCCAGAATTCTCAGCACTCTGCATTGAAGTTTATAGGCTTGCTTGGCTTTAGCTCTCCCCCTGCTGGCTGGAGGAGAATGGTGCAGCATAACATCTGTTTGTCAGTAGAGCGAGAATACAAGGCAATAGGGTTGATTTACTGAAGCTGGAGAGTGCAAAATCTGTTACAGCTGTGGATGGTAGCCAATCAGCTTCGAACGTCAGCTTGTTCAGTTAGGCTTTGACAAAAAAACCTGGAAGTTGATTGGTTTCTATGCAGAGTTGTACCAGATTTTGCACTCTCCAGTTTTAGTAAATCTCCCCAATGTGTCCTTGTCCATATTACTCCAGCACAGCACCTGGCTACAGGAGAGAGGAGAATCTTTCCCTAAATTAGCTCTCTCCTCCTCCAACATATTCCAGCTGTTTTGGTCCCTACTCTCAGGGCCGGAACAAGGGGTGGGCAGGAGGGTGGGCTGCCCTGGGCGCAATGGTTTATTGCAGGGATGAGGGTGTCCTCTGGCAGTTGCTTCTGTTGCAAGGCTGACAAGAGTAGTGACAGCGACATCACTGCTACCTCATTTTGGCATCTTTGCCCTGAGTGCTGGAGGACCTTGTCCCGGCACTGCCTACTCTGACTGATGTGTTGGAGACTAGAGCCTGGTGGCTGGAGTTCTGGTAATCATGATTATTAGCCAGTAATTTCAACCAATGGCTGGCACGTTCTCACCTATACAATTGTCTATATCATTTGATCTGATCCTGTCAGATTCTACATAATATTATAATGGTCATTTAATGTACAAGGGCACTTATGTAGCGGACCCCCTAAGGAGCCGCAAGTAGAAATGGATCCCCCACTTTGCACAAGTGCATAGTCAGGCACACCGCATCTTCCCAAGAACACTGCAGTCAGGAAATAGTCCAGTGCTTTGGTTTTTTTTTGTGCTTCATTGAGGGGAATACACTTGGATGGGGATAGGGGTATTATGGGATGCCCACTTGCTTTAGCAAACCTATTCAGGTACAACTTCTCCAGTCTATTTAAACACTCCTCAGCTTCCTTCAGCACATCACTTGCTTGCAGCACAAAATTCCAGGACCAGCTGGCACACTGTTAGGTAATCTGACAAAAAGGCTCATTCAGATGAAGCAAAGGCCCATTACAGGCAGGGACCGCAGGCCTCTTTTTTGTGGCTACTGATCCCAGCACTACCTCTTCAAGCACTGCCAGCCCACCTGGCAGCAACTGCCCCTCTCACTAGTTCTCCTGGCTAATCTTCCACAGTCCTCCCAGAGTGACTCTGCATCCATCTCAGACTGCTCTCACCCAGTCCTCCCCGACTGTCTCACTCACCAGCTGTCTTCTCCCTGGAGATCTCCCAGTTGTGCTCAGTGGCTACTGCTATCCTCAAACCTGCTCACGTGCCACTGGACAGGATTCCTTCTTGGGTTTTCAGAGGGTCCCCCCTGCATCCGAGCTCCCAGGCCTGAGGTCACACCCCCCCCCCCCAGACTACTACAGAGATCACCCTCAAGGGCCCACCGACTGCCTCCCAAACTTTTCTGCCCTGCTGTGCTGATCCATAATATTTAAGTGGGCCTGCCCCCTGCCAACCCATCTGTTGGGGATTGGTCAGGGCCCTCATGGATACTCTAGGCATCTCCTCCTAGCCTCGCTCCCATTCTTCTGGAAATTTCTCACAAGTTCCAGAATTAGGGGGAGGTACCAGAGTTGCTGCCTGATGAGTCATACCAGCCTCCCTGGATCACTCATCTGAGCAAGATTAAAATACAGGCTTAGCTGCCAGCCAAGCCAAAACATTTTATCTACATTACAAAAATCCTAACATTACCTACTCTAGCACACTAGAGGGTGCTACACTTACAGTATCTCACAAAAGTGAGTACACCCCTCACGTTTCTGGAAATATTTTATTCTATCTTTTCATGTGACAACACTGAAGAAATGACACTTTGCTACAATGTAAAGTAGTGAGTGCACAGCTTGTAAAACAGTGTAAATTTGCTGTCCCCTCAAAATAACTCAACATATAGCCATTAATGTCTAAACCACTGGCAACAAAAGTGAGTACACCCCTAAGTGAAAATGTCCAAATTTGGCCCAAAGTGTCAATATTTTGTGTGCCCACCTTTATTTTCCAGCACTGCCTTAACAGTCTTGGGCACGGAGTTCACCAGATCTTCACAGGTTGCCACTGGAGTCCTCTTCCACTTCTTTAAGATGACATCACGGAGCTGGTGGATGTTAGAAACCTTGTGCTCCTCTACCTTCCATTTAAGGATGCCCCACAAATGCTCAATAGGGTTTAAGTCTGGAGACATGCTTAGCCAGCATCACATTTACCCTCAGCATCTTTAGCAAGGCAGTGGTTGCCTTGGAGATGTGTTTGGGGCCATTATCATGTTGGAATACTGCCCTGCTGCACCAATCTCCGAGAGGAGGGGATCATGCTCTGCTTCAGTATGTCACAGTACATGTTGGCATTCATGGTTCCCTCAATAAACTGTAGCTCCCCAGTGCCGGCAGCACTCATGCACCCCCAGACCATGACACTCCCATCACCATAACAAAAAAACACAGGGGGCTCATGGCCTAGTGCATTATCCTCTATAAAATGTATTGATTAAAACAGTAAGTAGCATACTCACAAACAAGGTTTGAATATAGGCATATCAAAAGACCACCATCATCAAGGTCGGTACTGTGTACATTCCCCAACCAAGGGTGTTGTCTCCAGATGGCAATGTCTGACGCTTTTGAGGTGAACCTCTTCCCCAGAGCCACCCACCATGCTTGAATGTAGGCAAGACACACTTGGACATGGTTCCAGTAATCCATGTCCTTAGTGTGCTTGTCTTCAGCAAGCTACGAGCACTGATAGGCGGCACTGATGAGGTGGCACTGATAGGCACTGATAGGCGGCACTTATGAGGTGGCACTGATGGTCACTGATAAAGAGGCACTGATGGGCACTTACAAGGGGCACTGATGGGCACTAATAGGTGGCACTGATTGGCAGCACTGACAGAACCGGTTAAACAGCATGCTGCTTTCAGTGAGTGGTGCTGTGAAAAAGAATAATGTAGTTCAATGTGACCACTGTGTGGTAGTTATTGGGTTAAATCAGGAGGTGAGGAGGCAACATATTGCCTCCTCACCACCTCTCAAACAGCTCTGAAAAGCGATCCAAGCATGGATCTTTTCAGAAGAGCAACAGTCACTTCCACACATGTGAAGGAGCTAGGGTTGCCACCTGTACGGATTTCCCCCGGACAGTCCGGTTTTTGAATGATGTGTTCGGGTTTACATGTGCCCCAGACCCGGACACATCATTCACACACCGCACTGCACAGGGAGTGAGAAGTCGGCTCTGTCTCTCCAGCAACCCAACAGGAGTGTCAGTGAATCAGAGCCCCTCCCCCTGCTCCTTCTCTGCTCTGTACACTCACACATGAGGAGGAGGGGGAGGAAGGACACGCTGATGGAGGTACAAAAGTTTTCTGCTGTGTAGAAGGACAGGGAGGAGGGGGAGAGAGAGGCATGGAAGGAGAACAACGTGACAAACCTTTAGGCATGTCCACCGTTGGGATCGAGG
>BLSH010060620.1:2297075-2309990 GCA_018402905.1 Glandirana rugosa
TTAAAAACTTCTGAGTGGAGGTGACTGCTACCATAAAAAAAATACAGCCATAGACAATGTGATGTAGATATAATCATACAGGTAAGTTTCCTTTTTTTAAGCATTTTTTCTTCTATTTTCATCTGCTAATCCAGACAGCAAATCTGTTTTTCAAAAGCACAAGCTCTCCACAATGTATCAGTTTTCATGGGTGAGACAAACCACTTAACGCTGACATGGGTGATTAAAATGATCGCCTTATATTTATTTATGTAAAACCTTTATCCCAAAAGGAGAAAAACTGTTTACTGATTTGGGTACTAACATTTTTAGGTAAAGTTGATCCAGGGTGAATCAGATTGCCTCTCGGGGAATCAGGAAGGAATTTTTTCCCCCGTTATAGCAAATTGGATCATTGGCTTTGCTGGGGTTTTTTGCCTTCCTCTGGATCAACTGTGGGTGAAGGATTGTATTGGATTATTTGGTTGTGTATATATATGTATATATATATATGTGTGTGTAAATGTTTTTTGTTTTTTTTTTTTGGTTGAACTGGATGGATTGTGTCTTTTTTCAACCTGACTAACTATGTAACTATGTAACTGTAATTGATTAGTGCAAGTGAATGTGTGAGCTGGAGTTTGGCTTCATATTGTTAGTGCTAATATATTTAAAGTGGTTGTAAAGGCACAAGCTTTTTACCTTCATGCATAGAATACATGAAGGTAAACAACCCTTCTTTCTGTGTGCAAAAGCCCCCCAACACTTACCTGAGCCCCCTCTCGATCCAGTGATGTATTTGAGGGTCTTGCTTCTCTGGGGACTCACACTCCTGATTGGCTTTTGGCAGCAGCGGGATCCATTGGCTCCCACTGCTGACAATCAGAGCCAGTGAGCCAATCAGGAGATGGAGGGCGAGGCCAAGACACGGCCTTGTGTGTGAATGGACACGCAGAGCCACGGCTCAAGAGCACACCTGCTTGGTGTGGGGGCATCCGGTAGGAAGGAGGAGCCAGGAGCACCAGCGAGAAGAGAAGGATCATGGCTGCTCTGTACAAAACCACTACACAGAGCAGGTAAGTATAACATGTTTGTTAATTAAAAAAAAAAAAAACGTTATTGTCACTTTAACACTACCCTCCCCCCAGAATGACAATTCTGCTGTCTGCTGTGCCTCCTGTGCTCCTTCATCCAGGGTTGTGTCTTAGGAGGTGTGTTACTAGCCAGATCACCAGGGGAGAATAGAGGAGAAAAGGCAAAGAAAAGAAAACGGATGCAGCCACCACATCTAATGATTGGTAAGCTGCAATATAATTCATTTTTGGTTTTGTTCCAATGTATCTTTTTTTTATTAATTTTCAAATTTAACAAAATACATACATCACATGGCATCACCACAAAACACAAAACAGAAAGCAAAAAAAAAAAATTTGGTTTTGGATTTAATACCGATTTAACATTGTAATTTTGAAAATGTTCAACCCATCTGGTTACTAACATCTTTGATTCAATCAAATTGGTAGCAAAAAATCAAAACAATAATTACTAGATTCCATTAAAGTACAAAATAATAGTTTTTTTTGCAAATGATAGGAGCAACGTGTCTGGCTAACATAATGCATGAAAAATGCCTGCTATAACCTTTGTTAAGCAGAAAACCCTTCTTTGTGAGCCTCTCTGAAACTAGTTTCACTTTTTTTTAACTAGTAGCTTTATTTCTCTAAATGCATTAAAAAACTCCCCGCGGCTGCCACCCCCATCCTTGAAGTTAAGGATGTAATACCCACCTAGTAGTTTCACCACTGGACATAGAAGGCTGTATTCATTCTCATCTTCACTAGCTTCCGTTTGCCCCCTAGGTACCTCTGTCTTCAGTTTTATACTGTAGTGATCGTAGTGCTCCATCCTGACTTATCACTTTGGATCTCTCATCCTAGACTTTACCAGCACGACCCCCTCATTATGGGTATGTGGTAGGAATTTGGTGTTTTTGTCACCCTCTTCTTCCCCCCCTTTTTTTACCCTATCTCCTGCATAGATATAGTATACTCATTATATCCCATTTATGACCATTAGATGCTGTCTGTGGATAGACGTACCATCCTCCATTCCAGTGCACCTCATTATGGGTATGTGGTAGGAATTTGGTGTTTTTGTCACCCTCTTCTTCCCCCCCTTTTTTTACCCTATCTCCTGCATAGATATAGTATACTCATTATATCCCATTTACGACCATTAGATGCTGTCTGTGGATAGACGTACCATCCTCCATTCCAGTGCATCAATTTTTAGTTGCACGGTTCCGCCTGGATGCGCTGTACGGGACACGCCCCGGTCAACTCAACAGGGATCAAATCCTATCTACCTTCACCTTTCTTCTATGTTTGAGGCATGGATGAGCTGCATATACGGCAGCTGTGACCTATTCATATCTTATATTTTTCTTTTACACAAAACCAGAAGTGAAACGGGCAGGCTCTACCATCACGTGGAGTGTTCTCCTCTCATTCTTAAGCCCCAAGGTATACTCATTTTTCTATATTTTGTGTATGCAATATGAATATATTTTCTCCATTCTTTGTCTTATCTGACAACCTTTTGGATATAGTAACTGTAATTGATATAATGATCCGACACAAACAATTAGATATCAATGTATATCCTGGAAACGGGACACTATTTAGTAAATGTATTGCTATATTCTATATTTCCATATTTTACCGGATTACTTCTTGTCTATTTAGGATACGCATACCCCAGTGGGTCTCTGCCTACTTTCCCCTGAGGAAGCCACAACAGGCGAAACGCGTAGGGAAAAGGGAAAAGAGAAGCATATCCCTCATCCTCTTTCACCTGCTAGCCAGTCATCGGAGCCACATTACTTCTCCTCCACTGACTGGGAGCATCTAGACCTATTGGGTCATGTTCTGTTTGTCCGGTGTTTTACTGTTTATGTATTTCTTGTTTTATCGCTTATTCATGGGTGATTTTATGCCTATAACATTACTATCTGATTAAATTTTGTTATACATATAGATTCTCTCTGTGTGTATGTCTGATCATTCAGAGAGGGTTGATTCAGTACCAGCAAAGTCCCATTTCTATTTTTGGGAAGGTGTTTCACCCCAAAAAATATCCCCCTTCTTTTTTTTTTTCTCTACATTGTTTAGGGATGTGGTACTGATATAGGCAGTGGCTGATACTACTTGTTATTTCTTTGTTAATTAAAAAAAAAAAAAAACTTTATTATCACTTTAACACTACCCTCCCCCCAGAATGACAATTCTGCTGTCTGCTGTGCCTCCTGTGCTCCTTCATCCAGGGTTGTGTCTTAGGAGGTGTGTTACTAGCCAGATCACCAGGGGAGAATAGAGGAGAAAAGGCAAAGAATAAAAAACGGATGCAGCCACCACATCTAATGATTGGTAAGCTGCAATATAATTCATTTTTGGTTTTGTTCCAATGTATCTTTTTTTATTAATTTTCAAATTTAACAAAATACATACATCACATGGCATCACCACAAAAACACAAAACAGAAAGCAAACGACAAAAAAAAAAAAATTGGTTTTGGATTTAATACCGATTTAACATTGTAATTTTGAAAATGTTCAACCCATCTGGTTACTAACATCTTTGATTCAATCAAATTGGTAGCAAAAAATCAAAGCAATAATTACTAGATTCCATTAAAGTACAAAATAATAGTTTTTTTTTTGCAAATGATAGGAACAACGTGTCTGGCTAACATAATGCATCGAAAAATGCGTGCTATAACCTTTGTTAAGCAGAAAACCCTTCTTTGTGAGCCTCTCTGAAACTAGTTTCACTTTTTTTTAACTAGTAGCTTTATTTCTCTAAATGCATTAAAAAACTCCCCGCGGCTGCCACCCCCATCCTTGAAGTTAAGGATGTTATACCCACCTAGTAGTTTCACCACGGGACATAGAAGGCGGTAATGGCATTTTGTAGTGGATGCTCTCAGGCAGAAATTGCTGTATGGAAGCAGCTAATGTTCTTTTTCATTAGTCATAGGTTCACATGGGCTTACTGCTATGACGCAAAGAAGGAATTCATTGTGCACTTTAGGACGGAAAAAACGACCATATTGTTTGTTCTGTACTGTATATGGTTAACGTTGACTAGAGTTGAGCGAACCCGTACCGAACTTTGGGGTGTCCGTGAATTTGAAAAATTGACATTTGAAAAAAAGTCCGGGTTCGGGTTCTGGGTTCTGGTATTTTATCACCCATGTTGAATAGCTGCAGGGCAGCCAATCAACAAGCAAATCAGATCCCCCCTCCAGAGAGAGTAAAGCAACATGGCATTAAGTGATGCTGACTCCACTCTCCATGGCAGTCCTGTGCAGTGCATGAGCTCAGCCTGAGTTGCTTGCAAGAAAAAAAAAATCAGCTCTGAATGGATAAATGAAGCCAACCCTGTCTGTGATTTCCTAGAAGGGCCAAGTAATTCCAAGGTGATTCATTAAGGGGTTACTCTGAGATGTTTGCATGAGATTATTATATTTATGTCCATGGCTTTATTACTTGTGCCTGCCTGGGGTGTAAATACCAATTTACTGAGGAGCTACAAGAGTCAGCATGCCTTGTTTGTTTTATACTAAAATGATATCTTATCCAGCATAGACACCAGGGGATACAGTAAGTGGTCTGTAGAACTACAACAGCCAGCATCAGTGGTGTATCATCCATGGGTGCAGGGTGTTCACTGAACACGGGCCCTGAGGAGTGGGGGGCCCACTGTGCTCTGACCCACACTGCACCCATGGATGATCTCTCCCTGGTTGACAGCTGGGGATGATCGGTGCGGTGTGGGCTTGCACACGGGCCCACCAATTTCATGATACGCCCCTGGCCAGCATGCATTGTTTGCTATATAATGACATAGGCTCCTACTCCACATCCACCCCCCCTTCCCATTTTTATTTTTTTGTATTTGATTTTAAGTTATTTTCCCTATCCCCATTTTTTTGTAGGGCACTTGTCCTACTCTTACCCCCATTTTACTTCCTTTTGCAGCCCTCTAGCACTTGCCAGGACTTTTTTACAGCCATTTTTGTGCCCAAAAGTTCGGGTCCCCATTGACTTCAATGGGGTTCGGAATCCGGGGTCAAGTTCGGGTCAACCCAAACCCGAATTTTTTCGTAAAGTTTGGCCGAACTTGAAGAACCCAAACATCTTGGTGTCCGCTCAACTCTAAAGTCGACCTATAAGCAAATGTTAATATAGCCAAGCTTTAGGGTTGGAAACATAAGTAGAAACAGAATAGTTAAAATAGTTACTTTTCCAGGCAAGGATTCCGGTCTTCCCATTCAGCAGAGAACATGTGACCAAATGTCGCGGCTTTTAGTTATGGCAGCAGCACTGAAATGAGCAGGAAAAGTAACTATTTCATATCCGCTATTAGGTTCCATTCACACTTGTGTGACTTATCATGCGACTTTGGGCCTCAGTCTCATGACAAGTCACATCCAATTCTTTTCAAGGGTACCCGCTCAAATTGGTGCGACTTAAAGTCTTAAACACTCACATATACCCAGTGCAGTGAACAGCCTCAGATGATACACAGAGATGAAACAAATCTCCCTACATAAGTTTTACATCCATATCTGCTGTCTTCAGCTTTATATATTCTTTAGAAAGTTCAGATCCTGTTAGAAATTTTCTCTTCCCGTTCAGCACTAAGTGTGAAGTCTGGGCATACAGTCAAGACAGCTGATTGGAGGAAAGGCACATACCCCGCCCCTGCACATACTGTAGGCAGAGGCTCTCAGAGCTGTGCTGTGAATAGTTTAGCTCTCTGCTAATCTATTTATAGCAACCTCCCCAACACAAATTTCAGCCTAGTTTTATCTCCTGTGTCAGAGAACTTGTCAGAAGTTATCATGTTGATAACAGAAGAAAGGAGCAGCAGAAAGCCACGGGACTTGGAAGAGAGATAAGAAAACACTGCAGATATATGTACCCAGCTCAAATTTCATGAATTGGGTTTACATCCACTTTAACCACTTCCCATTGCGAACATTTACTGCTGCACTGTGGCAGCCCTGCGCGAATCGCCATATATAGACGTGATTTGCGCAGCCACAATTGCGGGTGGGTGGGGCCTCCTGTGGCATGCTCTCATGCCCTCCGCACACTTCGTGAGTGTGGCCGCGGGTCGGGCGGACTTGTTGTCTGCCGGCGACCCGTCATCGTCTAATACAGAGGCAGAACGGGGAACCGCCAATGTAAACATGACGGTTTCCCGTTCTGTCAGGTGACATCACAGTGATCTACTAATCCCTGTAATCGGAATCAGTTAGATCTGTCATGCCCCTGGCAGCTCAGCCCCCACACAGTTAGAACACAGTGACCAGGAACACATTTAACCCCTTGATTGTCCCCTTAGGCTTCATACACATGGACTTTTTTTGACACCTACGTTTTCTGGCGTTTTTTGCAGCTCTCCATGTTAGTCAATGGCCCCATAAAAACGCCAACATTTTTGAGCTGTAGAGGGCATCGGCGTTAGTGAGCTGAAAGTAGAACCCACGGCCAGCGCGTTCTTAGGCTGTAAAGTTTTGGCGTTTTTGATGCCGACGTCGCAAAACGCTCACTAATGCCCACTAACGCCGTACTGACGTTAACCGGCCTTTTTGGACGCCAACGTTTTTAGGTTGAAAAATAGCAGAGGATTTTTAAAAAAAAAAAAAACGCCTATTGACGCCGACGCTCAATAACGCTCATTAACGCCAATGCGAAAGCCGAAAAAAAAGGCAGATTTTTTCCCTGACGTCAGGCCCGACGTTTTGCTTATTTTTTAACATACGCCCGTGTGTATGAGACCTTAGTGTTAACCCCTTCCCTGCCAGTGACATTTATACAGTAATCAGTGGCTATTTAAAGCTCTGATCGGTGTATAAATGTCAATGGTCCCAAAAAAGTGTCAAAAGTGTCCGATCTGTCCGCCACAATATCGCAGTCCTGATATAAATCGCAGATTGCCGCCATTACTAGTAAAAAAAGATTAAATAATATAAACGCTATAAAACAATTCTCATAGTTTGTATATGCGATAACTTTTGCGCAAACCAATCAATAAATGCTTTTTGCGATTTTATTTACCAAAATGAATACATTTTGGCGTAAACTGATGAAAAAATTTGTTTTTTTATATATTTTTTTTAATATGTATTATAGCAGAATGTAAAAAACAGCGATCAGAAATGACACAGAGGTGATCAAATACCACCAAAAGAAAGCTATATTTGTGGGAAAAAAAGGACGTCAATTTTGTTTGGGTACAATGTCACATGACCGCGCAATTGTCAGTTAAAGCGACGCAGTGCCAAATTGCAAAAAGTGCTCTGGTCAGGAAGGGGGTAAATCCTTCCGGGGCTGAGTGGTTAAAGTGTAACTAAAGGCAAAATATTTTTTATTTAGTTTTGGATAGAGTGGAGAGGAATTTGAATGTTTGTCAGTTTTTATTGCTGTCTGTGCCCCCATTAAAGGGGTTGTAAAGTCTGAAGGTTTTATGTCTTAATGCATTCTGTGCATTAAGATAAAAAGCCTTCTGTGGGCAGCAACCACCTAACACTTACCTGACATCTCTCTCTGTCCAGCGATGTCCACGAGTGTCTCAGCCGTCTGAGACACAGCAGCAGCACCAGCTACTGCTGTCAATCAAAGTCAGCTAGCCAATCAGGAGAGAGAGGGGGCGGGGCCAGGCTCCGCGTTTGAATGGACACAGGGAGCTGTAACTGCCCCCATAGCAAGCTGCTTGCTGTGGGAGGCACCCAACAGGAGGGAGGGGCCAGGAACACAGATGAGGGACCCGGAAGAGGAGGATCCAGGCTGCTCTGTGCAAATCCATTGCAATAGAGCAGGTAAGTATAATATGTTTGTAATTTTTATAGGGAGACTTTACTATCACCTTGTCTATGTGTCCTGTTTACCATTATCATTGAAAGTAAAAGATAATCCCAAATTTTGGGTTGTCCTCAGAGAGGTAATGGAGGGGAAATCTTCCAATGGGGACGCTAGTTCTGGTGACCTGGGGGGCTCCAAGGAATTACCTTAATTTGCAGGGATTTCCTCTCACTTCCTGTTTGGCTATGGGACAGGAAGTGAAGGGAAATCTTCGCAATGGGACATAGATGGCGAACAAATATCTAACAGTGGTTATAACCCTCCCTTGCTCTATCCAAAGTGAAAAAAAAAAAGTTTTGCCTATAATTCTACTTTAAGGTGGCAACGGCTCTGAAAAGGTGCCTGAACTACTTTGATGCGACTTTTGATGCAACTTTGATCCAGAGCAGTGGCGGAACAACCAGGGTCGCAGCAGTCAAAATTGCGACTGGGCCCTGGTGTCCCGCCACTGTGGGGGGGGGGCCCGCGCTGCCGCCGCCGGTTCTAGGCAATGATCGGGACATTACGTCCCAGACATAGTTGTACAATGATGAAGGGGGGGGGGGGCGCCACTCGCCAATTCTAGTTACAGTCGGGACAATGTACACTGTTCCTGAGTGAGCACTCACTTTTACTGGCACAACGCTCCACCCATTCCTCCAAGCAGCTTCATGGGAGGAGGAAACTGGAGTGCAGGAGAGAGTCAGCTGATCAGCTGATAGGCCAGTCGAGTGAAGGGGGGAGCTCTCCCCTGTGTGAGGTGCAGATAGTGTCCCCATGTTTAGAGAGCAGTAACTGGAGGCTCTGTGGTTAGCAGACTGAGAGAGCACTGAGCAATGAGGGGGACTCAACTGACACTAAGAGCAGGTGAGTGCAAGTGTCATCATCCCATCCCCCCACCACCATCCCTCTGCCTGATCTGATCCCTCCACCACCATTCCTATGCCTGACCTGGCGGGAGCATGGCGCTTTTAACCCCTCACAATGCAGTGTGCAGCCGCTTCGGAAGTGCTGCCCTTTGTTTTCAATGGGCAAAGGCGGTGGCATCCTGCAAGATGCTGCTTGCAGGACTTTTTGTAACGTTCTGCAAGCGCACCGCCCCAGTGTGAAAGCACTCCAGCTTTCACATTGGGGTAGATTGGGGGGGTTTGAGGAGCTTTACAGGTGCTATTTTCAGCTAAAGTAGCCTAAGTCTGCTTTAGGTTACATACATAATCAGGGCTGTAGATAAGGGGGGAGTTAGGGGTGTTCAACCCCCCCCCCCCCAGAGCATCCTGCTAAAAATAAAAAGTGTCTCTGGGGCCAGCACCGCAACAACAAACAGCGGAGCACAGCAGTCAGTATTGCGGGTGAAGTGGATGCAGCAGGTCGGGTGTAAGGCACACCGTCACAGGCACTTACGTTACGCTGTTATGACCAGGCTGTTCTGGGTTCCCGGCGGACCGATCATAGACACAGTGGGAGCGGGCGGCATCTGTAGTCCCGCCCACTGTGCCTGACTGTCTCTACACTCTGTGCTTCCCGCCTTGGACTTCGGAGGAAAATGGAGCAGAGAACATGCAAGGCAGCAGTACTGCTGCTAAGGAGCTGAGCCTCCCTCTTTCCTTTTCGGCTAGCTTGCTGCCTGAGAGACGGTTATCACAGACCACTTGCCACCACTGCTGTGCTGCCATTGTGGTAAGTGAGTCTGTGGCAACTGGCAAAATTATTCACTAATCACTGGATTTGTGGGTTACCATTTTCCACTGCTTGGTTGGTACTGACAGTCCAGCCTGGCTCTCTCAGCTATGTTGTGGTGCTGACTGCAGAGCCAAAGGGCTGAGGGGTCGCCAGGCACAACAACATTGCTGCCAGAGCCAGGCTGGACTGTTTGCTGCCCTTAGTGCCCTGGCCCTTTTTTAATTGTGTTGAAAAGGCAATAATAAGCCCTGGTTCACACTAGAATGTGGTGAAGAAAACCTGCAACGCATCTCCCTCACAAGGCTGTCTCTAACGTCATTGTTGTGGGGCACAAAGCAGCTGCCTCTTGCATGATGATCTCTTGTATGCGTGCAATCTCTGACCATCTCCTGTAGTACACCTACAGTCTCTGACCCTCTCCTGTACTATGTCTGCAGTCTCTGACCATCTCCTGTACTATGTCTGCAGTCTCTGACCATCTCCTGTACTATGTCTGCAATCTCTGACCATCTCCTGTAGTACATCTGCAGTCTCTGACCATCTCCTGTAGTACGTCTGTAGTCTCTGACCATCTCTTGTACGCCTGCAGTCTCTGACCATCTGACATAGTATGTCTGGCAGTAAATGATATGCACAACCCTTTGGTGTGTCAGGGGCTGCAGTTGAGGCCCTGAAAACCTCATTGGTTGGCCATCACTGGGATGCAGTCTCAAACCAAGCTATACATCCACACAATAAGTGGATGTATGGAGTGTATGATAGCCAGAAGAAGCTGTTCTGGTTTAAAGTAGACCTTTCACACACACACTGCAGTCCCTACTTTTCATAGCTGTGTGTGCTCTGCTCATTGCTAATAACACGTTCTAGGAGTTTTCTGTCCATCGGTGAGTCCCCCACCTCCCCAGTCCATGGTGTGCAGGCAGTGAGATGATGTGCTGTAACCTCCAGCAACCAATCAGTGAGCAGTCAAGATGTGAATGGGGGGGCGAAGAAAATATTTGCCCAGTGTCCAACCAATATTAAAGGTGGCCCTGGTCCTGCACCACAATCAAATTGCACTGCCCTTGCAATCTATAGCGGGTGTCAGTGAAATCTTAACGACAACCCAAATGCTCTGTGCAATGGTTTTGCACAGAGTGACCCTGATCCTCCTCTTCTCTATGTGCCACAATAGAAACATGCTTGCTAGGGGGCACACAGTGCATGCCCGCTCCTGTGCTGTGTGGGTCTAAGGGGTCATGCTCCATAGACCCACACAGCGCTGCTTGGTTCCCCCCCCTCACTTCACCACTTGGTGCTAATAGGTGCCCCTCATTCCCATCTCAGAAAGTTGGGAGGTATGCAGTGACTAACCTTAGAACCAGTGGCGGGACAAGGTAATTCAGTGCCCCGGGCAAAGATGCTAAAATGCGACCCCCCCCCCCCTCAAAGAAGGGGACGAAGCTAGTGAAAGCATGTGCACCGCACCAAAACATATGTAAGGCCTCATACACATGGGCGTAGTAGCAAAACTTCGGGCCCGACGTCAGGCAAAAATCTGCGTTTTCGTCTGTGTTTTGCATCGGCGTTAATGAGCGTTAGTGAGCATCGGCGTCAATAGGCGTTTTTAAAAAAAAAAAACATTTCTCTGCTATTTTTTAACCTGAAAACGCCAGCGCTAAAAACGCCAGTTAACGTCGCTACGGCGTCAATGCGCATTAGTGAGCATTTTGCCGGCTCAGCGTCAAAAATGCCTAAACGCTACAGCCTCGGAACGCGCGGGTCCTGCGTTAGATTTACAGCTTAATAACGCCGACGCCATCTACAGCTCAAAAACATCAGCGTTTTTATGGGGCCATTGAATAACATGGCGACCTGCAAAAAACGCTAAAAAATGTGGCGTCAAAAAACGCCTGTGTGCATGAGGCCTAATGGTTGCGGAGTGCACCAGTATTAGGTTTCATGCACACAGGACATTAAAAGAATGTCCAAAAAATGTCAGTAGCTTATCAGTGACTTTTTTATCTGTTATTAGCATTATATCACCGACGTTTTTAAAGGGCCAGCGTTTTTTTTTCTTTTTTTTCCCTCAATTGATCAAAAACGTCCAAAAACATTGGGGACCGGCGTTTAGCCGCATTTTTGCGCATTTCAGCGTTTTTACAGCTGAAAACGTCTCTCAGAACCCACTGGTCTTGGGTTTTTTTCACAGCTCAAAAACATCCCAGCCAAAAACAGTTGATAACAGCCTATGTGTGCATGAACACCTAGGATAACATGATGGAGGGTTTATTGACTGTAGAAAAAAATGTCTGCAGCTAAAAACAGCCTAACACACACACAGAGCCAATTAGATTGCTTTGATGATGGCTTGGTTTACAGCCAATAATGAGTAACGGCAATAATGGCTGCCCAAAGGTGATTTCTGAAGACTGTAAATGGAGCTCTTGAACGAGCTGAAGCTGACCTTGGTTTCTGTCAAATGGCCCTGCTGGAAATCATCCTTTGATTTGCGGGCTGCAGCGCTGATCAGTGTATTCTGATCAGTGGAGGAGTCCTGCTGTCAGAGTTCAATAGAACCCCCGGGGGGATTTCTGATTTCTGCATCCACCTTGTTTGTGTGCATGCCAGAATCTATTAGTTTTTCTTCCAGCAGGCTGAACAAAAAAAACTAATAGTGTGTACCCAGCTTTAGACAAGTGTCAGGGAAAACATTTGTCATTCTTAGTATTCATGAACATGAACAGTAAAGGTGAGCATACACTTTACAATCTGATTGTACAATTTCTGCACAATCTCCTTTTGATAGTGTTGAGCGAACCCGGACTGTAACGTTCGGGTCCGTACCGAACTTTAGGGTGTCCGTGGCACGGACCCGGACCCGGACATTTCAAAAATCGTTCGGGTTCGGTCTAACCGACGGGACGTCGAAGAGTTGTGCACCTCATTTTATCGTCTTGGGGCCTGGCTTGGGCTTGCTAAAAACTTTACAGGCCCAGGCCCAGGCACGGTGCCTGTGGGATTTCAAGCCATGCCTGGGCTTGCAATGTCAGGCCCAAGCGAGTTGTGATAGTTTTCCTCTAACACGTCTTTAACATGTTAGTCTAACATTTCACATACGAGTGGAAATGACAAGTACAAGTACTTATGATTCTTACTGTTTACAAAAGGGACTGTGAACAGATTTCGACCCATGTGTGATAATCAAAAAAAACAAGTCGGACGACCTTCTTTTTGATTATCTAAGACCGTACGTGTGTTTGTTCCACCTACGTCTTTAGTCTTTAGGGGGGCCCCCAAGATAACTTGAGACTGTCGTCCTGAGGAGGTGACTAGTCTTATGTGACTAGTCGCGACGTCGGGCGTT
>BLSH010060620.1:2314399-2327889 GCA_018402905.1 Glandirana rugosa
TTTTCCCTATCCCCATTTATTTGTAGGGCACTTGCCCTAGTTTGAAGATGATTTTAGAACAGTTATATGGCTTCTACCGTTAATTAATACTTTTCAGACACAGTTTGAAGATGATCCACATTCACCTCCATTTTTGCTTTTTTTATGTTTTTATTTTTTTAAAAATATTTACAGTTATTTCCCTGTCCCCATTTTTTTGTAGGGCACTTGCCCTACCCTTACCCCCATTTTACTTCCTTTTGCAGCCCTCTGGGGCTTTCCAGGACTTTCCTACAGCCATTTTTGTGCCTAAAAGTTCGGGTCCCCATTGATTTCAATGGGGTTCGTTGTCCGTGCGATCGTTCGGGTTCCGTCCGGACCCGGACCCGGACTTTGTCCCGAAGTTCGGACGGACCAGCAGAACCCGAACTTCCAGGTGTTCGCTCAACTCTACCTTTTGATTTACCAAATCTTTGTAATATGAGGACAAACCTAAACAATTCATTATCCAATTTGTAGTATCCAATCAGGTAGGCCCTTGTACTACATAGTTGATGCTAGATCCAAAAGATATTGTACAATCAGATTGTATAGTGAATGGTAAAGCTGGCCATAGACGGATCAGTTTTTTTGATCAGTTAGTGTCTGATTGAAAAAAAAACGAGCAGATCCCCTCATCCACACAAGTTAAGTGGATGGGGGAATCCTCTCCACTGAGACATTGCATTGTGATAGTGGTCAGAATGCATTGATTAGCGCTGCAGATCAAAGGAAAAACTTCCAACAAGCTGGATTTAGCCTGGTTTCACACTTATGCGATGACAGACATTGTTTGATTCACACCCACACAGCAGGTGCCGATCACATGCGATGTCTGTGCAATGCAAGTTCAGCCATATAGTTGTATGGCTGAACTCGCATTGGATTAACATTAAAAAAGTTGCAAGGACTTTTTTTTTTCCTGCACTGGAATCGGATCGCATTGGTGTTCTCACCCATGTGATCCAATTGCTGTCCAAATCCGCAGTTCACACTGTGATCTGTGAACCCATCAGGGGTGTCAATAACTTTGTAATGACACCCGCAGCGGTTCGCAGAAGGCAGTGTGAATGCGATGTGAATGCTGTAATGCGACAGTTCCTGCATTGCAACAGTGTGAACCTGGGCTGAGAGTTGAACATATTAGATTGACTTCTCTTTAGCAGAATGGTTGTAGATGGATTGAA
Source organism: Glandirana rugosa (assembly GCA_018402905.1). Taxonomy (NCBI): domain Eukaryota; kingdom Metazoa; phylum Chordata; class Amphibia; order Anura; family Ranidae; genus Glandirana; species Glandirana rugosa. The sequence goes on from BLSH010060620.1 coordinate 2,315,605, forward strand.
ATTCATACATTCCTTTGTGAACCAGCTGAATTTCCATCCATATATGGCCAGCTTTAGTAGCTCCTTTGTAAAATCCCTGTTGCTTTCTGATGCCTAGGTAGTCGGAGCTCACGAAGCCTCCATGTATAGGAGTTGTTTAGGGCCATTCATATGTGGCGCAGGCATGGGTCCTGTGCAGGGCTCTCCCCTATTCATTTCTATTGGAACCCAAACCTACATGTCATATTAGGATACAGAAGCTGTGTCAATGCAGCTTCATGTCCCAGTAGAAATGAATGGGGTGCTGGCACAGGGGTGCACACAATGCCCATGCATCCCCATGCTGATAAATGGAAGCCCTGCATGGGAGCTGCATGTGAAATAATAGTTGCCTCCACAGCTATAACTCTGATATCAATGCTGAAAGAAGAAGGGTGCCTGTTAGCTGAGTAGTGGCAACCTCAGCAGCAGCGGCAGCTGGTCAATAAGGGGCTTCTTCTTCCCACTGGGAAGAAGAAGAAAAAAAAAAGTCAGCCCGACCCCCTAAAGGAGGCGCCGGTATATTGATTTTTTTTTTCTTTGGCTCCTTGACGTCTGCTGACAGCAAATAGTGAGCCTATTGGTCATTCATAAAAGTCTATGTATGTGCGCTGAACAAGCGAACATACATAGACTGATTGGCTGCCCTGAGCCAGTGACTGCCAGTGATTGGCTTGTTACGGTGCTGTGGGCAAGTCCAGAGCGGCTGATTCCTGACTCGAGGACGAGGTACTGTGTTGTGCTGTGTTCTGGCTACAATACCTGTGTACTGGCTCCCTGTCCCCTGTGTTTTGGCTACAAAACCTGTTTACTGGCTCCCTGTCCCCTGTGTTCTGGCTACAATACCTGTGTACTGGCTCCCTGTCCCCTGTGTACTGCTTACAATACCTGTGTACTGGCTCCCTGTTCCCTGAGTACTGCTTACAATACCTGTCTACTGGCTCCCTGTTCCCTGAGTACTGCTTACAATACCTGTCTACTGGCTCCCTGTTCACTGTGTACTGCTTACGATACCTGTGTACTGGCTCCCTGTCCCCTGTGCACTGCTTACAATACCTGTGTACTGACTCCCTGTGTACTGTTTATAATACCTGTGTACTGTCTCCCTGTGTACTGCCTGCAATACCTGTGTACTGGCTCCCTGTGTACTGAGCGCAATACATGTGTACTGGCTACCCGTGTACTGCTTACAATACCTGTGTACAGCCTACCTGTGTACTGCTTTCAATAACTGTATACTGGCTCCCTGTGTACTGCCTACCATACCTGTGTACTGAATCCCTGTGTACTGCTTACAATACCTGTGTACTGCCTCCCTGTGTACTGCTTACAATACCTGTGTACTGCCTCCCTGTGTCCTGCCTACAATACCTGTCTACTGGCTCCCTGTGTACTGCCTACAATACCTGTGCACTGGCTACCTGTATACTGGCTCCCTGTGTACTGCCTACAATACATGTGAACTGGCTACCTGTGTACTGGTTCCCTGTGTACTGGCTACAATACCCGTCTACTGTCTACCTGTGTACTGACTGCAATACCTGTGTACTGGCTACCTGTGTACTGAATGCAATACCTGTGTACTACCTCCCTGTGTACTGCCTACAATACCTGTGCACTGGCTGCCTGTGTACTGGCTGCAATACCTGTGTACTGGCTGTATCCTGTGTTACGGACTGCAATATACCCCACCTGTGATGCTCAGCTGTATACTCCTGACAAAATATGTGGAATACAGGGGACGGAGTGGGTGGATTCTATAAGGGATGGGGCTTATGAGAAGTTGGAGGGGTCAAAAACGATGGGCGGGGCCGGGCACCCCCCCCTTCCTAAAAATTCACCAGCCGCCACTGCTCAGCAGCACAGATGCAGAGGAGACAGACAGACAACACTCACTTTGCATTAGGACTGGAGAGGAGAGGACCCCAGGGAAAGGGCGCAGGAGGGGAGGGGTCACTATACAAAGGAGGAGTCATCTCCACATTGTCCACAGCAGGGAGGGAAAATAACAGGAGGCTAGGGGGCGGAACTGGTGATGTCACACAGACACCGGGACACTCTGGTAGTAGGGAGTGAGAGAAATGAATGGAGAGGGGAGGGAGAAGCCGCTGTCCATCCAGGCAAGCAGCGGAGCAGGAAAGCTGTATGTATCTACAATCAATTAGAAAGCATTGATATGCTTTCCCAACCTCATGTGCCCCGCCCACTCCACTCTTCTGTCGCTCAGGGACTAGTACATTGCACTGTGCAGGCAGGGTTGCTACGATACAATGTAGTCTACATGCAGGAACAAAGCCGCTGGCTGTCTACTCTGTTAGATTCGGCACTCAGTAGTACATTCTGAGCTGGGCATGGTTACACCTGGCAGACAGCGCCCGCTTCAAACTAAATCATTCCGCCCAGGGCGGCCGCCCATCCCGCCCACCCCTAGTACTGGTCCTGCTTAGAACTGCTTCCCGGGTTTTTGCTTTGGGTATATAATTTTATATACACTTTAAAGTGGCTGTAAACCTCAGACATGAATATGAACAAAGCTTATCCCTCTATAGTGTGTACTTGTCTGAATCCAGAACACTATGGGGTTGATTTACTAAAGACAAATAGACTGTGCCCTTTGCAAAATGCAATTTTACTCTGCAAGCGCAGTTACTCCAGAACTAAGTAAACGAGCAGAAGCTCTGCTGACTTCCATCATCCAATGCAAGCACAAATGCTGCTTTTTGTATTTTCCTTGCCTGGGAGTGGGCATTCTTTGTAATGTGGATATTTACCTAATTTACTAAGCTCTGGGGCAACTGCACAGTCTATTTGCCTTTAGTAAATTGACCCCTAAGCCTTCTTTCACATTGGAGCAACTTGTCATGCGATTGTCACACCCTATTGCAGGCAATTGCATTGTTCGAATTTGTGCGAGGCTGACTTTGTGGTGCGCCGCCGATTTTGAAAAGGTTGTACTTTTGGCAATTTCAGGTGCGACTTGCATAGACATCTGTGCATGAAGCCGCACAGATGTCTTCCAAGTCGCACCCAAAGTCACACTGACACGTGGATTTGAAATTGTGCAAGTTCAGATGAAGTCCCACAATTTCAAAGCTGCAGTCAATGTGAACAAGGGAGCCATTTCTGTCTGCTGCCTCATTCCTCTGCTATAAGTTACTTGTGACAAGTTTTCCTGACACCAAAAGAACAATTGTGACGGGGAGAAATCTTCAGTTCTGCTCCTGTGTGCTGTGTGAAGAGGGGTGTCCCTTCCCTCCAATCAGCTCTCAGAGCTCTCCTCAATGATGTCACTTCAGCTCCCCGCTCCCCGCTTTTTAGAGCCGAGAGATCCGGTGTAAATTGTGCACTTTGAAAGTATGTAGGAGAAAGACAGCTGTAGATAAATAGGTACACCCGAGGACAGTCACTTCACTTCAACTTCATATGTACAACTCAGACCAAGCTCAAAAAATAGCCCTGGTAAAAGTGGGTTCACACCAATGTGCTGCAGTTTGGGTGCAGAGCACTTTATCCACGTTTTATATGCAGTTTTAGGTGTGCTCCTATTGACTTCTGTTAGACATGAAAGCACATCAAAGTCCTGCATGCTATATCTTTGATGTGTTTTCAGAAAATGCACAATCTAATAGAAGTCAATGAGAACTGCGTGTAAAACGTGGCTACAATTGCACTGCACCCAGTCTGCAGTGCACCAATGTGAACCTGGCCTTATTAGGTTGACCATTTGATCTTGGGGGTCTTCATCTATCCTGTTCACACTACAGGTGATCCCCGGGTTACAAACAAGATAGAGACTGTAGGTTTGTTCATAAGTTGAATTTGTTTGTAAGTGGGAACAGGTATATTTTTTAACTGTAGCTCCAGCCAAAACAAATATTTTTAAGCTATTTGGATAGCATAGGGAAGGGGTAACACCCCTGTAACATTTGTTTTGCGGTCTATGTTTCTGTTCAGAAGATTTCACCTCACTTTCTGTCCCTATGACAATTGGATTTTGAAAATTTTGGGTTTTTGGGGAAACAAACCTTGGTGATAAAGCATCAGTGGAGACACCTTTTTCCCATAATAACTCTTCCAGGAGAGAATTTCCCTTCCTAGGGGGAGATTTCCCCTCACTTCCTGTTGTCTCCCTCCGTTTGTAAGTCGGATGTTTGTAACTAGGGGACCGCCTGTAATAATTACAAACTTATTATGGGCAATGGTAAATGAAAATGCACGATAAGATGTATTTATTTGAAAAAATATGTGAGACTCTTGGATACATGACTGCTGAGAAGCTTAGGCATGTATTAACCCCATTATTGAAACCAAAAACCTTGCCCCCCAAAAAGACACAGAGACTACTTTAGGTTGGAAGTAGGGCAAGGCCACAGCTTTATTGAACATACCAAATATAATAACCTTCAAAAAAACATGGTCACATTTATACCGTTAGCTTCCATAACCAGACACACATAGTCTAAAGCAGGAGTCCTCAAACTATGGCCCTCCAGTTGTTCAGGAACTACAATTCCCATCATGCCTAGTCATGTCTGTGAATGTCAGAGTTTTACAATGTCTTATGGGATGTGTAGTGCCGCAACAGCTGGAGGGCCGTAGTTTGAGGATGCCTGGTCTAAAGCCTTGTACACACGGGACGACGATCATACATACGATCATCGCAAATCGTATGTTGGCTGTTGTATCTAGCATACTGACTGCACTACACGATCGTACGACCGCAGAAGAACGTTCAGGTGATTGTAATTAGCATCCGGCCATTCCTGACTTCTGAGCATGCGTGTTTTGCACAATACAACTTGTTGTACCAACTGCTCTGTACACACGATACAACGGTCGTATGAGAGCTTGTTGGTACGACCAAGTTTTCTAGTCTGCTCATACAACTCCCCTTGTACGACCGTCGTATGTTCAGCTGTTCAAATCGCGCATACGAACGATCGATTACATATACGATGGTCGTTAGTACAACCTGTTGTATACGACCGTCGAACCGTGTGTACGGGGCTTAAGAGACCATCAGTGCGAGACAGGCATTAAACTGACCCCAGCCTTAAACTTGAGGGCTTAGCCCATAAAGTAATATCAATCGCTGGCAAGGTAAAACCGCCAAGAAAGCTGTGATGAAACTCACAATGGGCGGGTAGGTGGGCAACTCTTCTGACGTCAAATTCTCTTGAGAGTAGTGAGACGTGCCTCTGCTTAGCCTTTTCTAGAGTTCAGGCTTCACCCAGTCACCTCGTGCCATCATAGTCAATCCGGACATAGTGCTTACCAGTTTAAACACTTTATTTTCTCAAATAGCCAATAAAACACTCACATGCAGTCAGATAAGAATGCGCCTATTAAATAATACAAAGTACTTCAGTGATTTCACCTATCCATAGGAATTGCAGATCCCTCAGATCAGTCAAACCAATCTGGTGGAGGTGTTTTGTACCACGAATCAGAGGTGGTGGATTCCCTGCATTTTGAATTGATTTTTTTTCTGCACAAGGCCACTTTATTGGACTACTTTTTTACTTTATATATTTTATATTGGCACACTGTGTGATGTGAGATATATATGGTATATGGAAGAATCATCGTTATTTTCAGTGGCACAAAAAGGACTTGCTATGCACATGAGCACTTCTCTGTAATATTGTTTACTAGCACCAATTTGCACATATGATCATATTTGCATTTATGAATTATGTCTGTTAATGAATTTGCTTAACATTTGTAAGCATTTACACCCATCTGGTGGAGGTGTTTTGTAGCACGAATCAGAGGTGGTAGATTGAGGATTCTATAGCAGATTCCCTGCGTTTTGAATTGAATTTTTTCTGCACAAGGCCACTTTATTGGATTACTTATTTACTCTATATATTTTTTAATTTATATATTTTATATTGGCACACTATGTGATGTGAGATATATACATTATATGGAAGAATCATCGTTATTATCAGTGGCGCAAAAACGACTTTCTATGCACATGAGCACTTCCCTGTAATATTGTTTACTGGTACTTACTTGCACATATGATGATATTTGCATTTATGAATTATGTTTGCTAATGTATTTGCTTAACATTTGTATGCATATGTGAAAGTAATTACACAGGTTTAGACATCAGTTGAAGCGCTGCACACAGGCACTGGTTTCTTTTGGGTGTTGTACTAGGGTTGCCACCTCATCCCTTTAAACCCGAACACATATGAATTACACAGGTTCTGTGGCTGATTAAGGTGGTAATTAAACTCATTTGGTGCCTTAGCTGCATTAAATTAGCCACAGAACCTGTGTAATTCATATGTGTTCGGGTTTAACCACTTGCTGACCGCTAATCGGCATTTGACGGCGACAAGGTGGCTCTATAGCGCGAATCGGCGTCATATGATGGCGGGCGTGAGATCGCGCCCAGTGAGCGCGCGCGCTGCCAGAGGTGCGCCCGCACGCTCACTGTGTCCGGGGAGGGCCAGGGAGCGGGTGCAGCGGATTCGATCTCCGCCGGCCACCCGCGATGCCCCCCCCCCCGGAGTGAAAGAACGGAGGTCCGTTGTAAGTAAACACGGACCTCCGTTCTGTGTGAGGGGGAAGGACTGTGATCACAGCCTTCCTCTACACGGAAGCTGTGATCGCTTCCCTTCCCCAGCTAGGGCAGTCCCCCCACAGTTAGAACACGCCCAGGGAACACTGTTAACCCTTAGAGCGCCCCCTGCAGGTTAACCCCTTCACTGCCAATGGCATTTACACAGTAATCAGTGCATTCTTATAGCACTGATCGCTGTATAAATGCCAATGGTCCCAAAAAAGTGTCAAAATGGTCCGACATGTCCGCTGAAATATCGCAGTACCACTAAAAATCGCAGATCGCCGCCATTACTAGTAAAAAATAAAAAAAAATTAAAACCCCAAAAATTAATTCTCATCATCCGTACACGCGACCACTTTTGCGCAAACCAATCAATAAACGCTGATTGCGATTGTTTTTTATCACAAATATGAGGAAGAATATAAATCGGCCAAAACCAATGAAAAAAAATGTTTTTTTATATTTTTTTTTTGGATTTGTATTTTAGCAAAAAGTAAGAAATTTGTTTTTTTTTTGCAAAATTGTCGCTCTTCTTTTGTTTATAGCGGCTATCAGAAATGACGCAGAGGTGATCAAATACCACCAAAAGAAAGCTCTATTTGTGGGGGAAAAAGGACGCAAATTTCGTTTGGGTACAAAGTCGCACGACCGCGCAATTGTCAGTTAAAGCGACGCAGCGCCGAATCGCAAAAAGGGCTCTGGTCCTAAAGGGGGAAATCCTTGCGGTCCTTAAGTGGTTAAAGGGATGAGGCGGCAACCCTATGTTGTACACATATGGGGATGTGAGGAGTGCTGGCAGCTGTATAGGAGCATAGGACAGCAGCTCACAAGGTTTCTCTATTATTACCCAAGTGTGAAAGCACACATTGCAGTGAATGGGAGGCAGTTTTCAGGTTGGAAACAGCAGATTTTGATTTTGAAGGATTGAAAAAGAACCTACACTAAACTATTACCATATGGTTGGAAATGAACAATTTTCAAAAATATCTTTGTATTCTGTAGCATTAACAGTACCTTTCACTGAAAACATTTGCACTAAATTGTTTGAAGGGTGTTCAAATACTTTTGGCCATACATTGTGTGGCACCCTTTTTGACTTCCACTCACAAAGAGGCAGATTTGAAAGTTTGAACTGCTGCCCCAGCAGGATGTTTGGAGTTAACTGCACTCCCGGCTATTTCTTGGTGGGTTTTTCTTGGGTCTGACCCTCCTGTCCTATGTTCTATAAATAAGACAAGGGCCTGGATCCTGAGAGCCCTGGAGGGGGAAATGACACACACGCAAAGAGGGAGGCTCTGCCTGGTACCATTGCCAGAGTCTGGATAGCCAGTGTCACGACGAGCTAAATTCCAGACATGGAACAAAATTAGAGTTGAGAGAACACCTGGATGTTCGGGTTCGTGGGTTCGGCCGAACTTCGGGAAAAAGTCCGGGTTTGGTACCGAACTTGACCCGAACTTTACCCCGAACCCCATTGAAGTCAATGGGGACCCGAACTTTTCGGCACAAAAATGACTGTAAAAAAGTCCTGGGAAGTGCTAGAGGGCTGCAAAATGATTTTAGAACAATAATCTGTCCCTTACAGCAACAGCAGTAACCTGACCCTATAGGAGTAGGTGATGATTTTAGAACAGTAATCTGTCCCTCTATGCAGTAGACTCTACCTAGTCCAGTCAGCTGGTTCTGTAAAACAGAATGAGATCTGCAATCTGTCCCTAACAGCAGTAGTAGTAGTAATCTCTACCTATCTATCTGCAATCTGTCCCTCACAGCACCGGCAGCATCCTCTCCCTACACTACCCAGAGAGCATGTGACATGCAGCACTAAGTGACTCCAGCTTATAAAGAGGCTGGGTCACATGATGCACTGGCCAATCACAGCCATGCCATTAGTAGGCATGGCTGTGATGTCTTCTAAGGGCAAACCAGTGAAACGTTTGTTGATTGGCTGCCTTGCAGCTATTCAACATGCGTGATCAAATACCCAATCCCAGAACCCGAACGCAAACTTTTTTTCAAATGTCCGGGTTTGGGTCCGGGTCACGGACACCCCAAAGTTCGGTACGGACCCGAACTTTACAGTTCGGGTTCGCTCAACTCTAAACAACATTGAACCTTTGCTTGAACAGGTATACTGGGGCAGCCACAAGCCTGTAGTTACGTACTAGGGATGTTAGGCAATGTTTGCACTTTATCTTGGACTGTCACTTGTCTCTGTCATTATGTTAAATAATTCTTCAAGTAAAATGTTTGAAACTTTACCTTTGTCTGGTCTGAAGGGGTACTATATATGTAACCGGGACATTTAATCTACAGCTCAGCTCATTAAACACATTGGGGTATGAAGACATCAGTCAAGAGTTCATACAGTGTGAAGTTACAAGTGGCTACCAAGGGTAACAAAGGTTTGTATAGCAGCTTGTCATTAAGCGTATACATGTGGCAGGTGAGACAACCTCTTGCAGCATCTCCCATAGTAACGGGAGAAGATCTGCACCACCGAGGCCCTCATCATGTACACAGGTATGGAAGAGAAAGAGTCAAAGTAGAACTATGGTCAAAATGAAGACATCAATATGTTATGCACCTATACAGTCTGTTAAACCTGTCACTGATTGTTTTGCAAAACGTAGTAAGGATGTTGAGATATTTACCTTGTTCCCTGCTCTCATGTGCACTTCCTTTGATGAAGTGACAACTTTACTCCCTGGTTTTCTAATTGCCTGTGTTGAACACCTGTTGTCCCCATTTGCGTCTATCTCTCTGCACAAATGTCCTGACATCACTGGGGGAGGTGCTCTTATAATTCAGGAAAATCGCAGGCATTTCATTCTACGCAGAAGCACTGATTAGGCTCCACCCATGATCGGCCTGTGAAGCCCCGCCCACTCCACCTATGTCCCCCTTTGCCCACCCACTACTCTATCTATACAGCCAGCTCCTAGCTAGGCTTCTGGTCTGCTAGTTTGCAAATTACCAGAGGAGAGAAGGCAGAGAGAAGCACAGAGATTAATAGACAGATCTGTGTGGAAATGAACCTGTACTGACTTGTGCCTGTTTTACATAGCACACACCCAGCTATTGATTGACAGATGGGTGTGTGTTATGTAAAATAGACTGAGCATGATAGAAGGCTGGAGGACTGGGAGATAGACAAGCCACTTCACTGAAAGGAAACGAGATCTGAGCTCTGCAGAACTCCTCCCATCATCACTAGTAGTGCACAGCAAAGGAGAGCTGGTGGAGCGGATTACAGACCACAATAACAGCTATATGGTAGGAAAATAATAATTTCAGTGATTATGTTTATTACCATAATAATCAAAAAATGGTGCAGCGCTTACAACTCCATGTAGGGGATTATTGTGTTGTGCATGAATAAATGCTCTAATATTAATGCTCTAGTGTTCATAGGGAAAATAATATTCCGTGAAAAATGAGTACTAAATATAAAACATACAAAAAATCTAATTCACTGGTGAAAAAAACAAAAACCCACCCACCCCTTGCTGAGGAAGTCCTATCTGTGACGATACGCGTCCGAGGGGAAGAGCCGACTATCCCACATCACGCTCCAGCTGCTTGCTTCTTGATGCGGTTTGTAGCTCGCGCGGCTTTACAGTGCTTTTTATTGTAAGCGCATACTTTACTCTTTTAGCGATCATTAAAGTATTTTAGACGGAGAGCACTAGATTGCCCCTTTATTTTACATGATCTATGCTGAATGGTTGGGGAGATTGGATGTCAGAGAGCCATACTGTTGGGGAGAAGGAGACTGGAAGGGAGACTTAACCCAGAGATCATCAGTAACCCCAGGGCGGGTAAAAAGCGCTGCTTTATCTATATTGAGGTGAGGGGCTCATTCAGGCTCATTCACCTGGTGGAGGATTTAACCACATGTGTGCTGTGAATATCGTTTGGTCACCACTGGGATTTATTTAAAAGGATTTTTTTTTCATCTATGGATTGACATTTTTTATCTATTTTTTCAGGGATTATCGTTTACTGTATGAACACTAATATGTGAAGTTATTTTTTGTTTTTTTCACCAGTGAATTAGATTTTTTGGTTATATTTAGTACTCATTTTTCACGGAATATTATTTTCCCTATGAACACTAGAGCACTAATATGTGAAGTCATGTGAAGTTGCTTTTTGGTTGTTTGTTTTTCATATTATTGAAAGTGGTCACAATATTTAGAGATACAGAGTTTGAATACAGGTATTGTGACATTTATTCATGCACAACACAATAATCACCTACATGGAGTTGTAAGCGCTGCACCATTTTTTGATTATTATTGATTAAGGCTGGGTTCACACTAGTCCGATTCTCGGACCGACATGAAGAGCACAAGTCGCATTACGTCACAAAAACAATGATTCCCTATGAGAGCCGTCTTAACTGCTCCGACTTGTGTTTTTGAAAGTCGGAGCGACTTTGAAAAAGGTTCCTGTACTACTTTAGTCCGACTTTGATCCTACTTCAGCCCATTGAAAGGCATTGAAGTCGGATCAAAGTCGGATCAGTGTCTTCACTGATCCGACTTTGGCATGCGACTTGTGCTCTCGGGATCTTGAAGGGGAATTCCACACCATATTTTTTTTAAAAAAATGGCATGGGGTCCCCCTCCAGGAGCATACCAGGCCCTTTGGTCTGGTACAGATTTTAAGGGGAACCCCCATGTCGAAAAAACAGCGTGGGGTTCCCCCCAAAATCCATACCAGACCCTTATCCGAGCACGCAGCCCGGCAGGCCAGGAAAGGGGGTGGGGACGAGCGAGCGTCCCCCCCCCCCCTGGACCATACCAGGCCGCGTGTCCTCAACATGGGGAGTATGGATGCTTTGGGGCAGGGGGGGCTCTGCGTCCCCCACCCCAAAGCACCTTGTCCCCATGTTGATGAGGACAAGGGCCTCTTCCCGACAACCCTGGCCGGTGGTTGTCGGGGTCTGCGGACGGGGACTTATCGGAATCTGGAAGCCCCCTTTAACAAGGGGGCCCCCAGATGCCAGCCCCCCACCCTATGTAAATGAGTATGGGGTACATCGTACCCCTACCCATTTACCTGGAAAGAAATATGTACACAAAAACCACACAGCTTTTTAAAATATTTTATTAAATCTGCTCCGGCGGTCTTCTTCCCTCTCTGGCTCTTCTTTCTTCAGCTCTTTTGCGGGGGTCTTTCATCTTCTGAGGGGTCTTCTTTCTTCTCCTTCTCTGCGGCGTCTTCTGCTCTTTTGCCGGTCTTCTCTGCTGTCCTCTTCCCTCTGTTCTTCCTCCCTTCTTCTTCCCATGTTGACACGACACGATCTCCTTCACGAATGCCCTCTCCGCTCTGTGCTGTGCCTTATATTGCGTGTCCCTCCTAAATGCGCAAGTTACTGTGTTGATGTATATAACATAGAGAGAGTTACTAGAGTTTGTTAGTGTTTGTTATGTACCGGGTCGTGAGCACGGCTCAAGCAAAGGTACCCCATGTGTAAGGCATGGGGTGTGGCCACCAGATGACATCACCCGGAGGCCCCGCCCCATATGAGGTCACATCCTGGGGGTGGAGCTGTGACAGCACTCATACTCCCCATGTTGAGGGCACGTGGCGTGGTATGGTCCAGGAGGGGGGGGGGGGGGCGCTCGCTCGTCCCCACCCCCTTTCCTGGCCTGCCGGGTTGCGCGTCTCTTCTGGCC
>BLSH010060620.1:2327899-2343903 GCA_018402905.1 Glandirana rugosa
TATGGTCCAGGAGGGGGGGGGGGCGCTCGCTCGTCCCCACCCCCTTTCCTGGCCTGCCGGGTTGCGTGCTCGGATAAGGGTCTGGTATGGATTGTGGGGGGGACCCCACGCCGTTTTTTCGACATGGGGGTTCCCCTTAAAATCCGTACCAGACCAAAGGGCCTGGTATGCTCCTGGAGGGGGGACCCCATGCCAGTTTTTTTTTTTAATTTGGCGTGGAGTTCCCCTTCAAAATCCCCAGAGCACAAAGTGCCTGGCATTGTCGGGATCAAAGTCGGATCCCTGTTCACAGAAAAACGGTCCGACTTTGACCCTATGTAGGACCATAAATCGCACAGCAGTGTAGGATCAAAGTCGGACAGTTTTTTTGTCGGATAGTGTGAACCCAGCCTTAAGGTGGAAATAGGGTGGTTTCACATTGCAGGTGTCAGCAGCTCAACCTATTGATTTATAATTATATCCTCACTTTCTTTAATTTATTTTGACACAATTTTTTGATACATATTTGCGCTGATTTTTCACATATATTCTGATGTTTATTACCATGTTTAACTTTCAGGTATTTCTATGAGGATTTACTAAAATATGTATGTTGCCTTTAGTTGTACTTCAAGTAAAATGAAGTGTGTACATGGAGTCTGTGCCAGGTGCAAGGCAGGACCCCATACCATTACTGGGAGTGAGAGGTGATACGCTGGACAGGTGGAGAGGGTTTTGGCTTTGCGTGTCCCTCCTAAATGCGCAAGTTACTGTGTTGATGTATATAACATAGAGAGAGTTACTAGAGTTTGTTAGTGTTTGATGTACCGGGTCGTGAGCACGGCTCAAGCAAAGGTACCCCATGTGTAAGGCAGTTACCCTGTACAAAGTGCCTAACATAGCCCTATAAGAACCCACCCGTCGTAGGCCTCTCATGTTGCCCTTGCTTAGCGCCCAATGAGGAGGGGAACATGGAATATGCGACAACCACCCCATTACCTTGACCTGCCCTACCCCTCCCCCCCTTGCAATCTAGTCAAAATCCTGGTGCTTCTGGGTATGGGGAAAAGGAAACACCTCTTGGCTTTAAACACTGAGATGTTCAGGATGAAACGACCAACCACTCATGACAAATAGTCTACCGATATGCCCAAATTGCCGTGGGATCCCTAAAACATACCTAAAATGATAGGAACAAAAACATTCACACATTATCCAGCGGTTGACCAAAAACAGCAGATTATCGATCAAATCTTTTTTGATTTTAATGGAACAGAAAAGAGCCTTCACCAAACTATTATCACAAGTTTAGACTCTCTAAGTTGGCCAAAATATCTTTGTATACTGTAGCGTTAACCTAAACACAATTATTTGGAGGGTGTCCTCATATCTAAGCCATGCAGTGTATGTGACCCTTTTTGAGTTCCACTTAGAGGCAGGTTTAAAAGTTTATAAAATGTGTTACAGGATACAGTGGTGGCTCCAGGGTGGCGGGGTGCGGGCAGTGGCTCCAGGGAGGCGGGGTGCGGGCAGTGGCTCCAGGGAGGCGGGGTGCGGGCAGCGGCTCCAGGGTGGCGGGCTGCGAGCAGCGGCTCCAGGGTGGTGAGGTGCGAGCAGCGGCTCCAGGGTGGCTGGCTGTGAGCAGTGGCTCCAGTAGCTTCCTCCACGGATCCACATCAGGCGTCCAATATGATCACCTGACATTTTGGCCAATCGGGAAATGGGTCTCAGACCCGTTTCCTGATTGGCGGGGAGGAGATCTAGTGTAAAAATAGTGAATATTAATTCGCTATCGTCACACAACTGGGTGGGATCGGGCGCAGTGCTCCCAAGCCCACCCTTTTTTGAAGCCTATTAGAGCCTCTGGCTTCAATCACGTGCTTCAAAAAAACAATCCGGCGCCCTGTATGTAGATCAGGGGGCTGGACGCATGGATAGGGGGGGTGGCGCCTGTGTGCCCCTAATGGATGGGCCACCACTGACAGGAAATAATTGCCAACTGTTCTGGATTTGCTTGGGCAGTCCCACATCTATATGCTTTGTCCCGATCAAGCTGTGCCCGGGCTGTTTCTCAATATCACAACATCACTTTTATTTGAATTACTGATCATGCAGTAACTCAAAAATGGTATTAAAGGATAACTTCACTTTTTAATAAAAAATGAAAAGGTGAACTAACTCCTCATATTCTGGCCACCCATCTGGATCTTGTTGCACATAGTGGCTGTGAACCTGTGCTGCTGGTCTAGTGGCCAATATACTGCGCACCGCAATACACAGTCCCGGAGTGAGTATCCATGCTTGCAATAGCACTCTCTCAATTGTCAACACAGTCTGACCAATAACAAGCGCTGCTTTCTTTGGGAAACCTTATCAGAAGAAGAAGCCTCAGATGTGCTTCTCATTGGTCAGCATGGTCACGTTAACATTAAGCACTTTCTACTGCGAGTAATATGATGGATACTTAGTCTAGGCTGTTTATTGCATTGTATAGTGTATGGGCCGCTACACAGAAACACAGGGAATCATTGCCGTTGTTTTCAGTGGGGCCTGGGGGGGTGGATATTTGGAGTTAGTTCAACTTTTCATTTTTTGTGATCTAGTTACCCTTTAACTGAAGGGACCATGGTCATGAGTGGACAGTTCCCACAAAATTTTGAGTGGGACAACAAAGAAAGTGGATGTGATCTGGGTGTGATTGCCTGGAACATTGACTTGATCTCAGCTGGACCACTCGAAAAAAGGTCATAATTTGTGTAAGCCATGGGCAGGGGTGATAGTGTCTCGGGGACTCGGATAAATATGGTGCAAGTATGACATTGCCATCTTTTGTCAGTGACCTTACATAGTTTCATAGTCGGGGAGGTTGGAAAAAGTCCATCAAGTCCAACCTATGTGTGTACTTTTATGTCAGTATTACATTGTATATACCCTCAATGTTGTGGTCCCTTAGGTGCCCATCTAATAGTTTTTTGAAATTATATATGCTCCCAGCTGAAACCACTGCTTGTGGAAGAGAATTCCACATCCTCACTGTTCTTACCATAAAGAACCCTCTACGCATTTTAAGGTTAAACCTCTTTTCTTCTCATTTTAGTGAATGGCCGCGTGTCTTTTTGTGCACCCTTGTGCGGAAAAGTTTTGTCCCTATTGTGGGGTCACTAGTACAGTATTTGTACATTGAAATCATATCCCCTCTGAAGCGTCTCTTCTCCAGAGAGAATAAGTTCGGTGCTCGTAATCTTTCCTCATAACTAAGGTCCTCCAGCCCCCTAATTTGCTCTGTTGCCCTTCTCTGAGCCCTCTCCAGTTCCAGCACATCCTTCCTGAGGACTGGAGCCCAGAACTGGACGGCATACTCCAGGTGCGGCCTCACCAGAGTCCTGTAGAGTGGGAGAATTATTGATTTATCTCTGGATGTAATCCCCTTCTTGATGCATGCCAATATTTTGTTGGCTTTGCTTGCAGCAGCTTGGTATTACATGCCATTGCTGAGCCAGTCATCTACTAAGACCCCTAGGTCCTTTTCCATCCTAGATTTCCCCCAGAGGTTCTCCCCCTAGTGAGTAGATTGCATTCATATTTTTGGCACCCATATGCATTATTTTACATTTTTCTACATTAACCACTTTAGCCCCGGAAGGATTTCCCACTTTCGGACCAGAGCACTTTTTGCGATTCGGCACTGCATCTCTTTAACTGACAATTGCGCGGTCGTGCAACGTTGTACCCAAATAAAATTTGCGTCCTTTTTTTCCCACAAATAGAGCTTTCTTTTGGTGGTATTTGATCACCTCTGCGTCATTTCTGATCGCCGCTATAAACAAAAGAAGAGCGACAATTTTGCAAAAAAAAACATTTTTTTCCATCGGTTTTGGCCGATTTATATTCTTCCTCATATTTATGTTAAAAAAAAATCGCAATCGGCATGTATTGATTGGTTTGCGCAAAAGTTGCTGCGTTTACGGATGATGAGAATATTTCTGGGGTTTTTATTTATTTTTATTTTTTACTAGTAATGGCGGCAATCTGCGATTTTTAGTGGTACTACGATATTGCAGCAAACATGTCGGACCATTTTGACACTTTTTGGGACCATTGGCATTTATACAGCGATCAGTGCTATAAAAATGCACTGATTACTGTGTAAATGCCATTGGCAGTGAATGGAGTTAACCTGCAGGGGGCGCTCTAAGGTTTAACTGTGTTCCCTGGGCGTGTTCTAACTGTGTGTGGGCTGGCCTGGCTGGGGGAAGGGAGTGATCACGGCTTCCATATAGAGGAAGCCTGTGACCACTGCCCTTCCCCCTCTAACATAACGGATATCCGTGTTTACTTAAATGGACCTCCGTTCTTTCACTGCGGGGGGCATCGTGGGTAGCCGGTGGCGATTGAGTCTGCCCTACCCACTCCCTGCCCCCCCCCCCGAACACAGCCTCTGGCGGCGTACGCTCACAGTAAGAGATATCGCAGCCACCGTCATATGATGGCGGTTTGCGATATTGAGCCACTTTGTCGCCGTCAGACTGCGGTCGGCGGTCGGCAAGTGGTTAAACCTCATTTGCCATGTAGTTGCACATCCCATTAATTTGTTCAGATTTTCTTGCAAGGTTTCTACATCTCCTGTGGAGAAATTATTTCCCTGCTTAGCTTTGTATCTTCTGCAAATACTGAGATTGAGCTGCTTATCCCATCCCCTCCAAATCGTTTATGAATAAATTAAATAGGATTGGTCCCAGGACAGAGCCTTAGGGAACTCCACTTTTCACACCGGACCATTCCGAGTACTCCCCATTTATCACCACCATCTGGACTCTGTAGCCAGTTTTCAATCCATGTACTCACCCTTTGATCCATGCTGACAGACCTTAATTTGTACAGTAAGCGTTTATGGGGAATCGAATGCCTTTGCAAAATCTAGATACACCACCTCAATGGGCCTTCCTTTATGTAGATGGCAGCTCACCTCCTTATAGAAGGTTAATAGATTGGTTTGGCAAGAAAGATTCTTCATGAAACCGTGTTGATTACCGCTAATAATACCATTTTCATTACAAAAAATTTGTATATAATCCTTTATCATCCCCTCCAAGAGCTTGCATGCTATTGATGTTAGGCTAACTGGCCTGTAGTTCCCAGGGATATATTTTGGTACTTTTTTTTATGTATTGGTGCTTACTCCAATCAGCTGGTACCATACCAGTCAGTAGACTGTAAAAATTAGGAACAATGGTCTGGCTATCACTTGACTGAGTTCCTTAAGGACCCTTGGGTGTAAGCCATCTGGTCCCGGTGACTTATTAATGTTAAGTTTTTCAAGTCTATTCCTAATGATATCCTCAGTTAGCCATGAGGGTTCTTCCTGTGACGTGTCGTGGGGACAAACACTGTAGTTTTGGATACTGGAGTGAATACTGAGGAGAAGAATACATTTAAAATCTTTGCCATCTCTCCATCCTTTGTAACCAGATCCCCTTCATAATTTTTTATGGGGCCAATATGATCTGACCTCCCTCTCTTACTATTTATATACTTAAAGAATTTCTTGGGATTCTTTTTACTCTTCTCTGTTATGAGCCTTTCATGTTCTATCATAGCTGCCCTGATTGCACCCTACATTTCTTATTGCATACCTTGTAAAGATGGAATGCTGACAGTGACCCATCAATCTTGTATTTTTGAAGGCCTTCTCCTTTGCTTTTATATGTACTTTTACATCTGAGTTAAGCCTCCCTGGCCTTTTGATTAGCTCTTTTAAATTTATTTCCCATTGTTATGCACTGGCTAATACTTTTGTTTAATATGTTCTTGCAGCATTCCCATTTTTCCTCCGTGTTCATTGTTCCTAGAATTTTATCCCAACTAACATCTTCCAGCAAGGAGCGTAGTTTATGGAAGTTGGCTCTCTTAAAATTCAGTGTCTCTGTATTTCCCTTATGTTTCCTAATTGTGTGATTTATACTAAAACTAATTGACCTGTGATCTCTGTTTCCAAAATTGCCCCTTATTTCCACACCTGTGATCAGGTCTGTGTTGTTAGTAATCAGAATGTCTAGTAATGTTTTGTTTCTTGTTGGTGCATTTACCATCTGACCCATGAAATTGTCTTGCAAGACATTTAGGAAATGGCGAGTCTTAGCCAAGTGCGCAGTACCTTCTGCCCAGTCTATGTCTGGATAATTAAAATCCTCCATTATAATGACACTTCCCATCCTTGCCGCCATTCCAAACTGTGATAGGAGGTCCGCCTCCCCCTCTTCCCTCTGGTTAGCGGGCCTATAGCATATTCCCAGTATTACTTTCCCCTTGGTATCCACCCTTTGTAGCTCTACCCATAAGGATTCCACCTCCTCCCTTGATCCATTAGTGATGTTGTCCCTCACATTTACTTGTACATTATTTTTTATATACAGGCATACCCCTCCCCCTTTTTTGTCCTCCCTATCACTGCGATATAGGGAATACCCCCTGAATGGTTGCCAGTTAATCATGAGAGATGTTTAACCAAGTTTCTGAAATTCTCACAAAATCTAAACCCTCCTCATACAGTAGCTGCTCTAGTTCTCCCATCTTGTTCGCCAGACTCCTGGCATTAGTGAACAAGCCACATAGTTTTGTCTGAACGCCTACTGTCTCCTTGTTGGGTATTCCTCTGCTGTATATAGGACTTGTTAGTATACATACCTTGGGTTTAGGTGCTTTAGTCAGCCTACCACTGCTGCCCCCAATACTACCCTCTGAAATATGTTCCACTCTGGTTATTTTTAAATCTGGACCCTCCCTCCGTTGCCTAGTTTAAAAGCCCCTCTAACTTGTCAGCCATCTTCATTCCCAGCCGATCTGCACCTTCCCCATTTAGGTGCAGTCCGTCCCTGCTAAAGAGCTGGAAGTTGGCCCAGTTCAACATAAACCCAAACCTCTCCTTTCTACACCAGCTCCTCGGCCACTTGTTAACTTCCTTAATCTCCCGCTGCCTCTCTGGTGTGGCTCGAGGTACCGGTAGTATTTCTGAGAATACTGCCTTGGAGGTCCTAATCCTCAATTTAGCTAATAAGTCCCTAAAATTTTTTTTTTGGACACTCCATCTTCCTCTGACTTTTTCTTTGGTTCCAACATGCACCATCACAGCCAGGTTTTCCCCAGCCCCTCCCAGTAATCTGTCCATCGGATCTGTGATGTGCCAAACCCGAGTGCCCGGTAAACATACAGTTCGGTGCTTCAGGTCTTTGTGACAGATTGCCCTCTCTGTCCTTCTGAGAATTGAGTCCCCTACCACCAGAACCTGTCTTTCCTTTCCCTTGGCTTCACCCCCACCCTCACTAGAGGAGTTACTCCCCTGGCAGCTAGGGGCGTCACTCTGCTCCAGCAATGCTGGTCCCTGGCTGGTTTCCGCAATATCACGCAACAGGGCGTACTTATTGGGATGTTCCAGCCCAGGATCAGCCTCCCTCTTTCCCTTCTTCCCTTCCTGAGTGTCATCCAGCTACTCTGTTCTGGTGCCTGCACCTCATTGTCTCCACCCACCTCTGTGCTGGCCCCTGCCGGCACTTGCCATGTACGATCCCAACTCTCCTTTAGTATGGAGAGTGTTCTCAGTGTTGACAGTTGCTTCCCTAGATTCAGAATCTGGGCCTCCAGGGAAACAACGTGGTTACATTTTACACAGCAGTATTCGCCCTCTATCGGATGATCAAGGAACGCATACATGCCGCAAGATGTACACCGAGTCGCGTCTCCACACCCCTCAGGTATCGTACCCACTACTTTATTGGGGATTCGGAATTATGCTTTGTCCAATTAATTAACAACTAGCTTCCTGACACTACTACTCAACAGCACACGGTGTTTACAGCACACGGGTACTCACAACACTCGGTACTTACAGCACACGGGTACTCACAACACTCTGGTACTCACAGCACACGGGTACTCACAGCACACGGGTACTCACAGCACACGGGTACTCACAGCACTCGGGTACTCACAGCACTCGGGTACTCACAGCACACGGGTACTCACAGCACACGGGTACTCACAGCACACGGGTACTCACAGGTACTCGCATACACAGGTACTCTCAAGTACTCACATGCACAGGTACTCTCAGGTACTCACATACACAGGTACTTCCATGTACTCACATACACAGGTACTCACATACACAGGTTCGCTCAGGTACTCACATACACAGGTACTCTCAGGTACTCACATACACAGGTACTCCCAGGTACTCACATGCACAGGTACACAGTAAAGGGTAAATACGATCCATGAATTCTGTTCAAAGCTCTTCACTCGTACTGTGGATTCAGTTTTAGGATGACGTAAGTAAAAGATAAAATGCAAGCATTGTGCTATAAGCAAGGTATTTTTTTAACGTCAGTTTTACTGAAACCCTACTATAAATCGGTCCATTAACCTATACGTGTCACTGCTTATTTACAGCTTGGGGATTACTGGACAATAGAAGCTTTATGCAGAGGGATTAAATGCAGCAACAACTAAAATAGCTGAGAGAAGATGCATTCTTGTGAAGCAATAGCTGAGATTAGAGATGAAATGAATTGTGGAAGTGGATTGTATTGGAGGGCTTGGAACACACAATGGAAACTAAAGTGTGTCTGCAAGGAATAAGTTGTATATAAATAAGGAGATATTGCGGAGTTTAATGTATTAACGGTGTGAGTTATAGGAATGATTATACGAAGTAATAAAATGATATTATGTGGAGTAACAGATGGGGTATTGGCTGGGATTACATGATGGAATATGGTACTTTATATAGTGAAGGCTCTTTTAATGGAACAACATATCAGCCTACTGAGATATGATGTTACATAGACCTCCAATACTATGGAGGCATTCCTTACTAGGCTGATATGTTGGCAGATCAAATGGTATTAGAGCCTAAAACTACATTAGTCTCTCCGGAATCAATACAGCTACAAAGCACGTCTTGCAGAGCCGTTACGCTGAGCAAGTCTGGGAACACGGCTCAGATCTCCACCACCGAGAGCTGCTCCGGCGCTATCCCCCCCAGCGCTGAGACGGTTAATACAGCTGCAGGTTTCTGAACATGCAGACAGATTTTTGACATTTCCCTGCATATCCTTTTATATGGTGATTAAAAATAAAAACAAGACAATAAACAGACTGTATCAATTATTAAGTGGTGGAAGGCTCTTGTCGCGTATCAGGATCGTAGTGACACATTCTGTAATAAAGCAGCTGTTTCCTAAGGGAAACGTGACTGTCGCCACTCACAGCATATCTCACGGTTACATCCGGTGGAAGATGTGTGACAGCAAATTTCCCATTCACAGGCGGCTCTCAGCATTATTACTTCTTGGATATCTTACACAGCGCCAGTACTCTTAAACAATCCACGGGAAGCATTGCCACTCAGAATGACGCTACCAATATTAACCAATATCATTAACATCCCTACTCAAATATTACTCAGAAACATACCCACTTAGGAATATTTTCCAGGAATATACCTACTTAAGAATATTTTCCAGGAATATACCTACGTAGGAATATTTTCCAGGAACATGCCTACTTAGGAATATTTTCCAGGAATATACCTACTTAGGAATATTTTCCAGGAATACATCTACTTAGGAATATTTTTTCAGGAATATACCTACTTAGGAATATTTTCCAGGAACATGCCTACTTAGGAATATTTTCCAGGAACATGCCTACTTAGGAATATTTTCCAGGAATATACCTACTTAGGAATATTTTCCAGGAATGTATCTACTTAGGAATATTTTTCAGGAATATACCTACTTAGGAATATTTTCCAGGAACATGCCTACTTAGGAATATTTTTCAGGAATATACCTACTTAGGAATATTTTCCAGGAATATACCTACTTAGGAATATTTTCCAGGAATATATCTACTTAGGAATATTTTTCAGGAATGTATCTACTTAGGAATATTTTTCAGGAATATACCTACTTAGGAATATTTTCCAGGGACATGCCTACTTAGGAATATTTTTCAGGAATATATCTACTTAGGAATATTTTTCAGGAATATACCTACTTAGGAATATTTTCCAGGGACATGCCTACTTAGGAATATTTTTCAGGAATATACCTATTTAGGAATATTTTTCAGGAATATACCTACTTAGGAATATTATTCAGGAACATACCTACTTAGGAATATTATTCAGGAACATACCTACTTGGGAACATTATTTGGGAACCTTCCTACTCAGAAATACCTCTAATCAGGAATATTGCTCAATAATACAGTAGACTTACTCGTGAAGATTGTTCACACCTCTAGCCAGGAATAATGCTTAGGATCTCAGGAATCTTATCCAAAATTACCTCTAATGAGGAATATTACTCTAGAACATACAGTATCTCACAAAAGTGAGTACACCCCTCACATTTTTTGTAAATATTTTATTATATCTTTTCATGTGACAACACTGAAGAAATTACACTTTGCTACAATGTAAAGTAGTGACTGTACAGCTTGTATAACAGTGTAAATTTGCTGTCCCCTCAAAATAACTCAACACAGCCATTAATGTCTAAACCACTGGCAACCAAAGTGAGTATACCCCTAAGTGAAAATGTCCAAATTTGACCCAATTAGCCATTTTCCCTCCCCGGTGTCATGTGACTCGTTAGTGTTACAAGGTCTCAGGTGTGAATGGGGAGCAGGTGTGTTAAATTTGGTGTTATCGCTCTCACTGTCTCATACTGGTCACTGGAAGTTCAGCACCTCATGGCAAAGAACTCACTGAGGATCTGAAAAAAAGAAGTGTTGCTCTACATTAAGGTGGTCTAGGCTATAAGATGGTTGCCAAGACCCTGAAACTGAGCTGCAGTATGGTGGCCAAGACCATACAGCAGTTTAACAGGACAGATTCCACTCAGAACAGGCCTCACCATGATCGACCAAAGAAGTTAAGTGCACATGCTCAGCATCATATCCAGAGGTTGTCTTTGGGAAATAGACGTATGAGTGCTGCCAGCATTGCTGCAGAGGCTGAAGGGGTGGGGGTCAGCCTGTCAGTGCTCAGACCATACGCCGCAAACTGCATCAAATTGGTCTGCATGGCTGTCGTCCCAGAAGGAAGCCTCTTCTAAAGATGATGCACAAGAAAGCCCGAAAACAGCTTGCTGAAGACAAGCAGACTAAGGGCAGGGATTACTGGAACCATGTCCTGTGGTCTGATGAGACCAAGATAAACGTATTTGGTTCAGATGGTGTCAAGCGTGTGTGGCGGCAACCAAATGAGGAGTACAAAGACAAGTGTGTCTTGCCTACAATCAAGCATGGTAGTGGGAGTGTCATGGTCTGGGACTGTTTGAGTGCTGCTGGCACTGGGGAGCTACAGTTCATTGAGGGAACCACGAATGCTAACATGTACTGTGACATATTGAAGCAGAGCATGATCCCCTCTCTTTGGAGACTGGGCCGCTGGGCAGTATTCCAACATGATAATGACCCCAAACACACCTACAAGGCAACCACTGCCTTGCTAAAGAAGCTGAGGGTAAAGGTGATGGACTGGCCAAGCATGTCTCCAGACTTAAACCCTATTGAGCATCTGTGGGGCATCGTCAAACGGAAAGTGGAGGAGCGCAAGGTCTCTAACATCCACCAGCTCAGTGATGTTGTCATGGAGGAGTGGAAGAGGACTCCAGTGGCAACCTGTGAAGCTCTGGCGAACTCCATGCCCAAGAGGGTTAAGGCAATGCTGGAAAATAATGGTGGCCACACAAAATATTGACACTTTGGGCCCAATTTGGACATTTTCACTTAGGGGTGTACTTACTTTTGTTGCCAGCGGTTTAGACATTAATGGCTGTTATTTTGAGAAGACAGCGATTTACACTGTTATACAAGCTGTACACTCACTACTTTACATTGTAGCAAAGTGTCATTTCTTCAGTGTTGTCACTGGAAAAGATACAATAAAATATTTACAAAAATGTGAGGGGTGTACTCACTTTTGTGAGATACTGTATATATTGTACCCATGAATACTATTCAGAAACACCTTCTAATCAGGGATGCAGGGGAACTTCCAGTACTGAACGTTTGTAATGGCAAGGGGTGCTGGGGTGTGCTGCAGGGTCTGCTGATGCTGGCTACAGGGGGGGTGTTGAAGGGGGTGTATTTTGTTTTAGGTGGTCCATTGTTGCAGGGGGATGTATAGTAGCTGGGGATTCTATTGATGCTGGTTGTGTGGAGATCTGTTGTTACTGCCAGGGGTCTATTGTTGCTGGGGGTGTATTTTGTCACAGGTGGTCCATTGTTACTAGGGGAGATCTATTGTTGCTGACTGCAGGGAATCTATTTTACTGCTTTTCTTGTTATCATTAAAAAGTTCCATACAATTTACTTCTTACTTACTACCACAAATGTTACATGGTTCTGTATTCTCTAATAGGGGTGGTCCTGAGAACTGGGTAGGGTGTGGAACAAAGGAACAGTGCTCAGAGGTGGGTAAGGTTGGAGACAAGAGGTGATTTGGAATGGGGGAATTACTGCACATATTCTCTGAGAAAAAAAGCCATGTTTAGTAACTATTCAGCAATATTATTCAGAAAAACCCTTTCATCAGGGATATTACTAAGGAATATACCTACTCAAGAATAATACTCAAGAAAATAACTGCGCAACAATATTAGTTAGGAACATCCCTTTTGAGGAATATTTTTCAGGAACATAACTACTCAAGGAAAATTCTCGGTAACATCCCTAGTCAAAGATATTATTCAGAAATATCCCTACTAATGAATATTTCAGGAACATAACTATTCAGGAATATTGCTCAGGAACTCAAGAAACCTCCTTACTAAGGAAAATTATCCCTACCCTACACATACGTACTCGAATATATTGCTACATACATTTCTCCGAAAAATTCCTACTGAAGGGTATTACTGATTAACATCCCTGCTAAGCAATATTACTGCGACCCAACCCTCCTTGTTTATAGGGACATGGGTGGTCAGTGTTGGAGACGGCAACCCAATCCACATCCAAAGTAATACTGAACAAGAAAGAGAATCGAGATGGGGACTGAACGACCCAACCATAATTAGGAATATTACTCAGACACATTTCTACGGCTATTCGCGCATGCGCGATTTGCGGGCATGCGCTCTCCGTGAGCGTGCCCGCGGGTAGGGTGGACTCGATGTTCGCTGGCAATCTGCGATTGTCTGTTACAGAGGAAGATCGGGGAACCACCAATGTAAACACTTCCCCATTCTGACAGGCGGCATGACACTGATCTACTGATCCCTGTACTCGGGATCAGTTAGATCTGTTATGCCCCTGGCAGCCCAGCCCCCACACAGTTAGAACACACCCAGGGAACACATTTAACCCCTTCATTGTCCCCTGCAGTTGAACCTTTTCCCTGCCAGCGACATTTATACAGTAATCAGTGTTTTTTTTTTAGATCTAATCTCTGTATAAATGTCAATGGTCCCAAAAAAGTGTCAAAAATGTCCAACATGTCCACCGCAATACCGCAGTATCGCTAAAAATTGCAGATCGCTGCCATTACTAGTAAAAAAAAAAGTAGTAAAAACGCCATAAATGAATTCTCGTGGTTTGTAAACGCGGCAAATTTTGCGCAAACCAATCGATAAACGCCAATTGCGATTTTTAATATATATCGGCTAAAACTGATGGATACATTTGTTTTTTTCTATTTTTTTTTCTGGACATGCATTTTAGCAAAAAGTAAAAAATATTGTTTTTTTTCAAAATTGTTGCTCTTTTTTTGTTTACAGCGCTGATCAGAAGTGACGCAGAGGTGATCAAATACCACCAAAAGAAAGCTCTATTTGTGATTTTCTATCCTAAAAAAGATGCCAATTTCGTCTGGTTACAAGCTCGCACGAGCGCGCAATTGTCAGTTAAAGCGACGCAGTGCCGAATCGCAAAAAGTGCTCTGGTCCTAAAGTGAAGAATCCTTCCGGGGCTGAAGTGATTAAAAAAGGCAAAAAAAGTTATTTATATATATATTTTTTAATCTATACACAAATGGTTTGCCTTTCATTTATATTTTCAACTGAATGGGTTGTTATACAAGTCGATCATATACAGTCGCTTTAATGGCAGTAAAGAAATATGAGGGTATCCCGCTGTGTTTCAGGTTGCTCTGGATCTCAAGACTGTCTGAACATAATCGCAGATCTATTTGCAGGTAAGACAGTTCTGGTTTATGCATGTCAAATATATGTTTAGAAGCTTGCCTAGAATTGTGTAATAAATGAATTCTGGTGCGGGCGCTATATATAGTTATAGTTGCTTCTTTCTACGTAAAGTTCTTACAGAAATGATGGAGACGACTTCAGCAAAAATACAGTTGCCTGAGGGGTAAATGCCCCTTTGGCAACCCTCATCGCCTGAAAGGCCAGGTAGGACCTTTGAGAATATTCCAGGCATGATTGTAATTCTTCAGAGTGGGCATATGCCACGTGGAATGACCTCACAATATAACAGGTCACCCCTTTCTGCTCTATAAGGAATTTTATCTGCCAGGCCTTTTTTATTTGATTTGCGTTGATTGATAGATCTAAAATTCTTTGACAGGATTCACATAGGCTGCACCACATGAGTAACATACCAGCAAATCTTTTATACATGGAAGAAAATTCCCTATTCTTTGCAAAATCAATAATTCATGCCACCAGCACTCTAAAACTTTTGGTTTTCCTTTAGTGTGAGATACGTGCGTGGTTGAATCAGAATCTCCTCCTTACAGACATATATCATAAAAACAATGCCTGGAACATCAAATGTCCCAGAGGCCCCTAACGAGAAAGCTCACCCATGTTCTCAGCTTCGCTATACAACAAAGCCAACAAAGCTCCTTGGAGCATTTTATAGTCTGTTTATGGCAGGCCTTTTACGTGGCTCACTCCGTTACTTAGCCTCCTATATTTCTGAACTCGCCACGTTATTAACTATATTTTCTGTGCTGTTAAAACTATCTTCTTGGTGTGTACTTAGGCTTGATCCTCCAACCAAAGCATTCCCATAACTCACTACTGCTCTCTTTTTTCATCAAACATTAATGTCTACAGCATGGGGATAAAATACATTTATACATTGTTATGTCATAACCTATCATCCTATTACAAAAAAAAAGACCTTGCCTGAACTTTCACTAAAAATACTAGCAGGCCAGCTCCCCTTCTGACCCTTTGGCTATAATTGCATTGAGTCAATGACCCAGAACAAATAACCAGGTCAAAGGAAAGCATCTTCAAACTTCTTCTGTGTTAATGATCTAGGGTAGTGGTTCTCAACCCTGTCCTCAAGTACCCCCAACAAGACATGTTTTGGGAATTTCTCTTAGGCTACTTTCACACTGAGGCGCTTTACAGACGCTATTTAGCTAAAAATAGCGCCTCAAAAATCCAGTCCAATCCACCCCAATATGAAAGCCCTGAGTGCTTTCACACTAGGGCGGTACGCTTGCAGGACGTTACAAAAAGTCCTGCAAGCCGCATCTTTGGGGCGTTGCGGTGAGCGGTAATATACCGCTCCTCCACCACCCCTGCCCATTGAATACAATGGGCAGCGCTTCTGAAGCGCCTGCACACCGCCTCGATAGCGCGGGGCACCAGCACTTTTAACCCCGTTTTAACCCCTTGTGGGGGGTTAAAAGCATCGTGCACCCGCCTGCATAGTGGCACCATAGCGCCGCTATAACAGCGGTAAATCCCCACTGAAACATAGAAACGTAGAAAAGTGACGGCAGAAAAAAGACTGAGTAGTCCATTGAGTCTGTCCCTTTTTATTTATTTCTTTTTTTGTTTTCACATTAACCATGTTGTCTGACTATAGATTTATGTTTATCCCAAGCATGTTTGAAGCCATTTACTGTTGACTGTCTCACAACCTCTGTTGGTAGTTTATTCCAATCATCAACGGGTGTTCCCCAATTTTGCCCCAATTTTCACGACCACGGGGCGCGATAGCTCCGCCACACGTCCGCGAAGTCTTCGCGACGGGTAACA
>BLSH010060620.1:2343913-2355964 GCA_018402905.1 Glandirana rugosa
ATACTTGTGTAGTAGTCCTTCACGTGAAGGACTACTACACAAGTATGCTCTTGTGCTTTACGTATCTTCGTTGTGGGCAACGACTTCACTTCGCTGAAGTCCTTGAATTATACATGTCAGACCTCCTTTCTTCCCTCTCCCCTCTGTACTGACTTTGGAAATTTATGGAGTTCCCCCACTTATTCCAAGTCCTCCCGTCAGAAAAGTTATACTTTGGTTTTAGTTCTTGTGCCCCTGTACTGGAGTTTGATTGACCTCCCTTCAAGTTTTGATTAGAATCTTTCATAATAAAATGACTTTCCCACCAACTACTAACCTTATTTGATGGTTGTCTCCAACAATACTTTCTAAGATTAGTTTTGAACTTCCCTCCAGTTAGTTTGAGGTCATGTCCCCGTGTTCTTGATTTTGCTTTCATATTGAAAAGACTGCCCTCCTGAACCTTATTCACCCCCTTGAGGTATTTAAAGGTTTCAATCATGTCTCCCCTCTCCCTTCTTTCCTCCAGACTGTACATATTAAGTTCCTGAAGTCGCTTCACTTCAGCAACGGGTGTTGCTTCTATGCATTTCGTGTTCTCGTATGAACACATCATCAGGAAGTGCACTTCCTGATGATGTGTTCATACTAGAACACAAAATGCATAGAAGCAACGCCCGTGTCTGAAGTCACTTCCAGCTTTGAGAGCTAGATGGTTTTGATTTCCTCTAGGAGTGGAGCGCACGCTGTGGAGACACCTGTTTGTTAATCTACACATGCTGAGACGATCTGTGCCGATCAAGTGGCACCAACAAATGTGAGTTTAAATACATCTATTAGCCTTTTTCTAGCATCATCTAAACAATGTTACACTATGTGAACTTTCATTACTTTGCATGAGGTGAGCTGAGTGACGGTGAAAACTGTAAAACCAGCCTGAAGAGAAAGAGTGGCTTGTCTCTCCAACAGACCTCCAGCTTTCTATCATGCTCAGTCTATTTTACATAACACACACCCATCTGCCAATCAATAGCTGGATGTGTGCTATGTAAAACAGCACAAGTCATAGGTTAATTTGCACACAGATCAGTCTATTAGTCTGTGTGCTTCTCCCTGCCTGCTCTCCTCTGGTAATTTCTAAACTGGCAGAACAAAATCCAACCTAGGATCGGCTGTATAGACAGAGCAGTGGGCGGGCAAAGTGGGATATAGGTGGGAGTGGACGGGGCTTCACGGGTCGATTGTGGGCGGAGCCTAATCTCAACTTGTATGTAGAATGAATAGCTGAGATTTCCATGGATATAGGAGCCCCTCCCCCAGCGATGACAGACCATTTCTGCAGAGATAGACGTAAATGGGGACAACATGTGTTCTGTTCAACACAGGCAATTTGAAAAACAGGAAGTAAAGTTGTCACCTCACTAAAGGAAGTGCACATGAGAGCAGGGGACAAGGTAGAGATCTCACCATCCTTACTGCTTTTTGCAAAACAATCAGTGACATATTTAACAGACTTCATAAGTGCATAACATATTGATTTCTTCATTTTCACCATAGTTCTACTTTAAGAGATATCGGAACTGCAAAATGACAGAGTGCCGACAAGGGATGCAGAGGCACCCCAATGTGGGTGAAACATGTCAGTGGGGTTTGACCGATGGGCTGGGATCTGAGCTGAAGCCAGTTTTTCACTCACTTTACATTGGAGTTGAATACAGTGTGCGATGGTATCTGCATGTCATATTACTGGAATTACAGCTGCAAAGGTATGCCGGGGGTAGGGGGAGGAGGACTTCAGATTTCAACTAACAGACCAGCCAGCGCACAAGGGACACTTCACATTAAATGTATGTACTGTCCCATGTGCTGATTTTTTTTTTTTTTAATTAAAACTTTTTTTACTAAGGCTTTAAAATATTCCTGGTAATCCTGTTATGAAAATCCTTGTTCCAGCACTTGCTTATGGGGTGGCAACACTCCGTGGTGCTTCCTTTTTGATCTCTCCTGTAGTCGCTCCATCACACGCGCTTTCAGTGGACTCTCTAAACAGGGTTTCCCAACCAGGGTTCCATTGAACCCTAGGGTTCCTCCAGAGATTGCTAGGGGTTCCTTGAGTAATGAGCAGTTTCTGCCCCTCATATTGGTTTCCACTGACACCATTGATCTTTTTAGCTAACTGAAAGGAGTTACATCTTCCCGATGATCGCAAGTGTAAAAAGCATTCTTCCCACTGACCAACAAAATAATGGATCATGAGTTGTAGATATAGTAACTTTTAGCAAGGTTCCCCTGAGACCGGAAAGTTATTTTGAGGGTTTCTCTGTGCTGAAAAGGTTAAGAAAGGCTGCTTTAACCACTTCAGCCCCGGAAGGATTTCCAGCTTTAGGACCGGAGCCCTTTTTGCGATTCGGCACTGGGTCGCTTTAACTGAAAATTGTGCGGTCATGCGACGTTGTACCCAAACGAAATTTGCGTCCTTTTTTTCCCCACAAATAGAGCTTTCTTTTGGTGGTATTTGATCACCACTGCGTCATTTCTGATCGCCGCTATAAACAAAAGAAGAGCGACAATTTTGCAAAAAAAACCAAATTTCTTACTTTTTGCTAAAATACAAATCCAAAATAAAAATATAAAAAAACATTTTTTTTCATCGGTTTTGGCCGATTTATATTCTTCCTCATATTTGTGATAAAAAAAATCGCAATCAGCGTTTATTGATTGGTTTGCGCAAAAGTGGTCGCGTTTACGGATGATGAGAATTCATTTTTGGGGTTTTTATTTTTTTTTTATTTTTTACTAGTAATGGCGGCGATCTGCGATTTTTAGCGGTACTGCGATATTTCAGCGGACATGTCGGACCATTTTGACACTTTTTTGGGACCATTGGCATTTATACAGCGATCAGTGCTATAAAAATGCACTGATTACTGTGTAAATGCCATTGGCAGTGAAGGGGTTAACCTGCAGGGGGCGCTCTAAGGGTTAACTATGTTCCCTGGGCGTGTTCTAACTGTGGGGGGACTGCCCTAGCTGGGGAAGGGAAGTGGTCACAGCCTTCGTATACAGGAAGGCTGTGATCACAGCCCTTCCCCCTCTCACAGAATGGAGGTCCGTGTTTACTTACACGGACCTCCGTTCTTTCGATCTCCGCCGGCCACCCGGAGGGGGGGGGGCATCGCGGGTGGCCGGCGGAGATCGACTCCGCCGCACCCGCTCCCTGGCCCTCCCTGAACACAGTGAGCACGCGGGCACGCCTCCGGCGGCGCGCGCACACTCACTAGGCGCAATCTCGCAGCCGCCGTCATATGACGGTAATCCGCGTTACAGAGCCACTTTGCCGCCGTCAAATGCTGATCAGCGGTCGGCAAGTAGTTAAGAGGACATTCTGATGCTTAGTGCTCAGGCATGTTCTTCCATTGTCACCATCAGGAAACCTGCCCTTAGTATACACTCCCTGGCCGCATGCTATCACTGTACGCTATATTACCAAAAGTATTGGGACACCTGCCTTTACACGCACATGAACTTTAATGGCATCCCACTCTTAGTCTGTAGGGTTCAATATTGAGTTGGCCCACTCTTTGCAGCTATAACAGCTTCCACTCTTCTGGGAAGTCTGTCCACAAGGTTTAGGAGTGTGTCTATGGGAATGTTTGACCATTCTTCCAGAAGCCCACTTGTGAGATTAGGCACTGATGTGGATGAGAAGGCCTGGCTCACAGTCTCTGCTCTAATTCATCCTAAAGGTGTTTTATCGGGTTGAGGTCAGGACTCTGTGCAGGCCAGTCAGATTTCTGCACCCCAAACTCGCTCATCCATGTCTTTATGGACCTTGCTTTGTGCACTGGTCCACATCATTTGGTGGAGGAGGGATTATGGTGTTGTTTTTTTTTTCAGGGGTTGGGCTTGGCCCCTTAGTTCCAGTGAAGGGAACTCTTAAGACGTCAGCATACCAAGACATTTTGAACAATTTCATGCTCCCAACTTTGTAGGAACAATTTGGGGATGGCCCCTTCCTGTTCCAACATGACTGTTAACCAGTGCATAAAGCAAGGTCCATAAAGACATGGATGAGCGAGTTTGGGGTGGAGGAACTTGACTGACCTGCACAGAGTCTGGACCTCAACCTGATAGAACACCTTAAGGCCTCATACACACGGACGTTTTTTGACGCTGGCGTTTTCTGGCGTTTTTTGCAGCTCTCCATGTTAGTCAATGGCCCCATAAAAACCGTCTGCGTTTTTGAGCTGTAGATGGCGTCGGCGTTAGTGAGCTGAAAGTAGAACCCACAGCCATCGCGTTCTGAGGCTGTAACGTTTTGGTGTTTTTTGACGCAGACGCCGCAAAACGCCGCAAAACGCCAAGAAACGCCAACTAATATTGTACCGGCGTTTTTTGACGCCAACGTTTTTAGGTTGAAAAATAGCAGAGAGATGATTTTTTAAAAAAACGCCCATTGACGCCAACGCTCACTAACGCTCACTAATACCGATGCATAACGTCGAAAAACGCAGATTTTTTTTCCTTGACGTCAGGCCCGACATTTTGTTTATTTTTTAAGAAACGTCCGTGTGTATGAGGCCTTAAAATGAATTAGAGCAGAGACTGGGAGCAAGGCCTTCTCATCCACATCTGTGCCTGACCTCACAAATGTGCTTCTGGAAGAATGGTCAAACATTCCCATAGACACTCCTAAACCTTGTGGACAGCCTTCCAGAAGAGTTGAGGCTGTTATAGCTGCAAAGGGTGGGCCAACTCAATATTGAACCCTACAGACTAAGACTGGGGTACAATTAAAATCCATGTGCATGTAAAGGCAGGTGTCCCAATATTATTGGTAATATAGTGTATATAAATAGGAAGTACCTGAAAGAGAACAGTAAGGCCTCATACACACGGGTGTATTAACAAAACGTCGGGACCGACGTCAGGAAAAAATCTTCGTCAAAAACGCGATTTCGTCTGCGTTTTGTATCAGCGTTAATGCGTGTTAGTGAACGTCAGCGCTACATCGCATTTTGTTAAAAAAAAACATCCCTCTGCTATTTTTGAACCTAAAAACGCCAGCGCTAAAAATGCTGGTTAAAGTCACTACGGCGTTTATGCGCGTTAGTGAGCGTTTTGCCAGATTAGCGTCAAAAACGCTCTAACGCTACAGCCTTGAAACGCGCGGGTCCTGCGTTAGATTTACAGCTTAAGAACGCCGACGCCATCTACAGCTTAAAAAACGTCAGCATTTGTATGGGGCGATTGAATAACATGGAGAGCTGTTAAAAACGCTCAAAAACGCGGCTGTAAAAAACGTCCGTGTGTATGAGGCCTTACACTGATATGCAAAAAGTTGGAAACAGTATTTTAGAAAATAAAACTTGGCAACAGGATCTTGTTGTTTCAGTACTTTCCCTGACTCCTTATATATTGCAGATAAGGAGTTCTCGCTTGTATCTAAATCCAAGAACAAAATGTAATATATTGAAGCTTACGAGTCCTTAAATGTAGTGGTTGCATTTTTTTTTCCCTTTATTTTACATGGTAACCCTTTCAGTATCACAATTCCTGCCCTAGTGGGACAATACACACTGGACTGAACTATGGCTATGGAAATGCAACATTGTCACCCTAGGACAGGAAGTGCTTTAGGACTACAGAGCACTTCCTCCTCTCACCATCTAAATAACATGGCGGTGTTCTGTGGTTCAGAGAGAAAACTTATTGAAAAGATTGCACATTGACAGAGAGCACAGTAGGTTATCAGCTGACAATATTTTTGTTAAGACCAGAAGGTATTTTTTGCACTCATCAAACTGTATTAAAGCCCAACTCCGGGGGAAAAAAAGGATTTCCCGTGCAGTTGGGCTGTTCTTGCACTGCACGAGTCAACTGCTCATTTTGTCCAGGGGAGAGGGGAAAGCTCACCTGATCCTCCACTCCACTGGCAAACGGCGCTCCCCTACAATTCAGCAGTGGGCTGTTCCTGATGTCCTCCAGATTAGGTCTATGGGTGTGATGACTTCAGGAACAGTCCACCGCATAGGACCTCTAGACCGCGGGGGGGGGGGGGGGGTGGGGGGGTGGCCGGGTTGCAGAAACCAGAGGGACCAATCTTGTGCGGGTAGGATTGGAGGATTAGATAAGTATATCCATGTTCTCCAATCCCTTAGACAGAAACGAGCAGTAAACCTGTGCAGGGTGGGCACTGGGCAGTGCCTCACTGCATGGAAAACACATTGCCCAGAGTTGGATTTTTACCAAAGTCTTTCAATGGTAATGATTTTATGTCTTCTTTATTTTATTTAGGAAAAATGCAAAAAATATCAGAAACCATTTGACATGTGCATGGCCGAAAAATTTGTTCATTTTCGTTCCGTTCGTTTTTTTTTTTTTTTGGAAATTTGGGAATTTGAAAAATTCGGAAATTGGAAATTTGAGAAATCGGAAATTTTCGAATTTAAAAATACCCAAATTCGAAAAGTCGGAAATTCTGAAGTAAAAAATTTGAAAATTCAGAAATTCGAAATTCAGAAATTAGAAAATAAGAAAGAACATTTTGAAATAATAACTAACTAATAAATAACTATTACATCATAGGTATTGGAATTTCCTTTCAAACTTGGCTATTAGTGAACTTAAATATGAAATTTATCACTAACAGCGAAATTTTGAAGGAAATTCCAATACCTATAATTTAATAGTAAAATAGTTAAATTATTATTTGTTAGTTATTATTTACAATTTTCAAATTTTCGGATTTTCGGATCTCTGAATTCCGAATTTTCGGCTTTTCCGATTACCGAATTTCAGATTTTCGGATTTACCGATTTTTGGATTACCAAATTTTCGAATTCGAAAAAAACGAAAATTCGGAAAAATTCGGAAATTCGAAGTTCGGAAATTTGGATTCGTCCGAATTCCTGAATTTTGAAAAATTTGTTAAAAAATGAATTTGGAACAGAACGAATTGCACATGCCTAGAAACCATTACATGGTATACATTGTAAAGATGACAATGACACAAGTTATCCTTAAAAACGACTAATGGTATTCAATGTTAAGTTAACTGAGGAAAAGGGACGAAACAACAGAAGTTTTGTTGTTAGCATTTACATACTTTATCTCTTACTGACCGGACTGGACCAGATATTCATAAAGCATGTAAAATAGAGACAGCCAAGAAACATTCATGTTCAGAAGGAGGTCAGAGATTAGAGCCCTTATATGTCTTTTTTTTCCATAGATATAGAAGAACTACTGGCAATAATGTATAAAGGAATGCCCCAAATTGGGTTTAACCACAGTCTGGTTTCACAAACTCTTGGATTACACTTCCCTCTTGGTGTGATCTCACTGGCCTCAGGCTTATTACTAGTCATGTGCAATTCGTTTCATTACGCATTTGTTTTTTGTCAAAATTCCGAATTTTCGTTAATTCGGAAACGTCTGAATAACAAAAATCAGTTTCACTAGTTTTTCCAAAAACAAATTTTTGAAAAGAGCGAAAATCGTAAAAAAGCTAAAATCCGAAATTCAAAAAACTGAATGAATGAAAATCCGAAATTCAAAAATCCGAAAATAAGAATGAAAATTTGAAAGAACGAAAGAGCGAAAATCCAAAGATCCAAAAGAAAGAAAATCCGAAAATAAGAACAAAAACCCGAAAGTAAGAATGAAAATCTGCAAATAAGTACAGAATCTGAAAATCCTAAAGAACAAAAAACATTTGGATAATTTCTATTATAAATATAATAATATAATTTGAAAGGAAATTCCAATACCTACTTATAATTTAATAGTTTATAACCATTATTATAGTTTCGAATAACAAACATACATTTCACTATTTTTTCTGAAAGCAAATTTTTCAAAAGAACAAATACGAAAAATAGAATATCTGAAATTCAAAAATCCCGAACGAACAAAAATCTGAAATGCAAAAACCCAAAATTCGAAAATCTGAAATTTGAAAATCCGAAAATTCGAAATACCAAAAATTTGAAAGAACGAAAATCCGAAAGTAAGAATGAAAATCCGAAGATTCAAAAGAACGAAAATCCAAAAATAAAAATGAAAATACAAAAATACAAAAAGAACAAAAATCCGAAAGTAAGAACAAAAATTCAAAGGACGAAAATCCGAAAAAAAGAACGAAAATCCAAAATTTTGAAAGAGTGAAAATCCGAAAATAAGAATGGAATTCGAAAATCCTAAAGAACAAAACATTCAGATAATTTCTATTATAATTATAATAATATAATTTGAACGGAAATTCCAATAACTACCTGTAATTTATTAGTTTATAACCATTATTATAGTTACAACTATTATTATTATTTTTTATTAATAATAATAATAATAATAATAAAAACTATAATAATGGTTAAAAACTATTAAATTATAGGTGGGTATTGGAATTTCCTTTCAAATTTGGCTGTTAGTGAATGTAATGAATCATTAACCTCCCTGGTGGGATGATTATTTCAGATTTTTGGTGCTGAAAGCTTTAAGATTATTTCGCATAGAAATTAGGCGTTTTATATTGTAGGCCTGTAATTCTTAGGAATAACTCACTTAAATCTGTCCAAACAAGAGTCTATAGACATCCCGGGTATGATAAAGTTTGAAACTTGAAATCATAAATTATAATATAATAAATAACTAAAAATAATTATCAAAAATAATAACATAATAGTAATAAAATTTATTCAATAATGTAATCAAACCAAAAACACTGAAATTTGCTCAGTTGCAGAATTGTCGCTGTCGTCACTTTCAGTTTCTGATGATAAATTTCCCAAAAAATCAGTATCACTCAATTCTGCAAATGATTCTTATTTACTATCTGCGTTTTCTAGCTGATCAAAAACCGCTTTTGATGTAAAGGGACACTTTTTGGTTGCCATGGACATTCTCATGTTTCCAGGCAGAAAGAATGACATTTATTATATAAAAGTGCATGCAGGGCACTGGGCAAAGCACTAGGGACAAAGGGGATGTGAAATGTTTTCATACAGCAATGTAATCTTACAGATTACAGTGCACTGTATGTATGCTGTGTGTTTCACTTTTTGAATTTGCCGCTGGTCTCCGCCCCCGTGTGACGCGACGCTCGCAGGGAACGGAGCCTGGCACACAAAGGCATCGGGCGGAGGACACAGCCCGCAGACACGGCGGGGGACATCGCTGGATCCAGGGGACAAGGTGAGTAATGCTGCCTGGATCCAGCAATGCAATCCCGAGTGTGGCTCGGGGTTACCGCTAATGGTACTGAAATTCCACCCCGAGCCACACTCGGGAATACCGCCAGGGAGGTTAATATAGTTTATAATATAGTTTAATAATAATAAAAACTCTAATAATAGTTATAAACTATTAAATTAGTTAGGTATTGGAATTTTGTCTGTTAGTCAAATAATTTTTCCAAATTCCTGATAATAACGAATACGGCATCTATATGGATGGAATAAACTGAATTCAAATTTCTCCAAATTCTCGAATTACCGATAATAACGAATACCGCATCTATACGAATGGAACAAACCTAATGCAAATTTTTCCGAATTCCCAATAATAATGAATACCGCATCCATACAAATGGAACAAACCAAATTCAAATGTTTCCGAATTTATTTGATATAACGAATTTTGATCATAACGAAAAATCAGAAAAATGGAAAAAAAAAAAAAAAAACGGAAAAAACAAACAAAAATTTTTTTAAAAATCTAACAAAAAAAAAAGAATTTCGGCTGTGCACATGTCTACTTATTACCACTCCACTAGTGCCTCTCCAGCTTTAATGAGCAAGATATCACAAAGACTTGGAGATATCAATGCTCCACTAAGGTCTGTGAGCAGAAAACCACCCCTCGCTCTCTTTCATTGTCTCAGCTGCCCTGGGGGGAATTCTCATTTCCAATTCAAATGCTGCTTCATCTGGCCAAATACCCCAAGGTTCTCTAGCCTTTGCTGCTTCTCTACTGACCCTGACTACCTCTGTGCAGTCAGCCCCTCTGTAGCCCTTTGTCAAGAACTGACGTATTGAGATTACCTTCAGATCAGATTTTTTTGATGTCTTGACAACTATAGTCTTCTTACAGATATGGTTGACTAAATGTTATTTTGATCAGACCGAGCAGCAGCAATAATGAAGGGCTAACATCAGCCTCTTAACCTTTTCAACACAGAGGAACCCTTGAATTAGCTTTCCAGTCTCAGGGAACCCCTGCTAAAAGTTACTATATCTATAAGGCCTCATACACAGGGGCGTCTGTGAAAAAATAGGCAAAACGTCGAGTCCGACGTTTTGGAAAAAAATCTGCGTTTTGCATCGGCGTTAGTGAGCATTAGTGAGCGTTGGCGTCAATAGGCGTTTTTTAAAAAAAATCAGTCCTCTGCTGTTTCTCAACCTAAAAATGCTGGCGTCAAAAAACGCGGTTAACGCCAGTACTGCGTTAGCAGGCGTTAGTGAGCGTTAGTGAGCGTTTTGCCGATTGGCATCAAAAAATGCCAAAAGGCCTCAGAACGCACTGGTCCTGCGTTCTAGAAACAGCTCACTAACGCCAACGCTCTCTACTGCTCACAAACACCGGTGTTTTTAGAGGGCCATTATATAACATGGAGAGCTGCAAAAAACGCACCTTAACGTGGCGTCAAAAAACGCATGTGTATGAGGCCTAAGTCATGATACATGAGTGTGATGGTGAGTGGGAAGAATGCCCCCTACATCTGTGGTCATTGGGAAGAATTACTCCCTTACAGATAGCTAAAAAGAACAATGGTGTCAGTAGGAACGTATCTGAGAAGCAGAAATTGCTCATTGCTCAAGGAACCCCTAGCAACCTCTGGAGGAACCCTAGGGTTCCACGGAACCCTGGTTGAGAAACCCTGGCTTACATTATGACCAAAGTTTGCATAGGAAGATATCCTCCTTGCCTCATCTCCACAGAAGAGGCATGCTTGATGACCCTCACAGCCAGTAGTGCCTTTGGGGAAACATGGGCACTGACTACATAGTGCCTTCCCTGTTCAATTATTTTTTTTATTAACCAGTTCATATCCGCGCTATAGCTGAAAGACGGCTACACCACGGCTCTGAAATGCCCGGAGGACGTCTATGGACATCCTGCCCTTGTGCACGCTCCCCGCATGCATTTGCAGCCTGCGGCGGCGCGCTCTCACGGCCGCCGCACACTGCGTGGGCGTGCCCGCGGGTCGGGCGGGCTCGATGTCCACCTGAGACCCGCCGATCACCTGTAGCAGCTGCAGAATGGGAAACCGCCGATGTAAGCACAGTGGTTCTCCGTTCTGTGAAGGGGACATGACAGATCTACTGATCCCTGTCTCTGGGATTAGTTAGATCTGTTATTTCCCGACCAGCCCCGCCCCCACACAGTTAGAACACACCCAGGGAACACTGTTAACCCCTTCACTGCCCCCTTAGTGTTAACCCCTTCATTGCCAATGACATTTATACAGTAATCAGTGGACATTTACATTTCTGATAGCTGTATAAATGTCATTGGTCCCAAAAATGTGTAAAAAATGTCCGACATGTCCGCCGCAATATCACAGTCCCGATAAAAATCGCAGATCACCACCATTACTAGTAAAAAAAAAAAATAGTAAAAACACCATAAATCAATTCCCACAGTTTGTAGACATGCTAACTTTTGCGCAAACCAATCAATATACGTCGATTGCGATTTGTTTTACCAAAAATATGTAGAAGAATATATATTGGCCAAAACTGATGAATAATTTTCTTTTTTATATATAGATGTATAAAAACCATTTTGTTTAGCGTTAGCTGCATATAACTAACCAAACGCGTTTTCAATCGTACAGATGTTTGACACCCTTAACTAAATACCACAAAAATGATAAAAAAAAAAAATGATCATTACCACCACTAGACGCTAAAAATAGCCCTGACACTATAACGCCGCCTGTACAGCCTGTAAAAAATGTGTAAAAACCCTGGTTACTGTAAATATGTCGATAGTCTTTACATTTACAGGTGACTAATGACATATTTACAGTAACCGTTACTTCCCCAATTGTGATTCCCCCGTCACTTC
>BLSH010060620.1:2368425-2405023 GCA_018402905.1 Glandirana rugosa
AAATTTCTGATCGCTGAATAAATGTCATTGGTCCCAAAAAAGTGTCAAAAATGTCCGACATGTCCGCCCCAATATCGCAGTACCGCTAAAAATCGCAGATCGCCGCCATTACTAGTAAAAAATAAAAAAAAAAAAAAAACCCCAGAAATGAATTCTCATCATCCGTAAATGCGGCCACTTTTGCGCAAACCAATCAATAAACGCCGATTGCAATTTTTTTAATCGCAAATATGAGGAAGAATATAGATCGGCCAAAAATGGTGAAAAAAAATTTTTTT
Organism: Glandirana rugosa; assembly: GCA_018402905.1. Classification (NCBI taxonomy): domain Eukaryota; kingdom Metazoa; phylum Chordata; class Amphibia; order Anura; family Ranidae; genus Glandirana; species Glandirana rugosa. The sequence goes on from BLSH010060620.1 coordinate 2,368,704, forward strand.
TATATTTTTTTTTTGGATTTGAATTTTAGCAAAAAGTAAGAAATTTGGGTTTTTTTGCAAAATGGTCGCTCTTCTTTTGTTTATAGCGGCGATAAGAAATGACGCAGAGGTGATCAAATACCACCAAAAGAAAGCTCTATTTGTGGGAAAAAAAGGACGCAAATTTTGTTTGGGTGCAATATCGCACAACCGCGCAATTGTCAGTTAAAGCGACGCAGTGCCGAATCGCAAAAAGTGCTCTGGTCCTAAAGCTGGAAAACCTTCCGGGGCTGAAGTGGTTAATCGCATCCAGTGGCAGCTGGTGTACGATAATTCGGGGGAGGGCGCCACCAGCCCCCGTCGTGGAGACGAGTCGGTCTACCCCCCCCCAGGGAAATGAATGCGGCGAGCGCCGCTGCGGGTGAGCTAATTCAGTGGCGGCTGGCGGGTCTTCTCCTCTGGACGTCCTCTCCGCCCTCCTCCTAGGCGTCCAATAGGATCGCCTGGGGTTTTGGCCAATCGGTCTCTTAACCCGCTTCCTGTTTGGCCGGGAGGAGGATTAGTGTGAAAATAGCAAATATTCATTCACTGTTGTCGCACAGCTAGATGGACCTGGAGCACAGTGCTCTGCGCCCCGAGTCACCCTTTTTTGAAGCCTATAAGAGCCTCTGGATCTAATCATGTGCTTCCAGAAATACCCTCGCCCTATTGGAATCCATGGTCCGGCATCCCTGTATGTAGATCAGGGGGCCGGATGCATGCATAGGGGGGCCTCTATGGACAGGCCGCCACTGATGGCATCCCCGTCTTAGTCTGTAGGGTTCAATATTGAGTTGGCCCACCCTTTGCAGCTATAACAGCTTCAGCTCTTCTGGGAAGGCTGTCCACAAGGTTTAGGAGTGTCTATGGGAATGTTTGACTATTCTTCCCAAAGCGCATTTGTGAGGTCAGGCACGGATGTTGGACGAGAAGGCCTGGCTCACAGTCTCCACTCTAATTCATCCCAAAGGTGTTCTATCGGGTTGAGGTCAGGGCTCTGTGCAGGCCAGTCAAGTTTCTCCACCCCAAACTTGCTCATCCATGTCTTTATGGACCTTGCTTTGTGCACTGGTCCAAATCATTTTATGGAAGGGGGATTATGGTGTGGGGTTGTTTTTCAGGGGTTGGGCTTGGCCTCTTAGTTCCAGTGAAGGGAACTCTTAAGCAGTGGTGGCTGGTGCTCCATATTTTGGGGGGCAGCAAGCAAACCACCCCCCATGTGGTCGGTCAATCAATCGATGAAACCCCCACCCCCTGTTGCTCAGTCGATTGGCAGCTCGGCAGCTTCCCCCCTGCTTCTGCTCTCGGCCAATTGGGTCTTAATCCCCACTTCCTGATTGGCCAGGAGGAGAAGCAGGAAGACAGTAGCTAATGTTAATTCGCTATTGCCACATAATTGGGTGGGCTCAGGGCACAGTACTCTGCGCCCCAAGCCCACCCTTTTTAAAGCCAATTAGAGCCTCAGGCTCTAATCATGTACAAATTAACTTTTTAAAATGAATATAGTTGATCATCCCAAATAACTTCCAAAATACAAATCGATTTGGAACAACGAATATATGAAACACCTTAATATACAAAAAGAATCGGAATATATGAAACAAATTTAAAAAAACAAATCATTCTAACATAACAAATATGACAAGACAAAATTATTACCTTAATGAATGAATCCGAAACAAATTTTTCCTTCATGCACATCTCTACAGATGACTTCCTGTTTGCTGCTGGAACTAGAACCGGGCTGAATGCTTCTCCACCATTCAGGAGAAGCCTTGTATTTTTATTAGCACCGATACCATTTTATTTTCACAAAGAGTACGAGTACAGATACTATTTTTTTAGTCTTTGCCGATACCAATTGCCGATACCTACCACAGTTGTTTTGTTTACACTTCAGCTGTCAGCAATGGTACAAAGCATTGAAAAGTTATTTACAAATGAAATAAATTTATATTTTTACATTTTGCGCATTTTTAAATGTAAAGCGTGTAAATATATGTTAAAGGTGTAAAAATATTAACGAACAAAGCAAACAAAAAAAAAGTTTTAATTATTAATAATTTATAAAATAGAAGTGAGCAAAAAAAAAAAAACTGCAGGAAAATAATTAACAGAGGAGAATAAGGAGTTAATTAAGGCTGATTGGAGTAAATTAAGGGTTAATAATAAAATACAAAAAAAAATGTTTTTTTACTTGGCAGATTGCTTTAAACTGACTTCATCACTTTGATCTGTAGATGAAGAAACAGAAAGATACACAAATAAACAATGTTTCTTTTTTATCTTAGTGTTTCAGCGGCTGAGCAATGCTATTGATAAACATTGCCTAGCTGCTGTTTTTTTTTTTTCTTGACAGCTCCAATTGCCGGACTTCTTTAACACTTCAGCTGTCAACAGGGGAACCCCACTGACAGCTGAATAAGTCATGGGTTGTTAAGGAGCGGTTGCTCTGCTCCTTAACAACCGCTAATTGGCAGCTTTTTTTTTTTTTTTTACATTTCAGCTGTCAGTGGGGGAATACCGCTGACTGCTGAAAGAACCGAGCCTGCAAGTATCGGTTTTAGGTATCGGTGCATTTGCATGAGTACCGATACTCATGCAAATGCTTAGTATTGGCACTGATCGGATACTGATACTGGTATTGGTGAAACACTATTTTTTATCAATGAATACAAGGCTTCCTCTCATTGAGGTGAAGTGGAAATTGAGATGTCCACTGCCCGTCTCTCCACCTCAGCCAATCAGAGAGAGCCTTTTTATTGATAAAATTGGAATAGATTTTATATAATTTCCCGTAATCCTGAGTGTGGCTCAGGGTTAATTTTAAGTACCATAAATGGTAACCCCGAGCCACAGTCGGGATTACACTGTTAAATTTCTCTGCATGTACTTACATGCTCCCTGTGATCCAAAGATATCCTCCGGCCGGATCAGGGTTCCGGACTCCGTTCCCTGCGAGCGCCGTGATGCATGGGGGCGGAGCTGGCGGGAATTTTAATAAGTTAAACACATAAACACACACAATAAATAGTAATCTGTAGATTACATTACTTTATCAAATCATTTCACCTTAGATTTGTACCTGGTGCTTTGTCCAGGACCCTGCCTGCACTTTTACCATTCTTTCTGCCATTGTTTCTGCCTGGAAACTTGAGAGCGTCCATGGCATCCAAAAGGCGACCCTCTACGTCAAAAGCGCTTTTGGACCAGCTAGAAGACAGCAATAGTGAATAAGATTCACTTGCAGAATTGAGCGCTAGTTATTCGTGGGGAAATTCGCCATCAGACACTGAAAGTGACGACAGCCATTTGAACGCCGTTTACATATGCGGGCGCAACCTACGTATGCGTTAGCTTCTGTGAGCAAGCACACGGGAACAGGGGCGCTTTTTTTTTTATTATTGTTTATTTTACTTTTATTTTTTCATTTTGATGCTTTTGTTTTTCATTTAATCACTTTAATTTCCTATTACAATGTAAACATCCCTTGTAATAGGAATAGGGAATGACAGATCCTCTTTACAGGGAGATCTGGGGTCTGTAAGTCCCCAGATCTCACCTCTAGGCTGGGAATCCTGAAATAAAAAAATAAAAAAACAGTTCAAACCAATATGCAGTGTCTAGTATTACAATGACTAGAAATATTACACCCTTGTTTGGACAAATTTCAGTGTTTTTGGTTTGATTACAAAATGTATTATTATTATATTGTTGTTTTTTATAATTATTTATTGTATTATAATTTTTGATTTCGTGTTTCAAATTTTATTATACCTACTAGACTCTTGTTTGGACAGATTTAAGTGAGTTATTCCTAAGAATTACAGGCCTACAATATAAAACAACGAATTTCCATGCAAAGCAATGTACTGCTTTGCCATTGTAAATATTGACATAATCAGACCGCCAGGGAGGTTAAAATAAAAATTTATTCATGGGAGTATTAAAAAATAGAATTTTTGCCCCGAAAAACAATATAGGGTCTAATGCTTTTACTCTAGATTCACATATTTTTAAAATAAAATCTTAGGTGAAAGCATTTGGATCTTGGGTGAAAATGAGGTTAATTTTGGGTGAAAACAAGGATCTCCTACATTGTAAGCTCTAGAGTTGAGCGAACCCGTGGTTCGGTGGGTTCAGTCGAACTTCGGAAAAAAGTCCGGGTTCGGTACCAAACTTGACCCGAACTTTACCCCGAACCCCATGAAATTCAATGGGGACCCGAACTTTTCGGCACAAAAATGACTGTAAACGTGTCCTGGAAAGTGCTAGAGGGCTGCAAAATGATTTTAGAACAATAATCTGTCCCTTACAGCAACAGCAGGAACCTGACCCTATAGAACTAGAAGATGATTTTAGAACAATAATCTGTCCCTCTAAGCCAGGGATATGCAATTAGCGGACCTCCAGCTGTTGCAAAACTACAAGTCCCATCATGCCTCTGCCTCTGGGTGTCAACCTTGTGGCTGTCAGAGTCTTGCTATGCCTCATGAGATTTGTAGTTCTGCAACATCTGGAGGTCCGCTAATTGCATATCCCTGCTCTAAGCAGTAGACTCTAGTCCAGTCAGATCTTTCTGTAATGCAGGATGAGATCTGCAATCTATCCCTAAAAGCAGTAGTAGTAGTAATCTCTACCTATCTATCTATCTGCAATCTGTCCCTCACAGCACCGGCAGCATCCTCTCCCTACACTACCCAGAGAGCATGTGACATGCAGCACTAAGTGACTCCAGCTTATAAAGAGGCTGGGTCACATGATGCACTGGCCAATCACAGCCATGCCATTAGTAGGCATGGCTGTGATGGCTTCTAAGGGCAAACCAGTGAAACACTTGTTGATTGGCTGCCCTGCAGCTATTCAACATGCGTGATCAAATACTCAAACTCAAACTTTTTTTCAAATGTCCGGGTTCTGGTCTGGGTCAAGGACACCCCAAAGTTCGGTACGAACCCGAACTTTACAGTTCGGGTTCACTCAACTCTAGTAAGCTCTAACAAGCAGGGCCCTCTGATTCCTCCTGTATTGAATTGTATTGTAATTGTAATGTCTGCCCTAATATTGTAAAGCGCTGTGCAAACTGTCAGCGCTATATAAATCCTCTATAATAATAATAATAAATAGATCACTAAATGAAATGGAAAAACGTTTCTGTATTTCACCTGGTTAATTGTCTCATAGTAAAAAAAAGTAAGATAAAAAACATCAGTTTATGAACCTCTAATATGAAAAAAAGAAAATAGGTCTGCCTTAATAGCCATCATTACTTGCCTTTAAATCTAACCGTCTCACCCCCTTACTTCTCATTTCTATCCCTCATTCCTCTAAATTGTAAGCTTGTAAGATAAATTGCAGGGCTGTCACTCCTATTGTCATGTCCAATTTAGAAACATTGAATCTTTGTATTTAAATGGGCAGTTAAAAGAGTGTCTGTTATAATAATAATCTAAATAGGATAGCAGAAAACAGACACGTATAAAGGTTAATGTGCAGTGTTGGAATCGGTGCACTTGGCTGAGCCGTCTGTGTTCGAGAGATACTGTAGCTGCTGCTTCACCAGTCAAACTTCCAGCTTGGCTTAGAAGGCACATGGGTTGAATTGCTAAATGTAAATAGACTTCACTTTGAAAGGGAAATTGCACTTTGCATGACAATTTTCCCCAGAGCTTGGTGAATGAGGTGAAGCACTGCTGACTTCCATCATGCAATCATGTAAAAGCAAAAATGCTGTTTTTTTATTTTACTTGCAGGTGATTGGGTATTCTTTGCACTACACTACATTCACTAAGCTCTGGGGAAGATTCTCATGCAAAGTAAACAGTCTACTTGCCTTTAGTAAGTCAACGCCAGAGGATTTCCTATTGAGGTTATTGTGGGGAGTTCATTCCACAGGTAAGGAGTAGTAAGTGAAGAAGGGGCCATGCAACATAGTCCTGATCAAAAGTATTGGGGTGTCTGCCTTTACACCAGTGGTTCTCAACTCCTGTCCTCCCGACCCACCAACAGGCCAGATTTTAAGTATTACCTTGGGGAGATGCAGACTAGAATACTGCAATCACTGAGCAGCAAATGATATCACCTGTGATGTATTTCAGTTATCCTGCAAGCCTGGCCTGTTAGTGGGTCCTGAGGACAGGAGTTGAGAACCACTGCTTTACACGAACATGAACTTTAATGACATTCCAGTCTTAGTCCGTAGGGTTCAATATTGAGAATACATCAGTCGGAGGAGGAAGCCGAGTCTAGGAGGGAGACTGACAGAAACCGCAGCAGACTTGCAGAAGTAAGTGAGGAGGATTCAGTACCTTCACCATCAGAGGTATATGCCCGAATGTGATCTATTAAGTGGAGGTGACATATAAAGAACGAAGAGCACCGCAAACAGAATATTTACACTGTTGCTGTTATATGCCGGAGTGACCTTTGTGATTATTGTCCACTAGAAGGGGTAAAAGGCAGTGTGTACGGTGATGGTGGTGGTCTCCTATCCTTTCCATGTTTGGATCACTGGATCTTGGAGGATTACATCCTTTTATTACCATATGGACATTTAGACTTTTTAATGTTAGAGTCATTTATATTTTAGCGCTGCACCAACCCATTCAATATTGAGTTGGCCCACCCTTTGCAGCTATAACAGCTTCAACTCTTCTGGGAAGGCTGTCCACAAGGTTAAGGAGTGTGTCTATGGCAATGTTTGATCATTCTTCCAGAAGAGTATTTGTGAGGTCAGGCACTGATGTTGGACTAGTGTTACCACCTCATCCCTTTAAAACTGAACACCTAATAATTACACAGGTTCTGAGGCTGATTAAGGTGGTAATTAAACTCACTTGGTGCCTTATCTGAATTAAATTAGCCTCAGAACCCGTGTAATTCATATGTGTTTGGGTTTAAAGGGATGAGGTTGGACAATAAAGCCTGGCTCACAGTCTCCACTCCAATTCATTTCAAAGATGTTCTGTCGAGTTGAGGTCAGGACTCTGTGCAGGCCAGTCAAGTTCCTCCACCCCAAACTCGCTCATCCATGTCTTTATGGACCTTGCTTTGTGCACTGGTCTAAATCATTTAGTGAAGGGGGATTATGGTGTGGGGCTGTTTTTCAGGGGTTGTGCTTGGCCCCTTAGTTCCAGTGAAGGAAACTCTTAAGGCGTCATCATACCAGGACAATTTCATGCTCCAAACTTTGTGGGAACTGTTTGGGGATGGCCCCTTCCTTTTCTAACATGACTGCGCAGCAGTGCAAACCTCACAACTTCTGGAAGAATGGACAAACATTCCCATAGACACACTCCTAAACCTTGTGGGCAGGCTATCCCAGAAGAGTTAAAGATGTTATAGCTGCAAAGGGTGGGCCAACTCAATATTGAACCCTACGGACTAAGACTGAGATGCCATTAAAGTTCATGTGTGTGTAAAGGCAGTCCCAATACTTTTGACAGTATAGTGTATGTTCTGCTTAGCATTTTTTGTGCTTCTGGTTCATTTAAATCCTGGTCTATAAAACATGGGTCACCACAGAATATTGACCTGGCTGAGACCAGGATACATCCCAATACTTTTGACAATATAGTGTAGTCTTGTAGTGTGAGCAGTAATAAGGCATGGAAGTAAAAGTTGCCACCCAGGAGTGGTACATATAAATTAATAGAATTACACTAATACTATACCCATATATAGCTAGATTACAATGAACTGAACAAGAGGAAGTCAATCAATCCCACATCCACCCTAAAAAGAATGAATTGAGGAATTCCCACTGTTGGCTATTGTATTCTGACAACCACAACATTCGTGGCTACCTGAATACCCAAACAGTGACCTTATCTGAAAGGATGCAGTCACTGTTAGGTCAATAATTTTCCACTCAGCTCAGTTGATTTTTGTTAAGCCGGTTGGTGCTGATAGGGCCACCCATAGCTGAAATTTCGGCCAATTCAGCAGGAATCAAATTATCTGTGGACAGCTTTAGCTGCAAATTTTAAAAGATGAAGCACAATAAAGATTGATTGAGTTGTTAACAAAGTCACATTGGAGCTTTCCTCCAATCACAATGTTCTCTCAGTGTTAAGCAAAGGGAAGTTTTTGAACTACTGCGGGCTCACTAGTGCAGATTGCATTTTATGAATGAGCCACAAAATGCAGGCTACAATACTGAGCAATGCCGTAAATGGACATCAAAATCCACTCTCCATCATAAATAAGCCCTTTAAGTCTGGCCACTCACTGAAAGGTATATCTAACACAGGGGTGCCCAACCAGCGGCCCGGAGGCCACACGTGGCCCGCAACCTCCTGCCCTGGGATGGTGTGTTGGCAAGCCCAGATTGTGGGTTGCTGACCCGCCATCCCAGAGCATTAGGATTGTGAATGAAGTCAGCGGTAGAGGACGCAAGCGGCTGTAGAGCAGAGCCACATAAGCCGATGCTTCCTGTATAGCGCCAACTCCTGTCACAGGCGGAGTAATAACAAATGCGCTCTGCCTGGGACAACAACAGCCGGCAATACCTGAATGGAAGACTGCTATTAAATGTAAGTTTATTACTAAAATCACAGTGTATATATGGGCATCTCTGTTCTGCAGTGTTTACTGGGCTGCTGCCAAACTGATCCACAGGTGCAGAGCAGAACACCTGCAGGTTACCTGCACTGACCTATACACTTTTGTTATTACCGACGGGTTTGGTGCACTTTCAGAAAGTGCACCACACCTTCAAGATATAATAGAAGTCTATGGCAAAGTGCTGCTAACCCGCAGGAATGCTGCAGTTGCACCCTCGGTGTGGTTAACACAGCGCATCAGTGTGAAAACAAGCCCCTTTGACACGATTGGTCCAACCCTATCGGACCCACCATTCAACTCTGGTTTATTGTTTGGGGGGTGGCATACAACTACCCCCCCCCCCACGGTCTGCCAGTCGGTCCACTGGCATTTACCCCATCTAGGCAGCAGGCATCGGCGAGGATCGGTCAACAGCGGGAATCCAAGGAGTGTCAGGGATCAGGGCACCAAGCAGCGGTGGGGATCGGGCATCCGAGGACCGGCGGGGATTAGGGCACCAGGGATCGGGCATCAGCGGCTCTTCTCCTCCTTACTTCCGCCGTGCATCTCCTCCTCTCCTCCTAGGTGTCTAATAGGATCACCTGTCGTTTCAGCCAATCGGGTGATGGGTATCAGACTCGCTTCCCAATTAGCCAGGAGGAGAATCAGTGTTGCAACAGCAAATATTCATTCCCTGCTGCAATACACCTGGGTGGGCTCTGGACGCAATGCTCTGCTCCCCGAGCTCACCCTATTTTGAAGCCTATTAATCAGTGCTTCAAAAAGCACACCCCCCCCGCCCAACCCCGCCATAGGAATTTAAGCACCCGACGCATGGATAGGGAGGGCAGTGGGGCATGGATAGGGGGGCCACAGATGTAGACGGACTTGTGGCTGTTTACACCTGCTTACCTCCAATACAATCTGCTAAAAAAAAAAAAAAAAACGAAGGGGGGATCTGTTCCCTTCTATCTGGGCAGATCGAATCTGAGGGCCCAGAGTAGGCTGTGTCAGAGTCTGCACTGCATAAGCAGAGTGGACATGGACCTGTCATCTGCCCTCTCCACTCATTGTGGCCCGCGACCGGTAACCGAGTCACTTAAAAGGTTGGGCACCCCTGCTCTAACAGATTCTTCCATCCATGCTATACACATGGATGGACAACTCTCCATAAGGCTATTGTGTTCTGACAGCTGGCTGTCAGAATACTGAACAGTGGTCATTGCCAATATGCACCAAAAAATGTGCTAAAACATGGAACATTATTATTAATATTATTTATTATTATACAGGATTATATAGTGCGAACAGTTTGCGCAGCACTTTACAGCGTGAAACATGCATTCATTTTAATGACACCCCAAATGCGCAAAGAGAACAGGCGATTTGTCATCTAAAAAACTATCTGAATTGCGCAATTCAAAAATGTGATAAAATAGCCCCCAAAAGGGTACAGGAGCTACTTTTTGGAGAAAAGGGCAGACCATTTAAGTGAATAGGCTGCCCTACATGTCACACAAAAACATGACAAAACATGCACAAAAATGCGTCGCTAGCCGCAAATGCAGCCTTACACTGCCTGCAGTTAAAAAAAAAAAAATACAAATAATGTGAAAATCAATCAGCGCAAAATTAAATGAATAATTAAATCTAGCAGCAGCTGACACAAAAAAGTGCTTTCATCTCACTCCAATAATCACAATATACAAATGCTGTATATTAATAAACAAAGTGCTAGTGCACTTGGTTCACCACTGCACTAGCACTTTGTTTATTAGAATTTTGCGCTATTTATTTAGTTTTGCTGATTTTATATACGTTTTAGTTTTGGTCCACTTGTGAGTTGTTCACTGGTAGCACCGCACAGCATTTGTATATTGTAAAAAAAATAAAAATAATATATTAGCCGATATTACATGTGCTAAGACGCAATACTTTGTGTGTTTCAGTGCACTACAAACTACACACGTGCATTGGGGTTCTATCATAGTGGAACTTTCTGCCCTAAACACAAAAATGCATTGCATACCACTCTGCATGGACATGCCTAAACATCAATAAGTCATTTTTAGAAAGAAATTGTTTTTTCCAAATACTTACTTTTTTTTCTGGCATTTCTTGGTTTCCCTGAGGCACTGGTGATGTAGCCCCGGCCTCACAGGTACACCCTGGGACAGGCATGTCACCAACGCATTCAGGGAGATCTCATATTATTCTTCAATAGCAAGCTTTCCCAGAGTACATACTGCACATGCACCATAGGAGATCTGGAGCATGCATAGTAAGTTTGTTATTGGAAAATAACAAGCCGCCACAGTCGCATACTGTTCATGTGCTGTGCGTGATCTGGGGTGAATTACTATTAAACAACAACAAGCTGCACCAGCTGTTGTACAGTGCATGCGCAATATCTGGTGCAACGTCTATCTGGTCACGGATGATGTTATTGTTAAAAATGTCGCTAGACATGTGCAGAACGAAAATAAAAGTTTAGTTTCAATTCGCTATTTACATAAATTTGTTCAGTTAAATTTGTCGAATTCGGATCGATTCAAAACGTTTTCGAATCAATTTTGAATCGTTTTCAAATTAAAAGGATATACTATAATAGAGTAAATAAAACAGAACAAAATAGGATAGAAAATAAAAGAACAGAATAGAATGGAATAGAATAGAATAGAAAGGAATAGAATATAATAAAATAGAAAGATTATAACCATCTTCTGCAATCCCAATAAAATAGAAAATAATAGAATTAAAAAAAAACCAATAGAATAGAATAGAAATAATATAACCATTTTCTAAAATTCAAATAGCATCAATTTAAATTTGAATAGAATATAAAAGAATAGAGTAGAATAGAATAGAACATAACACAACAGTATAGAAAAAAACAACAGAATTGAATAGAATAGAATGAATATAACCATCTTCCTAGTCTAATCTATACTTTTCTATTCTATTCAAATTCAAATTGATTTTATTTAAATTTGGGGAAGTGTCTATATTCTTTCTATCTAATCTATTCTAATCTATTGTTTTTTTAATTATATTCTTTTTTTTATTATATTCTTTTCTATTCTATTATTTTATTTTCTATTCTATGCTAGTCTTTTCTTTTCTATTCTATTCCATTCAAATTCAAATTTATTCTATTCGAAATTCGAATTTCAGAAGATGGTTATATTCTTTCTATTCTATTGTTTTTTTTTATTCTATTCTTTTCTATTCTATTAAAGTCTATTCTATTCTATTATTTTTTTTCTATCCTATTCTTTTATATTATTTTCTTATGTATTTGTGGCACCCTCTACCATAGGTAGGTGCTTAGAGAGAGATTTTTGTGTTAGGTAAGGTACATTTTGTCAGGACCGACTGGATGTTTGGTTTCTGGGTCAGGGAGTGGCCTAGGGAGTGACTGGTTACTGCAGGTCCCCACACGTCCGGGCGTTGTTATTGTTTATTGTTTGTCTTCCCTATATATGTGTGTCTATATGTGCATAGGCCTATAGCCCAGGAGATCAACGGTCTCCCCCAGGGCTAAGTGGTAGGTTACTATAGTAGTTACTGTCAGTGCAGAGTGCATTACTGAGCATCATGTTTTTCATATTTGTAACAATAAATTAATGTTAATAATATACTGGTATTGCCCTTCCCTCTCTAATTAACCTCTGAGTCCCTGGAGTCTTCCCAGGGACATATGCTTCTCTTATTCATGTTTTTTGGTTTATAGCGGGACACTGTATAGGAGTGAGCGGCACCAGTGTGTGTAACCAGTTCAACTTCAGCCTGACCAGCTATACCTGTCTTGTTCTTTTCTTTTAAGCTTCCATGGGACGATGGTGTGGAAATGCTTGGGGACGGTGGCGGACATGGTGGCGTTGCTGTCATATCGTCTGTTTGCTGGGTGGCAGGTGACGCTGTCACTGTAGAGGTGGAGGAAGAGGCCGAGGCAGCAGCAGAAGAGGAAGCAGGAGGAGGCCGAGACCTTCCTTGGATTTTGAGGTAATTATTCCAATACAGCTTGTGCCTTGAATTTAGATGCCTGGTCATGGGGGTTGTGCTCAGGTTGAGAAAATTTATGCCCCGGCTCAGGCTATCATTGCACAGCTTGCAAACCACTCGTGTCTTGTCGTCAGCACATTGTCTGAAGAACTGCCACACGGGGGAATGCCTTTGAGCTGCCTTTGGTGTGCTAGGTCCCTGGGTGCGGTGGGTAGTAGCAGGCATACTGTCTAGGGGACGCTCCGCTTTTGCAACCTGCTTCCTCTTTTGCTGTGCTGGTGCCTCTGTGCGACCACCACCTCTTTCTCCAAACTGCACACGTCACTCGCATGACCCTCATTCCATGTGAGGTCTAGGACCTCATCATCCTCCTCCCCATCATCTTCCACCCACCCTTCACCACTGCCCTCCTTGTCAGTCTGCACACTGAGGAAAGCTGCAGCAGTTGGCACCTGTGTTTCGTCATCATCAGAGACGTGCTGCGCTGGTGTTTCCATGTCCTTATCCTGCAACAGAAGTGGTTGGGCATCTGTGCACTCAATGTCTTCCACTTCTGGGGCAGCGCTATGTGGATGGCCCATGGAAAGCACACCAGGAGAGTCATCAAAAAGCATAAGAGTCTCTTGCATGACTTGGGGCTCAGACTGCTTGGCTAATTTACAAGGGGCTGAGGTGAAAGAGAGATGGCCATGGGGTTCAGGTGCCAACTCTGAGCTTTCATCAAGGGACCGGGAGGGAGATAATGTGAAGGAACTGGAGGCATTGTCAGCAACCCAATCTACTATCGCCTGTACTTGTTCTGGCCTCACCAATCGTTGAGCGTCATTCGGGCCTACCATATACCGGTGAAGGTTCTGTTGGCTACCTGAGGAAGGTGTTTCCCTTGTGCGTGTAGCTGGCACACCTCGACCACGTCCTTTCCTTCCAACAGGGGGTTCACCAACACCACCAACACCAGCAGCACCAGCATCACCAGCAGCACCATGACCACATCCCTTATTTTCTCTCCTCATTGTGCCCGCAAATGTACTATGTAGCCCTAGTATGTGAAATCTCAAATTAGTCCACAATCAGATCGTTGTGTAATGCAGGCTGAGGTCTGCAATCTGTCCCTCAGAGCAACAGTAGTAGTAATCTCAGGATGTAGGATGAGATGTTAAAATGTCTGCAATCTGTCCCTCACAGCGCCGGCAGCTTCCTTTACCTACACTAGTCAGAGTCTCAGAGAGCATGTGACTACAGCATCAAGTGACTCTAGCTTATAAAGAGGCTGGGTCACATGATGCACTGGCCATTCACAGCCATGCCATTAGTAGGCATGGCTGTGATGGCTTCCAAGGGAAAACCAGTGAAACGCTTGTTGATTGGCTGCCCTGCAGCTATTCAACATGCGTGATCAACTACCAGAACCCAGAACCTGAACCCAAACGTTTTTTGAAATGTCCGGGTTTGGGTCCCGGACACCCCAAATTTTGGTACGGACCAGAATGTTACAGTTCGGGTTCGCTCAACACTACTCATGGGAGAGTACAGGGAGGAGCTTGTTGCAGTCTCTTTGGATGGCGTGATCGATCAGCAAGGACCCTGTGTGGCCTTTACAGCGAAACCGCGACCTGAGGCCTACTTCCAGCGTTCCAGCCAGCTGAATTTCTAAGGTGTCCCAGCCAGCTGCAGTGCTACAGTGTTCCAGTGGGTGATCTGCAGAGCCGACTTACAGACAGACTGAGTCCGTTTCAGTGCAGTAGCAGTCAAAACAGCAGCCGCATCGATCAATCAGGGAGAGCTGCAAGGAGTGCAGTGGAGGCCATTTCTCCCAAAAGCAAAGAGCAAGTGTGTACCATCAGTTCCAGTGCTAGCATCATCGTCATCTGAGCAGCCAGTCCATCAACTGCAGTTATTACCTGGTTTGGTGAGCGGGTTTCAGCCCATCTATAAGAATACTTATCTTGTCCCTACAGTTCTTCTTTAAAGGAATATCCTAATCGCAGTTTGGATTATAGTTAAAGTGCACTGGATTGCTGTTAAGTTGCCAGTTTATCCTACAAGTCAGTGATCACTGGGAAGGTTGTTGAATTCAGAGAAGTTTAACCCTTTTTGTGCCTCATCTCAAGGATTAGAGGACTATTATTATAGGCTATTAGGTAACTAGCTTCCAATCAATATAAGCCGGCAGAAGATCTACTGAAATTTTCAATACAGGATTGTATTCATTCCCCCCACTTTATTATAATCACGGCAGTTTGTTTAGTGCTATTGCGTCCCCCTAAGGCCTCTCTGAATTAGAGCAGGAGGATTTAGATAGATAATAATACTACAGCTGTTTTAATATTGAGCTGAAATTGTTATAGCATGGTACTGTTTTATTTGCATTCTATTGAGTGGTATTCATTTACCCTAGTCTCACTCATTTCTAAAGGATAATCATTACTTTACATTATTTCACTGCAAATTAAAAACCCTGTTCTAGCACTTACAAGTGATCCCACTCGTATTTGATTAAACTCAATTGGAGGAATTTCTATTGTTTCATTTATTATAATTGCTGGTGAGTAGCAGGGAGTGGTAAACACTGTTTGAGTGACCACCCCTTTTATTCCTCAGATTTAACTGTGTAAGCTTTGTGAGTTTCCGACTTAAAGAACCCTCTTAATTGTTGCCCTTTTAAAGTGTGATACTACCATTCAAAAGTCATCTTTTCCTTTAACGAGTTAAGTAAACCTTTTGAACTTAACTTTTGGTGTGGTCTTCATTACTGCAAGGGTGTCAGTACCAATGGAACTTTGCAATATGAGTGAACCCAGAGTGTCAGGGGTGGTGGAGGACTCTCCGGGGAGGAAGGCCAAGGGGGAATCGAATTTTCAAGCAACCCTCAAAGGGGCAGCGCTACATAAACATAAAAATATGACTATAGTTGACCAAAATATCTTTCAGATACTCATTGCATGTCAGTTTTCTACTTATGCCTCTGTTATATTTTGTAGGGATTGCAGGATAGTAATGCACAAACATTATTTACTGGTTATGGCTGTGTTTGCAACACTGCAAAAGACAAAAATGATTAGCAAACCTGCGCAACATTGCTCATTACAAGACATACTGCCCACTACGGAGGTAAAATCACTTCTTGCGCTGTTGCAATTCCTGTTTTGATAACATTGGCAAATAGAAGCAGGAGGAATTGTATGATCTGCACAGCAGATAGTAGACAGTTTACACTATGTGTGCGGTTGGGATATGAATACCTGCCAAACCCATAATCCTTTCCGTGCTCTGTGTTTTGGTTGAAGCTTTAATTGTATTCATTCTGCCGCCAATGCAGATCTAGTCCTAATTCCCAGACTGCTGCTGAGATTCACTGGGACCTGGCAGGCCAAACGCAGACAAAATATGTTGTGGTGCCATTTAACTACCTTAACTACCTTATAGACACAGAATTCACAGGGTCCCTAATACCTGCTTTTCTGGAGCCCACCCCTGACATATAAAGAGAGTCTGTCATAGACCGTCAATGATAGGTATTCCCCGTAGTGTGCTAGAAGAGCCCTCCAGAATAAAGATATACCCAGAAAAATCCTCCTTGAAGGGAATGTATCGTGTTTATATTGTACAGGACACCAAGGATGGGTCCTTGATGGGTGCTATATAGCACCCATATTTGAGTTAGGGTCCCTTTAAGGGAAACGTGTGTACTCAGGGTGTCTCACCCTTGATGCATGAGAAGTTTCAGGGTAGTCAAGTAAAGGAGAGGACTGACTCGCAGTCCTCAGTATTAATAAAGATATATTTGGGGACCTGGCGTAATTTTGGAGGTTCGGAGTGACATTCGGGTGGGAAAAGAACCTCCACTCCTGACTACAGTGACTCCGGTCCCTATGGGGTTAAGCAGCCTCCAGGAGGAAGCACATAAAACAGGAAGCTCTTAGTATTAGGTGTGGTGGTGTAGGAGTTGGAAGGAAGCCTGGTTGTGTGCTGCAAGGGGGTTTAAACCCCATACACACTATACAACTTTTGTTGTCAGATTTCCTTCAGATTTACCAAAACCATGTAGTGCAAGGGCCTGCCTGATTGCATACAAATTGTAACACCTAAGGTTTGAACTCATATTATATGGTTTTGTAAATCTGAAAGAAAAAATCTACAGAAAATTGGATAGTGTGTATCCAGCTTTACAAAGTGACAAAACCATCTGAAGCTGGATGCTGCTAACCCTGGGGTAAAAGCCCTCACTTGACTTTTGCATACTTAATAGTTTGATTTGTGCTGAAGATAAGCAGACTTTTTGTGTTGCATTTTCTGACGTTTTGTTTTGCTGCTGGAAGCTCTCTTGTGTTTGCTAAAGAAAAATTATTTTATTTTTTAATTTTTAAAGACTTTTTTGGTTAAAATGACTGGCTGTTGCACGTGGATCCCAAGGTGCTAGACCCCCTGAATATTACTATATACACTATATTACCAAAAGTATCGGGATGCCTTTACACGCACATGAACTTTAATAGCATCCCAGTCTTAGTCCGTAGGGTTCAATATTGAGTTGGCCCACCCTTTGCAGCTATAACAGCTTCAACTCTTCTGGGAAGGCTGTCCACAAGGTTTAGGAGTGTGTCTATGGGAATGTTTGACTATTGTACTGTTACATGTATTGTCATGTAACATAAACCTGTGCATAGTTAGCCCTCATACACACGGCCATTTTTTAACGCCACGTTTTTGGGCGTTTTTTGCAGCTCCCCATGTTATTCAATGGCCCTCTAAAAACGCTGACGTTTTTGAGCAGTAGAGGGCATCGGCGTTAGTGAGCTGTAGCTAGAACGCGGGACCAGTGCGTTCCGAAGCACCAGTGTCATGGCGTTTTTGATGCCGAGCCGGCAAAACGCTCAATAAGGTTGTTTAACGTTGTATACACAGCGTTAAGCCTCGTCAGGCGTTCTATTCAAAATCAATGGTTCCGTATGGAAGCCCATTGATTTGAATAGAAGCCGCACCAGAAGTCGGATCACGATGATCCGACTTGCAGGGCGACTTGTGAGCTAGGGGTGTTAAAGGGGAACCCCCGCAAAAAAATTTGCGCGGGGTTCCCCCCAAGAACATACCAGGCTCTTCGATCTGGCATGGATTTTAACAGGAGCCCCCACGCCGAAAAAGAACGGCGTAGGGTCCCCCTCATAATCCATACCAGACCCTTATTCGAGCACGCAGCCTGGCGGGCCAGGAAAGGGGGTGGGTACGAGCGAGCGCCCCCCCCTTGGACCATACCAGGCCGCATGCCCTCAACATGGGGAGTATGGGTGCTTTGGGGCAGGGGGGCACTGTGCCCCCCACCCCAAAGCACCTTGTCCCCATGTTGATGGGGACAAGAGCCTCTTCCCGACAACCCTGGCCGTTGGTTGTCGGGGTCTGCGGGCGGAGGCTTATCGGAATCTGGAAGCCCCCTTTAATAAAGGGGCCCCAGATGCCGGGCCCCCCACCCTATGTAAATGAGTATGGGGTACATCATATCCCTACCCATTTACCTGGAAAAAAAAAGTGTAGCAAAAAAACCACCCGACACAGCTTTTTGAAATATTTTATTAAATCCGCTCCGGCATCTTCTCCCCTCTCTTCTCCATCGTCTTCTTTCTTCGGCTCTTTTGCGGGCTCTCTGTCTTCTGAGGGGTCTTCTGCGGGGTCTTCTGCTCTTCGTGATCCGACTTCTGGTGTGGCTTCTATTCAAATCAATGGGCTCCCATAGGGAACCATTGATTTTGAATTGAGGCAGAAAAACGCCACTGAAAGCTAGCGTGAAAAAAACGTGAATTGACGTCAATGCAAAACGCAGAGAAAAACTGCAATTCTTTCCCTGACGTCAGGCCCGGCATTTTGCTTATTTTTTTGCAGATGCCCGTGTGTATGAGGCCTTATAGTAATGTTTGTATAGTTGGTTGTTACACTGCCATCTTGTGGTTGTTTTTGATATTGCACCTTTCCATACTGTTATCATCTGTGTTCCCTCCCATCTTCTTAGCTAATTTCCTGTTCCTGGTTCACTCTGTGATGTAACTTCCTCTTCCTGTGTCTTCACTCTGTCTCATGAAGAAGAATATGGCTACGCGGATGTAGGCCTCACACAATCTACTCACATCCTAGGACACATTACCATGTTTTGACCTGCAGTTACCATCTATCAACCATCTGCCACATTTGTTGTATGCTGTACCTACAATTTGCAATAAATAGACGTTTATGGAAGAATCGGTGAGAGTTCAAGCTGATAAAGACTGTCTGTGGTGATCATATCTGCTTGTACAGGCCAGGCATAGAGGTCTCAGCAAGGGATAAGTCACTATTACAACAGTTGGAGTCAGAATAACCATTCTTCCAGAAGCGGATTTGTAAGGTCAGGCACTGATTTTGGACAAATAGGTCTGGCTCGCAGTCTCCAATCTAATTCATCCCAAAGGTGTTTTATCGGCTCGCTCATCCTTGTCTTTATGGACCTTGCTTTGTGCACTGGTCCAAATCATTTGGTGGAGGGGGGATTATGGGGTGTGGTTGTTTTTCAGTTTTTGGGCTTGGCCCCTTAGTTCCAGTGAGGGGAACTCTTAAGATACTAAGACATTTTGGACAATTTCATGCTCCCGATAGGTGTTCTATCGGGTTAAGGTCAGCACTATGTACAGGCCAGTCAAGTTCCTCCACCCCAAACTCGCTCATCAATGTCTTTATGGACCTAGCTTTGTGCACTGGTGGGCAGTCATATTGGAACAGGAAGGGGCCATCCCCAAACGGTTCTCACAAAGTTAGGAGCATGAAACTGTCAAAAATGTCTTGGTATGCTGAGGCCTTAAGCGTTTACTTTACTGGAACTAAGGGGCCAAGCCCAACCCCTGAAGAACAAATCCATGTCACAACCCCCCCTCCACCAAATGATTTGGAGGGATGGCCCAATATTTTTGGCAATATAGTGTGGATGAGCAAATTTGAGGTAGAGGAACTTGACTGGCCTGCACAGTCTTGACCTCAACCCAATAGAACACCTTTGGGATGAATTAGACCAGAGACTGCAAGCCAGGCCTTCTCGTCCAACATCAGTGCCTGGCCTCACAAATGTGCTTCTGGAAGAATGGTCAAACATTCCCATAGACGCACTCCTAAACCTCGTGGAAAGCCTTCCCAGAAGAGTTGAAACTGGTATAGCTGCAAAGGGTGGGCCAACTCAATATTGAACCCTACGGACTAAGACTGGGATACAATTAAAGTTCATGTGTGTGTAAAGGCAGCCATCCCAATACTTTTGACAATACAGTGTGTATATATAAAGTTGTGCTTATAAGTTTACATACCCTTGCAGAATTTATGATTTCTTGGCCATTTTTCAGAGAATATGGATGATAACACAAAAACTTTTCTTTCACTCATCGTGTTTGGCTGAAGCCATTTATTATCAATCAACTGTGTTTACTCTTTTTAAATCATAATGACAACAGAAACTACCCAAATGACCCTGATCAAAAGTTTACATAATACAGTGTATTGCCCCCTTTAACATCAATGACAGCTTGAAGTCTTTTGTGGTATTTGTGGACGAGGCTCTTTATCTTCTCAGGTGGTAAAGCTGCCCATTCCTCTTGGCAATAAGCCTCCATTTCTTGGAAATTCTTGTGCCGTCTGGATGGCCACTCCAGAACCTTCACTTTATTCTGCTGTAGCCAATGACAGGTCGACTTGGCCTTGTGTTTTGGATCATTGTCATGTTGGAATGTCCAAGTAGGTCCCATGCGCAGCTTCCTGGCTGATGAATGCAAATGTTCCTCCAGTATTTTTTGATAACATACTGCATTCATCTTGCCATCATTTTTGACCAAATTTCCTCTGCCTTTGTAGCTCACACATGCCCAAAACACCAATGATACGTGTTTCGCAGGCCTTTTTGACTCCCCTCCAAATATAGCTTTTACGGTTGTGGCCAAAAAGCTCAATTTTGGTCTCATCACTCCAAATGACTTTGTGCCAGAAGGTTTGAGGCTTGTCTCTGTGCTGTTTGGCGTATTGTAAGCGGGGTACTTTGTAGCATGTGCATAGTAATGGCTTTCTTCTGGCGACTCGACCATGCAACCCATCTTTCTTCAAGTGCCTCCTTATTGTGCATCTTGAAAGAGCCACACCATGTGTTTTCAGAGAGTCCTGTATTTCACTTAAAGTTATTTGTGGGGTTTTTTTTTTGCATCCAGAACAATTTTCCTGGCAGTTGTGGCTGAAATTTTAGTTGGTCTACCCTCATTTTCCATTTCTTGATTAGAGTTTGAACACTGCTGATCGGCATTCTCAATTCCTTGGATATCTTTTTATATCCCTTTCCTGTTTTATAAGGTTCAATTTCCTTTTACCACAGATCATTTGACAATTCTTTTGCTTTCTCCCTGACTCAGAATCCAGAAACGTCAGTGCAGCACTGGTTGAAAGATGCAAGGGTCTGTCAGGAGTCCAGAAACTCATTGACCTTTTATACACACACGCTAATTACAAGCAAACAGATCACAAGTGAGGATGGTTATCTTTAATAGCCATTCAAACCCCTTTGTGTCAACTTGTGTGCATGTTATCAGGCCAAAATCACCAGGGTATGTAAACTTTTGATCAGGGTCATTTGGGTAGTTTCTGTTGTCATTATGATTTAAAAAGAGTAAACACTGTTGATAGATAATAAATGGCTTCAGCCAAACACTAACCATGAGTGAAAGAAATGTTTTTGTGTTATCATAAATTCTGCCAGGGTATGTAAACTTATGAATACAACTGTATGTATATATGTGTACATATATATATATATATATACAGCATCTCACAAAAGTGAGTACACCCTCACATTTTTGTAAATATTCTATTATATCTTTTCATTTGACAACACTGAAGAAATGACACTTTGCTACAATTTAAAATAGTGAGTGTACAGCTTGTATAGCAGTGTAAATTTGCTGTAACCTCTAAATAACTCAACACACAGCCATTAATGTCTAAACCGTGGCAACAAAAGTGAGTACACCCCTAAGTGAAAATGTCCAAATTGGGCTCAATTAGCCATTTTCCCTCCCCGGTGTCATGTGACTCGTTACTGTTACAAGGTCTCAGGTGCGAATGGGGAGCAAGTGTGTTAAATTTGGTGTTATCGCTCTCATTCTCTCATACTGGTCACTGAAAGTTCAACATGGCACCTCGTGGCAAAGAATTCTCTGAGGATCTGAAAAAAAGAATTGTTGCTCTACATAAAGATGGCCTAGGCTATAAGAACATTGCCAAGACCCTGAAACTGAGCTGCAGCACAGTGGCCAAGACCATACAGCGTTTTAACAGGACAGGTTCCACTCAGAACAGGCCTCGCCATGGTCGACCAAAGAAGTTGAATGCACGTGCTCAGCGTCATATTCAGAGGTTGAAATAGACGTATGAGTGCTGCTAGCATTGCTGCAGAGGTTGAAGGGGTGGGGGGTCAGCCTGTCGCTGCTCAGACCATACCCCACACACTGCATCAAATTGGTCTGCGTGGCTGTCATTCCAGAAGGAAGCCTCTTCTAAAGATGATGCACAAGAAAGCCCGTAAACAATTTGCTGAAGACAAGCAGACTAAGGACATGGATTACTGGAACCATGTCCTGTGGTCTGATGACACCAAGAAAAACAATTTGGTTCAGATGGTGTCAAGCATGTGTGGCGGCAATCAGGTGAGGAGTAAAACAACAAGTGTGTCTTGCCTACAGTCAAGCATGATGGTGGGAGTGTCATGGTCTAGGGCTGCATGAGTGTTGCTGGCACTGGGGAGCTACAGTTCATAGAGGGAACCATGAATGCCAACATGTACTGTGACATACTGAAGCAGAGCATGATCCCCTCCCTTCAGAGACTGGGCCACAGGGCAGTATTCCAACATGATAATGACCCCAAACACACCACCTAGACGACTATTGCCTTGCTAAAGAAGCTGAGGGCAAAGGTGATGTACTGGCCAAGCATGTCTCCAGACCTAAACCCTATTTAGCATCTGTGAGGTATTCTCAAATGGAAGGTGGAGGAGTGCAAAGTCTCCAACATCCACCAGCTCCGGGATGTCGCCATGGAGGAGTGGAAGAGGACTCCGGTGGCAACCTGTGAAGCTCTGGTGATCTCCATGCCCAAGAGGGTTAAGGCAGTGCTGGAAAAGTATGGTGGCCACACAAAATAAAAAACTTTGGACCCAATTTGGACATTTTCACTTAGGGGGTGTACTCACTTTTGTTAATGTTTAGACATGAATGGCTGTGTGCTGAGTTATTTAGAGGGGACAGCACATTTACACTGTTATACAAGCTGTACACTCACTACTTTACATGGTCATCGCTATACATTGTTCGAGATAATGATTTATTATTTATGAATTGTATATGGCTTATTTGGTAAAGGAGATCTACAGTCACAGCATACACTTTCATTCTATAACATTAGAACTGTAATAACAATAAAAACAATAGTTATTTTGGACAATTCGATATATGTTTATTTGAAAAATATCCTTTCATGTTGTCAGTTCTGCCTGTCTCTGCTGGCCATCTCTTTCCACATCTCACTGGACTCCCTGAATGCTTTGCAGCTTCTTCTCTGATGTTTACTTTCAATTTCTAAGGACTACATATCCCATGGTACCTTGCTGCCTGCAAGCAGTGATACCTATACAGACTCCACCTCCTGAAAATCCTCCTCTCATCACCCCTGTAGCTCAGAAGGCAGGCTCTGTGACACAGCAGTGCTAACTCACAGGGCATAGTGAATGTGTGCCACGGAATGCCTGGAAATAAATGGGTGGGGATCTTCAAAGTACATTTGCAATCTTCATGGTCATTCAGATTATTGGGAGTAGACTAAAAACTGAAATACAGAAATGAATATATATTTTTTTCATTTTTAACCATAGATACACTTTAATGTTTTTTTATATTGGTATTGTTAATTTTTGAAAATCTATATGATATTTACATAGCAGCTAGGGTGGGATTTTAAAATATTTCTTAATGTTTAGAAGTGTAGAATATTTATTTACTTGAAACAATGAAATACTGTATATTATTATTTTTTATTCTCCGCTTCAATCAATATGAAGTTCTGGGGTCCTTTTGACATATTTTCCACATTATCCTTATCTGCTTTGTTGAAAAAAAAAATGTTTAGAGCTCAATAGCGCAAGCTTCATTTTGCACGCACATGCAAATGAGTTAGAACTGTGATCAAAGGCAAAAGTGTCAGCAGCATATCAAAGGGATCACAGAGGGAAGGGGAGGCTATAAATTTTGAGGTTGGTGGAAGGTAAAAACAGGTGGTTGAGCCATGTTTTTTTAACCCCCAACCACTCCCCTTAAGCTGCAAATGCAGCCAGACAAGGTTGTACACAGACTCTTACCAAGCAACTGCATGCAATGCACACAGTTTTGGCACAATGGTGCTGCATTTACAGGATTAAAGGGGTTGTAAAGGCAGAAGGTTTTTTCTTGTATCTGAATGCATTCTATGGTGACATATTGCCTTCTTACTGCCTCTGAAAAGCGATCCACCTTAACTCGCTTTTCAGATGAGTGGCAAGGTCTGTCGCACATCTAAACTTAGCCATACATTGCAATACATTTTCATGCTATTTCCCACTATTACACTTTTTTTTAAACAGTATTATAAAGGAATGGTAGTGATAAAAAACACCTTTAATTGATTTCTTTGTTAATTGTTTTGTTCTTTCATTCATTATGACCTATATGGTCGGAAGTGCGGCAAAAATATTTCCTTATCCTATATCATTTTGCAGTAAAAGATATCCCTCTTTCCCATCTCACAATGCAGGAAGATATACTGCCGCTTGATGGCTGAGCTGCAACTATGTAATTTCCGTGCACTGCAGGAGTGCAAACAGGCAAGAGGGGTGAGGATGAAGTGGACTGGAAAACCAAAGAAGACTGCTGGAACTGATAAAGCCAGAGACTGGAGATTGCTGAGGAAGAAGCCGGAGTTGATGAAGTGCAAAGAACAACAGACAAACTATGTGGGGGACAAGGGGGAAATGCTGGAAGTGGCTTAAAGTGTATCTGCACTCGCAGCCAAATTGGATGCAACTTAGTTTATGTTTGTTATATGTTCCCATTCACATATCTTACCTATAGAAAAAATATTTAAAAGTTGCAGCTTACTTTTTTTTTTACCTTTTCTGGCAACTTCAGCACTGAAAAATCCTACTAGTTCTTTTTGGGACCTAGGATTACCATAATTAACCATATCTGTACCGTGCAGGCAGATCTCATTATCAGTCATAAACTAGATTTAAGCGTTAAAGGTTCACAAGCTGGGCTTCTTGCAATCTGTGTTAATAGGAGGAGACTCAATCAGTCCTTAGGAGAGACTCACTTTGACTTTGTTCAAAATTCCTTGTATTTAGCATTGAGGCCTTCTGTTAAAAAATCTAATAGGTAAGAAATAATAAACATACACTGCTCAAAAAAATTTAACGAAACACTTTGAAAACACATCAGATCTCAATGGGGAAAAATATCATACTGGATATCTATACTGATATGGACTGGGTAATGTGTTAGGAACAAAAGAATACCAGATCGTTTGATGGACATGAAAATTATCAACCTACAGAAGGCTGAATTCAAAGACACCACGAAAATAAAAGTGAAAATATGATGCAGCAGGGTAGTCCATTTTGCTGAAATTTCATTGCAGCAACTCAGTACACGTGCTTGTATGCATACCTGACAACGTCAGAGCATGCTCCTAATGTGACGACGGGTGGTGTTCTGGGGTATCTCCTCCCAGAGCTGGACCAGGGCATCACAGAGCTCCTGTCCTGAACAGACTGAGGTGCAACCTGGCAGCGTTGGATGGACCGAAACATAATGTCCCAGAGGTTCTCTATTGGATTTAGGTTAGGCAAGCGTGGGGACCATTCAATGGTATCAATTTCTTCCTTCATCCTCCAGGAACTGGCTGCATACTCTCGCCACATGAAGCCGGGTATTACCATGCACCAGGAGGAACACAGAACCCACTGCACCAATGTAGAATCTGACAATGGGTCCAAGGATTTAATCCCAATACCTAATGGCAGTCAGGGTGACATTGTCTAGCCTGTAGAGATCTGTGTGTTTATCCATGGATATGCCTCCCCAGACCATCACTGATCCACCTCCAAACTTGTCATGCTGAAAGATGTTACAGGCAGCATAATGTTCTCCATGGCTTCTCCAGACCCCTTCATGTCTGTCACATGCACTATGGGTGAATCTGCTCTCACCTGTGAAAAGCACAGGGCGCCAGTGGTTGACCTGCCAATTCTGGTATCTAATAGCAAATCCCAATTGAGCTCCACAGTGCTGGGCAGTGAGCATAGGGCCCACTAGAGGACATCGGGCCCTCAGGCAGGCAGTCCAACTCCTCCAAGATGGCAACATCAATACGTGCCATGCTGGAGGAGTTGGACTGCCTGTGCAACCTCTATAGGGTCCAGGTATCGCCTCATGCTACCAGTAGTGACACTGACCCTAGCCAAATGCAAAACTAGTGAAAAACAGTCAGAAAAGAGGAGTAGGGAACAAAGGAGGATGGCCTCCACCTGTAAAACCATTCCTGTTTTGGAGGTTGTCTCATTGTTGCTCATCTAGTACACCTGTTAAAACACCAAAGGAGCTGAAACTGATTAACAACCCTGTCTGCTACTTAACTGACCAGATCAATATCCCAGGAGTTTAATTGAATCGATGTTATTCTCTGATTAAAAAGTGTTCCTTTAATTTTCGGGCAGTGTATTAAAAATATATATTCTTTACCATGCTGTGTGAATTAAAACACATAACAAACCCATTGGTGGCTGGGTGAATTTTAATGATGGGGGGAGCCAGATCCCGTCCTTCCTTTTTGACTCCTCCTACTTCACATAAGCCCCACCCCTTAAAGAATCCACCCACTTCGTCCCCTGTATTCCACATATTGTGTCTGGACTACACAGCTTGGCATCACAGATGGGGGTATATACAGCCAGTAACAGTATACAGAGCTCAGTATCACAGGTGGGGGTATATACAGCCAGTACACAGTATACACAGCTCAGCATCACAGGTGGGGGTATATACAGCCAGTACACAGTATACACAGCTCAGCATCAAAGGTGGGGTATATACAGCCAGTAACAGTATACACAGCTCAGCATCAAAGGTGGGGGTATATACAGCCAGTAACAGTATACACAGCTCAACATCACAGGTGGGGGTATATTGCAGCCAGTAACAGTATACACAGCTCAGTATCACAGGTGGGGGTATATACAGCCAGTAACAGTATACACAGCTCAGCATCACGCACACAGCCTATGCATGCTCCATCACATTAGTTCCTATCTAGCTGAAGGAGATCAGAACTGCTCTGCTCTCCACATGGCATTGTCGTCTGGAGCCCGTGGGGAGGGGGGGTGAGTTTTAGACAAGAACTAACATTACAACAACCCCCCCCCCCCACAAGTTCTAGCTTACACTGCCATGTAGAGGGAAACAGTTCTGATCTCTCCAGCTAACAATGCTGCACTGCCTTACCTGAATATGGAGTAAGGGGCTGCTCCATGTCAGACTCAGCACTGCCATCTCCGTGCCCATCGCCACACAGTCCCGCCCACCGCAGCAATCACTGGCAGACAAGTGCTCAGGGCAGCCAATTAGTGAAAGTATGTGTGCCTCTTTGGTGAACTTACTTTCAATTTTAGGACTGACCAATAGGCTCACTACAGCAAGGAGCCGAAGAAAAAAAAAAAGTCAATATACCGGCGCCTCCTTTAGGGAATCGGGCTGACTTTTTTATTTCTTTCTCGCCCCTTATCGACCAGCCGCCGCTGAACAAACCTATATGGATTTTTCTCAAATTCAAAATGTAAAAGTGGAAATATGCTGTAAAATAATACTCTAATTAATATTTTGGCTTTTCTTTTGGATATAGGGAGGAAAGGTTGGAACCTTTATCTAGTTTTTACTTTCTCCACTTCAGTTCTAAATATTTACCATCATGTCCTATCCAAAGGTTCAAGGGGAGCCCAACTGGAACACACTGAGGCCACCATGCGGTGGAAGGTCAAGCTTGGAAGTACCGACCAAATAGTAGTATGGGGGGGCCCCAAGCACTCTCTACCAAAGGGTCATATCAAAATTATGGCCAGCAAGTGAAGACCTCCTCAGGGGTCGAGAGGGAATGGTTTACAATCCCATACCAAAGGCATACCAAATGGTATGTCACCAAGTAAGAGACAATTAGCCCAAAGGAAAGGATAATCCCATTTTTGACCAATGCCATTTGGCTAGGTGACTGCGCTTGCCCTCACTTCTTATTCAGGTGATAAATCTCAAATGTGGAATTTAACCTCACTTTTTGTTACAGGGTTACATGTCTCTGGGGAGAAAGTACATTCCTCTAATTGAGACAAAGGCAGCAAAAAAAACCTGACAAAGCTTTGCCACTTAAAACCATTTACATTTTTTTGGCTAAATATGGTTGATAGGTAGCCAAATTCTTTGTGTGTCACTGTGTATTTGTGTTCTCAGTATCACTGAGTTCAAGAATTCTTGTGTCCAAGTGTAGCCAGGAGTTTAGAAATATTCCTCTGGCATACAGACAATCGTGTCCATTGCTTGACATGGGGAACTCCCTTGCTTGTGGATAAGACTGTGATTGCAGCAAGGATGAAGAATTGTGGGAACTGTAGTACGGAAAGAGGAAACAATCAGCAGACTCTGGTGTGAAGGACTCCATTTCCCAGCAGTGTGCTGAAGACTTCTGGGAGGTGTAATGCATTGCAGGAGAAACTTATTTAAAGGGATGAGGAGCTAACAACGGCCTCTTGGGACAGCGCGATCGATCAGAGAGGAAACCTGTGGACTGCTACCACCAGATATACAGTATCTCACAGACGTGAGTACACCCCTGACATTTTTGTAAATATTTTATTATAACTTTTCATGGAACAACACTGAAAAAATGACACTTTGCTACAATGTAAAGTACTGAGTGTACAGCTTGTTTAATAGTGTAAATTTGCTGTTCCCTCAAAATAACTCAACACACAGCCATCAAAGTCTAAACCACTGGCAACAAAAGTGAGTACACCCCTAAGTGAAAATGTACAAACTCGGCCCAAAGTGTCAATATTTTGTGTGGCCACCATTATTTTCCAGCACTGCCTTAACCCTCTTGTGTATGGAGTTCACCAGAGCTTCACAGGTTGCCACTAGAGTCCTTTTCCACTCCTCCATGATGACATCACGGAGCTGATGGATGTTAGAGACCTTGCGCTCCTCCACCTTCTATTTGAGAATGCACCACAGATGCTCAATAGGGTTTAGGTCTGGAGACATGCTTGGCCAGTCCATCACCTTTACCCTCAGCTTCTTTGGCAAGGGAGTGTTCATCTTGGAGGTGTGTTTGGGGTCATCATTATGTTGGAATACTAACCTGCGGCCCAGTCTCTGAAGGGAGGCGATCATGCTCTGCTTTAGTATGTCACAGTACATGCTGGCATTCATGGTTCCCCCAATTAACTGTAGCTCCCCAGTGCCAGCAACACTCATGCAGCCCCAGACCATGACACTCCCACCACCATGCTTTACAGCAGGCAAGACACACTTGTCTTTGTACTCCTCACCTGGTTGCCGCCACACATGCCTAATACCATCTGAACCAAATAAGTTTATCTTGGTCTCATCAGACAACAGGACATAGTTCCAGTAATCCATGTTCTTAGTCTACTTGTCTTCAGCACACTGTTTGCGGGCTTTCTTGTGCACCATCTTTAGAAGAGGCTTTCTTGTGCGTCATCTTTAGAAGAGGCCATGCAGACCAATTTGATGCAGTGTGCGGTGTATGGTCTGAGCACTGACAGGCTGACCCCCCACTGCTTCAACCTTTGCAGCAATGCTGGCAGCACTCATACGTCTGTTTCCCAAAGACAACCTCTGGATATGACACTGAGCATGTGCACTCAACTTCTTTGGTCAACCATAGTGAGGCCTGTTCTCAGTGGAACCTGTCCTGTTAAACCACTATATGGTCTTGGTCACCGTGCTGCAGGTCAGTTTCAGGGTCTTGGCAATCTTCTTATAGCTTAGGCCATCTTTATGTAGAGCAACAATTCTTTTTTTCACATCCTCAGAGAGTTCTTTGTCATGAGGTGCCATATTGAACTTCCAGTGACCAGTATGAGAGAGTGAGAGCGATAACACCAAATTTAACACACCTGCTCCCCATTCACACCTGAGACCTTGTAACACAAACGAGTCACATGAGACCGGGGAGGAAAAATGGCAAATTTTCCCAATTTGGACATTTTCACTTAGGGGTGTACTCATTTTTCTTGTTGCCAGCAATTTAGACATTAATGGCTGTGTGTTGAGTTATTTTGAGGGGAAATTTACACTGTTATACAAGCTGTACACTCACTACTTTACATTGTAGCAAACTGTCATTTCTTCAGTGTTGTCCCATGAAAAGATATAATAAAATATTTACAAAAATGTGAGGGGTGAACTCACTTTTGTGAGATACTGTAGGTCTGGGGCCTATGTACAGCATTCCAGCCAAATTAAATCATCTGCAGTGAACAGCGGACCCGTCTGAATCTCATCTCTGTCGGGATTGAAGTCACATCAGCTACTGCAACAGTCGTATTTGTTGATCAGGAGAGCTGCAAGGAATCCAGCGGATGGTTTCTACCTCCCAGGAGCAAACAGCCCATGTGAACTAATAGTCCCAGCGTTTCCAGCATCATCTTCTAAAGCGCCTGATCGCTTGCCTTCATAGAGTCCCTTGGATTCGGTGAGCGGTCTCAGGCCCACACATACGAGTAATCATACTTTCTTTGCAGCATATCTTTATTGTCTCTTGGATTGCAGTTGCGGTCAGTCTTATTCAAGAAGTCAGTGGAATTTAACCTATTTGTGCCTCATCTTAATAATTAGAAGGACACAGTATTCATAGGTACCTAATTCTTATTGCCGGCCAAAGATTGCATGGACTTTGCAAGACAGGAGTACTGCAACCACATCTACTTCTACTTCTCCCCAATCATATACTCAGGGCTATTTACTTGGCATTACTTTACCTCCTAAGAACTCTTTAACCGGTTCCCGACTGGCTCGCGTACATTTACTGCTGCAGAGTTGCGCTGTAGTACAAATCGCCGTCCATAAACGGCAGCTCGCCGCACTCTGTAGGAGTGTGCCCGCGGCTCGGGTGGTCCCGGTGTCTTCTGGCGAGCCGCAATGACCTGGCAGAGAGAAAGAAGGGGGAACTGCCGATGTAAACACAGCGGTTCCCCGCTCTGTCAGTGGGCATTTAAAAGATCTACTGATCCCTGTCACTGGGAACAGTTAGATCTTTTATGCCCATGGTAGCCCAGCCCCCTCACAGTGAGAACACGCCTGGGAAACACAGTTAACCCCTAGATCGACCCCGGCAGTTTAACCCCTTTATTGCCAATTACATTTATACTGTAATCAGTGGATATTTACATTTCTGATCGCTGTATAAATGTCATTGGTCCTAAAAGTGTAAAAAATGTCTGACATGTCCGCCCCAATATCAAAGTCCCGCTAAAAATTGCAGATCACCACCATTAGCAGTAAAAAAAAAATTGTAAAAACGCAAGAAATTAATTCTCATGGTTAGCAAACGCAGCAACTTTTGCGCAAACCAATCAATAAACACAGATTGCGATTTTTTTTACCAAAAATATGAGGAAGAATATAAATCGGCCAAAACCGATGAATACATTTTTTTTTTTATTTTTTTTTTGGATTTGTATTTTAGCAAAAAATAAGAAATATTAACTCTAAGCCACTGCGCTAATGTCAAACAGTGTTTAATCACATAGTAAAAGACATATATATGTAAATAAATGCTGCTGCTTAAAAGTATATAAATGCAAAGTGGAAAACTAATACAATGTCAAAGTTCTCAGCAGCGCACAAAATATATAAATAAATAACAGTGCACGTGCACATTGAAAAGTCCAATGTGATGATCACAGCTTCCCAATCTCAAGTGCAGTGAAAGACTGCTTGTATTATTCGATCACCAATCAATCATCCTCCACCGGTGCAAGACGTGCAACAAATGGACTGAGGCTCACCAAACGTATGATTTGTACCAGCAAAACAGATGGGAATCGCCACATAAGAAAATAACTCTCAGCTCCCACTTCCAGGTTCCAGCAACCATTACCCAGGGTTAGCAGCGTCCAGCTTCAGACATATTTGTAGCATACATGAAGCACAGAGCCAGGTCTCCTTTAATTTCCAACTCCACCCAGTATGTCTGGATGCTGGTCTCCCTGGACACCCAGGGGACCACTGGCGGACTATTTCAAGTCTCTGACTGGGATCTGGGATTACCTAAATTTCCAATTATACCTTACTAAAAAAGTTGACCTCTTTGTCATCTTATCAGTACTATATAATTCGCCTGACCGGCACCACTGTTTCAATATTTGAACTTACCTCCTTACGCACCCTTTACGACACTAACTGATATACACCACTAGGGGTGTGTTGGGATTTGGCCTGGGGGGCCAGCAGGGTGCCCCCAGACCTATCTCCCCCCTATCCTTCCTTCATCTGGGTGGAAGACTGAGACCTGTGGATGTTTCTCCATCCTGGTGGATGACCTAAGGCTTGCTACAGCAGCAACTATATCCTATACCTACTGTGTAATCTCACAAAGAAGACTCTTCCACTCTTATTGTAACATGTATTAATGGGATTTTGTACCTCCCTATCTTAATCTCTGGTAAAATAAAAAATATGAGATTTTTATTAATCGTCTGATTTAGCTTTGTGGAATTCATGCCCTAAAAAGTCCCAAATTAGAGGGTTTTTTGTATCAGTAAAGTCACATTCTAGGAGGTCACCATCTCAATCAGCTGTGGTTATGGAATGCCCCACCCGGCAGCCACACACAACAAAGATGTGGGCATGCTGTCGACATATGTCAATATCATTTACCAAATATGGCCAAATGGCCATATTAGGTCAATGATGACACCAGCATCCCCTCCCCTTTATTATATTACACTACTTTGTTACAATCAATGGGCTTTTCTCAATAGAAGAGAAGGGAGATGGAGCAGGTCTCCACTGAGTTCAGCCTGTAGACCTGAACCTATTAACACCCACAGCAGCAGAGGTTAAGCGCTGGGAGGACTGGGAACCCTAAGATCTTGCATCCTCCATGACATATGACATATACAGGTGCATCTCATAAAATTTGATTATCATCAAAAAGTTAATTTATTTCAGTGATTCAATTCGAAAAGAGAAACTCATATATTTTATATAGCTGCGTTACACACAGAGATATATTTCAAGCATTTCTCTCTTTAAATGTTGATGATTATGGCCTACAGCTAGCTAATGACAGCCCGAAATTCAGTATCTCAGAAAATTTGAATATTACATAAGACCAATAAAAAAAGGATTTTGATTACAGAAATGTTGGCTTGCGGAAAAGTATGTCCATGTACAGTATAGTATGCACTCAATACTTGGTCCTGGCTCTTTTTGCATGAATTACTGCATCAATGCAGCGAGGCATAGAGGCTAATAGCCTGTGGCACTGTTGAGGTGTTATGGAAGCCCAGGTTTCTTTGAAAGTGGCCTTCAGCTCGTCTGCATTGTTGGGTCTGGTGTCTCTCCTCTTCCTCTTGATAATACCCCACAGATTCTCTATGGGGTTTAGGTCAGATGATTTTATTTGCCAATCAAGTACAGTGATACCATGATCATTAAACCAGGTATTGGAACTTTTGGCAGTGTTGGCAGGTGCCAAGTCCACTGGCTGTGGAAACTTTACACTGGACCTCATGCAACTTGGATTCTGTGACTCTCCACTCTTCCTCCAGACTCTGGGACTATGATTTGCAAATGAAATGCAACATTTTGCTTAGTTTGTGATGATTTGGGGAGCAATGTCATCTGCTGGTGTTGGTTCACTGTGTTTTATCAAGTCATAATTCAGCCTAGCCCTCTACAAGGAAATTGTAGAGCAATTCATGCTTCTCTGTGCTGACCAGCTTTATGTAGAAGCTGATTTCATTTTCTAGCAGGACTTTGCACCTGCCCACACTGCCAAAAGTACCAATCCTTGGTTTAATGATCATAGTATCACTGTGCTTGATAGGCCAGCAAACTCACCTGACCTAAACCCCATAGAGAATCTGTGGGGTTTTTTCAAGAGGAAGATGAAAGACACCAGACTCAACAATACAGACGAGCTGAAAGCCACTATCAAAGTAACCTGGGCTTCCATAACACCTCAGCAGTCCCACAGGCTGATCGCCTCCATGCCACGTCGCATTGATGCAGTAATTAATGCAAAAGGAGCCCAAGTAATGGAAAACACGTGTTGACAAACCAGGAAATACGTTTGCCCACATCCCTAAACTGGAACTATGTGTTTGAGAAAACCTCTAAATGGGACTTTAAAGGGCAAAAGCCAAGTATAAAATAGAACAACTTTATTTAAACAATGGAGAACATAAAACAAATATGTGTACAAAAATTAAAACATTTGCACAGATGCAGTTGAGGCAAATAAGATTGACTGTTAGCAATATTCGATAATCATAAACAACTGTCATCCATCTAAATGTGAGAGACAGAAAATACCCAGCGCATTTAAAAATAAACACAATTTAGATTTCTCCATCGGGGTAAAAGATTATTTTGGGTAAGTATCTATAATACAAAAACATGCCATTTAATATATATATGTATATATACACACACAACATTTTTTGAATATATAAACTGATCACAAATACGTGAAGGTACTGACTCACCAGTATAGCACAATATCAGACTTAGGACTGCATCAAAGAATTAACATCGAAAGAAAGTTTACCAAGTACATGCTGCCAGAAATTCACCAGTAATATGAATGCCCGAGGAGCCACCAAAGTCCCTTCGCCCACTGGGGTAAAGAGGAACCCCAAGCCAGGATCTGACTAGTTCCTAAAATGAATAGCAACTATGACAGACAAGACCAAAAAGTAGAGGATAAATTTAATCATCTACTTTCTGGTCTTGTCTGTCAGAGTTGCTTCCCATTTTAGGAACCAGCCAGACCCTGGCTTGAGGTTCATCTGTCCCCCAGTGGGTGAAGGGACTTTGGTGGCTCCTTGGGTGCCCATATTACCGGTGGATTTCTGGCAGCATGCACTTGCAAAACTTTCCTGTAATGTAAATTCTTTGATGTGGTCCCAAGTTTGATATTTTGCTATACTGGCGGGTTAGTGCCTTCAAGTATTTGTGATCAGTTTATAGATTCAAAAAATGTTGTATTTATATGGATACACCTTAATAAAATGGGAATGGTTGGTGATATTAACTTCCTGTTTGTGGCACATTAGTATATGTGAGGGGGGAAACTTTTCAAGATGGGTGGTGACCATGGCGGCCATTTTGAATCCTACTTTTGTTTTTTCAATAGGAAGGGGGTCATGTGACACATCAAACTTATTGGGAATTCCACAAGAAAAACAATGGTGTGCTTGATTTTAACGTAACTTTATTCTTTCATGAGTTATTTACAAGTTTCTGACCACTTATAAAATGTGTTCAATGTGCTGCCCATTGTGTTGGATTGTCAATGCAACCCTCTTCTCCCACTCTTCACACACTGATAGCAACACCGCAGGAGAAATGCTAGCACAGGCTTCCAGTATCCGTAGTTTCAGGTGCTGCACATCTCGTATCTTCACAGCATAGACAATTGCCTTCAGAAGACCCAAAAGATAAAAGTCTAAGGGGGTTAGATCGGGAGACCTTGAGGGCCATTCAACTGGCCCACGACGACCAATCCACTTTCCAGGAAACTGTTCATCTAGGAATGCTCGGACCTGACACCCATAATGTGGTGGTGCACCATCTTGCTGGAACTATGATGTCGGTGATAGGGAATTGCTGGCCATCAAGTCGGCTTTGGAGGAATGGCGGTACCTCCTGGAAGGAGCAGCTCACCCGGTATTTGTTTTTACTGACCATAAAAAACATAAAAAAAACCATATGCTGTGAAGATATGCTTTTTGATTTGAATTACTGAAATTAATTTACTTTTTGATGGTATTCTAATTTTATAAGATGCACCTGTATTACAGGTAAGTAAGGTCATTAAACCTGTAAGGAAAAATGATTTTTAGTTAAACGTCAGCTTAATTTTTGTTCTTGGGTACATACTACATTGACCATCTGCTGTACTCTTTTGTAGAACAGGTCTAGTCACTTCTATTTGAGAATATGTTTACATCTTTGTATGAAACAAGGTGCTATTTCCAAGTCAGTAGCCATAAGTCCTGCCAGTCATGTAACGTTCTGCTGTCTCCATAGAGATATTACCGAATATCTTTTGCCCATCAGCATTTCTCAAACACGGACTCATTATTCTTTTTACACTTCAGCATGGGAGACATGTCGAACGTCGATAGACGAGTGGAACCACAACACCCTGAGTTGACCGTTTCACAAACTGAAAGAAGGGCGTAGGTGGAGGGTGGGGTCTCCGGTAACGGCGATGTACGAGAGACCCTCCGATAAAGACAGTTTGTTATAGGTCCTCTCTTTACGACTACCCGTTTTCTATAAGCCATTATAGAGATACCTCTGTCGTCTTGCAATGTACTGACCGTCCTGAATACCGATGACTGAACCTTTATCGTGGAACAAAGTATGTTTCTA
>BLSH010060620.1:2405033-2415534 GCA_018402905.1 Glandirana rugosa
GGTGGTGTAATACCCACAGTCCAGGCTCGTAAGGATCTACTTGTCAAAGGACCTTTCTGAGGGCCATTCAACTGGCCCACGACGACCAATCCACTTTCCAGGAAACTGTTCATCTAGGAATGCTCGGACCTGACACCCATAATGTGGTGGTGCACCATCTTGCTGGAACTATGATGTCGGTGATAGGGAATTGCTGGCCATAAAGTCGGCTTTGGAGGAATGGCGGTACCTCCTGGAAGGAGCAGCTCACCCGGTATTTGTTTTTACTGACCATAAAAAACATAAAAAAAACCATATGCTGTGAAGATATGCTTTTTGATTTGAATTACTGAAATTAATTTACTTTTTGATGGTATTCTAATTTTATAAGATGCACCTGTATTACAGGTAAGTAAGGTCATTAAACCTGTAAGGAAAAATGATTTTTAGTTAAATGTCAGTTTAATTTTTGTTCTTGGGTACATACTATATTGACCATCTGCTGTACTCTTTTGTAGAACAGGTCTAGTCACTTCTATTTGAGAATTTACATCTTTGTTTGAAACAAGGTGCTATTTCCAAGTCAGTAGCCATAAGTCCTGCCAGTCATGTAACGTTCTGCTGTCTCCATAGAGATATTACCGAATATCTTTTGCCCATCAGCATTTCTCTCCTGGATATTGTTTGACAGAAATAGCCTCCCAGAGAGCATGTAGCGGCAATGGCCTCTGGGGTGGGAGGTGGATGCGGGAAGAAAGTCAAACACTTTGCCAGTTGAGTCCCACAACACCAAGGTGAGCAGATAGCTGCAAGCTGTACAGAGGGTACGACTTCACATTTTTCTTATTACTCAGGCACAAATCAATTTGCAGAGTTCAAAGGACACTATCTGACATGAAAAGCTTTTAAGCTGAGGCCAAGTAAAAGTGCATTGCTTCTTGCGCAAAACAGAACTGTGATTTTTTTACTGTTATTTTAGGTATTGTTTATTTTGACAACATTCAGAGCACCGGCGCTGCTCCTACATACCTTATTTCAGGTTTTGTGATAGGAAAATTAGATCATTTCTTA
The DNA here is from genome assembly GCA_018402905.1 of Glandirana rugosa. Taxonomy (NCBI): domain Eukaryota; kingdom Metazoa; phylum Chordata; class Amphibia; order Anura; family Ranidae; genus Glandirana; species Glandirana rugosa. Next base: position 2,406,084 of record BLSH010060620.1, read on the forward strand.
AATCACCTTACATGATAATATAAAGTGCTCAATTGTGATTCATAAATTATGATACACTTTAAGGCCTCATACACACGGACGTTTCTTAAAAAATAAACAAGGAAAAAAAATCGGCGTTTTTCGGCGTTATGCATCGGCGTTAGTGAGCGTCGGCGTCAATAGGCGTTTTTTAAAAAAAAATCATCCCTCTGCTATTTTTCAACCTAAAAACTTTGGCGTCAAAAAACATTGGTTAACGCCGGTACAATATGAGTTGGCGTTTGTTGGCGTTAGTTGGCGTTTTGCGACGTCGGCGTCAAAAAATGCCAAAACGTTACAGCCTCAGAATGCACTGGCCATGGGTTCTAGTTTCAGCTCACTAACACCGACGCCATCTACAGCTCAAAAACGTCGCCAGAAAACGCCGGGCGTCAAAGAACGTCCGTGTGTATGAGGCCTAAAGCCCAATTGGGCTTTCACTTTAAATTAATTAAAAACATTCCAAGTGCATCAAAACAAAAAGAGTACAAATTCTTACAGTTTATTTTCTTTAGAAAGCAGCCAAGGAGTAGAAAAGTTTGTCCCCTGCCAGCATGCATCTTTTCTCATCATGTGGGAGCAGAAGTTTGGTGCAGTCATTTGGAGCGAGAGATCATCCTATTACCTAACCCACATGGGGTGCTGGTGACGGAAGATAGAGATGCTTTGAATACACCCATTTTAATTGGGATAATTGGATTTATTTATATCCTATATATACATATAAGCCCAGTGCCAAGATTTAGCATACCATGTACAGCTTAAGATATTCCACCAGTTATCCCACCTGGATGTGGGTGCGCACCATGGTCCAGTAAGCGTAACCCCCATTTAGAGACTTTTCTTCTATGTGATGACTTTACTTGTGATATTTACTATCTACCATTTAAGTCAAGGCTATATACATTATATGATAGATGTGGTCCTGAAGAAGCGGGGGCTCCCGCAAAACATGTAGAGCAAATAATTATTGAATCATTGACCAACTGAATCAAAGCTTCATACCAGCTCTACCGCTATGCTCTGTACTGTATGGTTTATACAATTATGTTTTATTGTCTCTTTTTAAAATGTAAATTAATAAAATGTGTGAAGTTTTTATGCTAATCGGTGTAACTTTAGTTCTCAAAGGCATATTTAAAGGTCTTTTATCTTGGATTGTTTGGTTATACCTCTGCTAAGGTTCTACACACCCCATGCTACATCACAGATAAAGTTGACCAATCAGCTGGGAGCATAAGCTTTTCTGATTCGTCTAGGTATTTAGGACCTCTACAGAGAGATCAGTGCTTCCACAAAGAGAGCAAAAGTTTCCTCTGGTGGGCAACAGCTCTTTCTACTGCTTTCTAATAAAAAAAAAACTAGAAGATTTTATATTATATTAGTACATTATTTATGTAACAGATATTTATTTTTGGTTTGTTTTTAGGTTGGAGCTGTGTGTTTGGTGTGTGTTTTAGGTGGTGTTTCTGGTTAATTTACCTTGAGCGCTCCCCAGTTTACATGTCGAGAAACCAACTGTTGGTTACTTATAAGAAGTATTGTTTTGAAGCACCTGGAAGGTATTTAGCTAATTCACCACTTCAGCTCTGGACGGTTTACCCCCCTTCATAACCAGACCATTTTTTGCAATATGGCACTGCGTTATTTTAGCAATTGACAATTGCACGGTCATGCAACGCTGTACTCAAGTAAAATGTATGTCCTTTTTCCCATAGATAGAGCTTTTTTGTGGTAATTGATCACCTCTATGTTTTTGGTTTGTTTTGCTGCTATAAGCAGAAAAAGGCTGACAATTTTCAAAAAAAACCAACTGACTGGCTTCCGCTGTGTCCAATTATAGCAGGAGTGGGATGCTGGCGGCGTGCGCGTGTCAAAGACCCAGAAGAAAAAATCACGTACAGGTACATAATTTTGCTCTAAAGCCCTGGTGCCCAACCTGTGGCCTGAGGGCCCCTTTGGTATATGATATGCAGCCCTCGGACCTCAGCAGTCTGTAGTGGGAGAATTGATTAGTGCAATAGCATTGATGTCTACTAGCCTCTTCCCATCTTCAAATTGCCTGTAGTATATCTGTTTTACAGACACTATTTAGCTAAAAATAGCGCCTGTAAAGCGCCTCAAAACTCCTCCCCAATCCACCCCAATGTGAAAGCCCTGAGTGTTACAAAAAGTCCTGCAAGCAGTATCTTTAGGGCGGTGAGGGGAGCGATAATATACGGCTCCTCTACCGCCCCTGCCATTGAAATTAATGGCAAGTGCTTCCGAAGCGGCTGCACACCGCCTCGGTAGCGCTGAGCGCCCGCACTTTTAACCCCTTGTGGGAGGTTAAAAGCGTGGCGCTCCCGCCCGCATAGCGGAACCCTATCGCTGGTAAAACTCCACTAAAACTAGCGGGGTTTTACTGCGACCGCGGCTACCGCTTTAATGTGAAAGTAGCCTTACTCTCTGACCCTCACTTCCTCTATTAGGTCCGCAGTTTGACAGCCCTCTCGAGCATTACATATATTGAAGATTAGGTGCGGCCCTTTGGTGATGTCAGGAGCCACATTTGAGGTCTCCTTTAGCTCATAAGTTGAAAACCACCGCTATACAGTATCCAGTATATAAACCCTGAAATTATTTTATAATATTTTACATCATTACAAAAGTAATTTTTCATTTTTTTTTATCAACTTTATAATATTTTATACTTAGGAGACCCAAAAGAATCACAGAAATGAATAGCAGCCTAACAGAAATTCTTGCTCTTCCCCACTCTATCCAAAGACTTAAACAAAAAAATTGGCTGGAGTGAGGCTTTAAGCCTCTTTTTCAGTAGTGGATTATTTATTCCTATTAACATTAAATGAGGTCTCCAGTTGATTGTGCTGTAGAGGAGCTGGACACATTGCAGCTGGTTTGCCCTTCCGTTTCCCTTCCTGCCTTGTCTAGTGGCCTAATCTGATGTGTCTCAGCTCAGGTGATTAACATAATTAACACAATGAGACGGCCTTATTTGGTGTAATAACATCTTCCTCTAACACGCTGCACATGTCTTAGTAACAGTAAATCTGCTACCCGGCCATAGACATATCCATCTGTATATTTGTCACTAATCCCTTGTTAGACTGAACAAATGTGTCTATGCTGTAATATCTATATCCTGATCACTTCTTTACTGACTCAGTGGTATTAACAGAATTGTGTTGCTGATATGGAATAGTGGGTATGTGAAGCAAGTGCACTATATCCATCAATGCACAATCATGTCACCGAGTCATGGTACCATATCAAATATAGAGAACAACTGTCTGCCTATCAACTGTCTGGAAGTGCTAAACATGATGAACCTTTCAACTCAGTCTTGCCATTATACAAGATTACTGATATTAATAGTAATTGCCCAGGAAAATCTGATAAGATTTGGTCGGATTGGATAGATGCATGGGGCTCTAGGGAGGATGCCGACTCTCCTCTGGGACGGGATGTCGAGTCCTAAAATAGTTTCTATTCTACCTCCTTGACTGATTTTTTGAATAAAGACATTACTTAAACATGATAGCTCAGATGGTAAAGGCCCATGTGCATGTTGTATTATGCATTGTATTGTATTATGTGATGGTTTGATGCATTGAATGTGTTGCTGCATTTGCCCATCTATATCCTATGGGTCCCCAATGTGAGTCTGTGCACCACGAAATGTGTAGTGCAGTGTATGCTGGCATTACAGTAAGGGTGTATGGATACGCACTAGGGGCCGATTTGAAATTGATTTAGGCACCCTCAAAATGCAAGCACAACGCATGTCTGCAACATATGGTAACATGCATTACAAGGTGTGCTTAGGTGGGAATAGTCCCTCGGGAATGGCTTTGTGTAGGAATCTTTGTTGAGCCTTAAAGGAAACATCTGCTTTGTAAACTGAAACAGATTTCACATAATATATATATATATATATTGTATATACTCCCTGATCATGTGATTGGCTAATTGTTTCCCAGTAGGTCTTCTATATTTACTGGAATGACTGTTAGATAATGCAGACCTTCCCACTTGGGACTTCAGCAGAACAATAGAAATGAAAGCTCTTCATTGAAGTTTATTAAATCTATAATACTTAATTAATAATAATTAATAAATAAATATAACAAAAGGGGATTTACTCCAGAAGGGTCAGTCCACCCAAAAAGATGTTTCAATGAAAGGTGGAGCCTTGCTGAGTTTGTCCCTGGCTTTGTATGTCTTGGATACTCCTACAGGAAAAGCTCCCTGCCATAATTTCCAACTCTGTTCATGTCCGCCTGGGAGATTTGAGTCATCTTGCTCTCTTTTTGTGTTCAAGCTTCTCCTGTTAGATTTTCCATCATATAAAATAAATAATTAATCAGTCAGGGAGATCATAAAACCTCAACATGGGCACAATAGTTGTGTAGACCTAATTAAATATCACCAATGGAGTCCCAGATAGATAAATAGGTAGATAGATCTACTGTATCTAGCGGTTAAACTCTTCTTTGGCATATATCAGACACTAAAATATCAGTTTTGAGTTGCCATTTAATGTGTACTAGTCACATTGTTAACCAACCAAAGGAAAGCTCAATTTTCATAAAAAATAATATAACATAAATAATATCTACACAAGCCATATTGTTGTTTAATGTTACTGAAAATTACCTTTCCATTTCAATCTGCAACCATTGTAAATATTTGCAACTGTAGCACCCTTTAGCTAAGTGTGCTAGTGCCAGGCTGGGTTTGGGTTGAATCTCGGTCAGGGTGAGTGACTCAAGGAGGCTGGATGACTCATCAGGCAGCACTCAAGCAAATATTTGGGGGGAACACCCTAACAACGCATGGTGCTGCTGTAAGATCTCACAAACAAAGCATATATTACAGCGCACACATGACATTTACTCCTGCAAGGCTATTTAAAAGCATCTACAGGCAGTCCCCTAGTTACAAACCTCTGACTTACAAACGACTACTACTTACAAACGGAGGGAGACAACAGGAAGTGAGAGGAAATCTTCCTCTTGGGAAGGGAAATTCACGCCTGTAAGAGTTAGCATGGGAAAAGGGTGTCTCCACTGATGTTTTATCACCAAGGTATGTTTCCACAACGAACCCAAAATGTTCAAAATCCAATTATCATTGGGACAGGAAGTGAGGTGAAATCTTCTGAACAGAAACATAGACAGCAAAACAAACCTTACAGGGGTTACCCTTCCCTATGCTATCCAAAAAGCTTAAAAATAGTTTTTTTGGCTGGAGCTACACTTAAAAAATGTACCTTTTCCGATTTGCAAACAAATTCAACTTAAAGCAGAGTTCCACCCAAAAGTGGAACTTCCGCTTTAAGAGGAGGTGACCCCCTGACATGCCATAATTGGCATGTCATTTTTTTTTGGGGGGGGGGGGGACCCTGTTCACTTCTTCTCCTGGTGCCGAGGAGCCAGAAGGAAGTTCACCTCCCCCCCCCCTCCTCCCTCTCGACGATCTTCTGGGATACGTCACAGGTCCCAGAAGATAAGCCAAGCCATTCACAAGCCGCAGCGCGACTCGCGCATGCGCAGTGAGCACCCGGCTTTGAAGCCAAAGCCGGGTGCCCACACTTGTGATGCTGGCCCGCCGAGGGGAGGGGGAGACGAGCGAGCCCTCGGGGGACCGCATTGCTGGAACGAGGGACAGATGAGTGGCCAGTTGTTAAAAGTCAGCAGCTACCCTTTTGGTAGCTGCTGACTTTTAACAGGGTGGAACTCCGCTTTAAGAACAAACCTATAGAAAAGGAATAAACCCCCTCTGGGAAGTTAACTGGGAAGACCAACTCACCAAGAAGAGAACTATAAGCATAAAAATCAACATTTATTGGTATTATTAAGAACAGACCATCCAAACATGGTGATATTTCAAAAATGGACACATGGACAGTAAGCAAAAAAACAGACAGAACTTAACCAAAGAGCATACACATGAAATGATGATGACAATAAAAAAAGACCACTGATCTGCCAAACAAAGGCAGAAAAAGAACCCAATGCATTTCGATGTTTGAATGAATATCTTCCTCAGGGGTAGGTGGTCGAAATTTTTAAAAACAACTTCTCTAGATAACAGAAAAAAGAATATTAAGCACATATATATTTCCTTTATGCAGCCCCAAGTCTCTCATAGTGTGGAATACTGACCACATCTTGCAGGATACTCAGAGATCTTTTTTGGAGGGGTTACAAATAAACCCTCTACGTCTCCCATACATAGGGATATAGACCAATCGGCAGTCGAATAGATGCAAGAAAATCTATGGCCAAGTAAAACAATGGCTGACAGAGTATCCATGTAGTGGAGATAGAACAAAGATTGGGCCAGTGGACAGGTATATGAGTAGTATGCTCAGTTCAAGATAGTGAAAAGAGGCGAATCAAGACACTGGGTGGTAGTATGCAGAGAAACACATGGCACTAGACACGCTCAATGTCAGGTATCCATTAAGGAAGTAACCCCAAAGGGAAACCAAGCCAGGGTACTATAAATGAACCCACCCAAGATGGGAAAGGTAATACATCTTGTATTCACCGAGCGTAAAACAAACGTCCGTAGTGTATCCACCATGCTGGGCCCTTGAAGAAGAACAAACCTACAGACCCTATCTTGTTTGTAACCTGGGGACCGCCTGTATACATATAAAGCAAATATGCAAAAATATGGGGATTTGGTCACACTACAGTATATGGCCATACAGTGCTAAGCCCACTAACTGCGTCAAAGTATCCCAATCATCAGGCAGCACCTCTGGTACCTCCCCTACTTGCTGGAACTTTGGAGAAGCTTCCAGAAGAATCAGAGGGAGGTTAGGAGGAGCTGCCTGGAGTATTGAGGCGGACCCCAGCCAATCCCCAGGAAATGGGCTGAAGGGGGTAGGCCTCTCTTGAATACACAGGGTCAGGCCAGTAGGGGCAGTGGAGTTCAGTGGAAGCTGGAGATGGAGTGCTGAGGAGGCTGTCAGAGGCCCTTAAGGGTAACCCCCCTAGTCTGGAGGGTGGGTGACCTGGGGCTCAGGTGTTGGAGAGATCCTCTTACAACACACAGAGCGGTTCTATCCAGAGGCATGGGAGCAAGAGTGAGGACAGCAGGAGGCAGCAAGCATGTCCAGGAGGTCTCCAGGAGAAGTCAGCCGGGTGGATTGGTGAGTGTGCAGTCTGGGAAGACTGTGAGATGTAGCCAGGAGAGCTAGTGAAAGGGGCTGCTGCAGCCAGCTGGGCTGGCAGAGCCTGAAGAGGTGGTGCTGGGACCAGCAACCATGTGAGGAAGTGCAGTAAAAGTGCTAGTGGTGTCACTCCATCGTTCTCAAGTATAGGGCCCGCAGTCCCTGCCTGTAAAGGGCCTTTGCTAAAGACTTTCCTAGGGTGAAACCACAGTGGATGTGCAAGCAAGATTGTGCAGGAGGAAGGAAAAGAGTGTATGTAGACTGTGTATATAGTTAAAGTGCCCCAGAGGAAGTTTGTTCCAGTCAAGTGGGCATCCCATAATCATCCCATCCCCATCCTAGTTTATTAACCCCTAAATATAACATAAAAACAAAGTTGCTGGACTGTTTACTGTCTCAAGTGTGCCTGTGTAAATTCGGTGTGCCTGGCTGTGCAGGGTCAGGGATCCCTATTCAACAGCGGCTTCTACGGGGGATGCGCTACACAACAGTCAAATGTCTTATCCTTCCAATATTGCAACCTGGAGGTGTTCCTTACTCAGCTGGCCGTAATGCCGATATAATGTAATATCCTGCCTGTGTCATGGATTTTCCCAGAAGTCTGCACTGAGTCGACTTTTAGGCATCCTTTGTAAAGGAGTAGTTTTTTTTGTTAAGATATTCTCTAAGGCTTGTCTACGTCTTAAAGTGTACTTTCACTCTTAAAGCTGAAGTTCATGTATAACAATTTTTACATAATTACATTGGTCCTAGTTGGTATGCATATTCGTGCCATGCCTGTGGGACCCCCATGACGTCACTGCCCTGACTTTTTTTTTTTTTCATTTTCATAAAGTTTGGCAAAAGGCATGCAGGCAGTGCAGCTTTCCTCATTAGACAACCACGCTTTTCTCGGGTGATTATAATATGTCAAATTCTTCCATTCATTCAGGACACGGTAAAACCAACCCTTATTTCTTTAGTACAGAAAAAGGTAGAAGCCTGCAAGAATTTTGCTAAAACCCTTACAATGTACGTACTGTAGATCACCTGAAGAGGATTGTGCTTAACAAATCTGGAGTCACACTTTAAACATGAAGACTTGGAACAACTACTTGCCAAGTCTTCATACTTCTCCGTTGCCCAATTCTAAAATTAAATAAGCACCCTGTTACTGTACCCCTGAATTTCAGGGGTCCCAAAGCTTTCTTAAGCAATGGACTGGGAAATTATTGAACTCAGTCAGAAGCCAGTTGGGCCGAATCTTCTTTTATATGGTTATTCCTCCTGGAATTAAACTGCAAACTAACAGCTAAGACAAAGGAAAATACATGAAATGGTCAGCTGCAGTTATAATTATAGCTGGGTGGCAAGAGTGTGCAGGCTGGGCACTTCTCCTACTGCAGCCAAAAGATACAGATGTGTCTTTAATGTGAAGGGAGAGAAATGTGCTTGCTTGATTCCAGTTATTGAACGGCTGTAAAGGGGCTGTCTGAGCTTATGGGACTCACTAAAATGTGTCTGAGCCAGCAGAATTTACACACAGTTCTATGGCGCTCTCCTAACAGCTGCGCAACAGCACGGCCTGCAGGATAACCCAGCCTTGCCAACTACGAACAGTGATATTAACCTGGCATACCCCACACTCCCAACCTGAGTTTCTTATTTCTTATACGAAATACAGTATATTTTCCTTTACTACAAATGAAGTTCCATTACTTTTTTAGGGATCTCTGCACTTGGCTTATGACATACTGTATAGGCTATAATTCAGATTCTTTAAAAGTCTATAAAATGTGTTGCAAAGCAACAGGTTCACTTCAAAGAGGCTATGTGTCACGTACCTGACGGTGGAGTCTGTCTTGTGCAGGGAACAACCGCTCTTGCGCACCCGATCCAAGGACCCCTGGTAGTGGGGACAGAGGCCCAAGAGTGCGGGATGGCACGAGGGCTGGAGGGGTGATGGTCCCCAGGAACCTAGCCCACGCGTTCTCGCCAACAAGGGACGTGTTCTGTCTGAGGTGGCAGTCCATGCACTGTGTATCGGAGAAACTTCACTTGGACAACGAAACGTTGTGTAAAATATCTGAAAATTTCTTAGACTTAATATCGGATATGTCATACAGTATTCGGTTCACGTCTCTAGGGATTTTTTCATTACCTTGAAGTAAACATCATTTCCTTTTATATGACATAAAGCATATTCTTTATTCTTTGAGTCCAACCCTCACACCCCATACGGTCCAATTATAGTGACAAGCATCA
>BLSH010060620.1:2417091-2439634 GCA_018402905.1 Glandirana rugosa
GTAGTAGGACCCTGATGGGACCAAGGTCCGAGTGTTGGGGTCGTAACTGACCTGGTGGCCTCAGCAGGTTAAGGTCAGTAGGATGACAGCAGTCGTGACGGACTCAGGAGCTCGACCTTGACGACAGTAGGATGACTGGAATCGGACGACTCCGGTGGTCCAGTCAATGCTGGGGTTGTGAGCCTGGAACCAGGGTAGTCCCAGGATGATGGGGCAGAGAGGAGATGTGATGGCATCCAGCCGGAGATGTTCTTGGTGATTATCCAAGGTGCAGGAGAGGAGAGGGACCGTTTCATGAGTAACAGTCCCGGATTTAATGGGTGATCCATCGGCCAAACGGATCACTAACTTGTGGGTCTTGCGTTGGAGGGGAATGCGGTGCCGGGCAACGAAATCTTGATCGATAAAACAACTACATGCCCCTGAATCAAGGATGGCTGGAACCATAATACTCCCTCCGGGAAGCTGCAAAGAGAGAGAGATTGTCAGATGAGCAGGAGAGCTAGGACATTTAGACAGGACCTCGGGGCCTGTGATTAAGCACTTACCGCGCTTCGCGGGGCATGTCCTGACCATGTGGCCGGGTTCACCGCAGTAGAGACAGAGGTTCAATTGGAACCGCCGCTGTCTTTCCTCGGTGCTGAGAGAAGGCCGGAGTAGTCCGATTTGCATAGGACGCCATCATGCCAGGACTTCCGCAGCTGAGTTCCAAGCCTCGCTCCCGCTTTCCTACCAGCCGGCTTTACATCCAGGTACGGCGCGGATGACGGAGGAGTGGGCTTCAGCTTACCACATTCCAGATCTCCTAAAAAGTGATAGCGATCTACATATCAGTTGATCAGTGGACATGCTCATTATTGCTCCATATTTGTGAGTGTTTTTATTCTGTTTTCTATTAAAATTCTTCCAGCATATTGCACTTAGAGGCGCCTTTCCTTGTGCTTTGTCGCTTCAAAGAGTAGAAGAGCGGCTTTGGCAGAAAAAGAGAAGAACAGAGAAGGTGCCTCTAAGTGCAGAATGCCAGCAGTTTATTATTTGAAACAGTTTAAAAACACTATGTTCCTGGTGGGGCTCTTTTCACTATCTTTCCATCTCCCTGTGCCAATCAGCAGCTGTAGGGGTGGATAGGATTGCCCAGTCAAGATGACTTGCATGAGGAATGCACACGCCGGAAGTGACATCAGGAAAGGGGTGGTGGCGCATTTTGGAGCATGCACACAAGGCTTCTTCTTCAAAACCAGATCCCCATTGGAAAGAGCCAGGTAAATAGGGAAGAAAGGGATGAGAGCGGGTGGGAATGGGCGGACCCATTACGAATAACTTATCAAGCAGTGGGTGTTGCACAGTGTGTGAAACAGTGTGCATTGCTACGGTGGAACAGCATGCATTCCACCTCAGTCCCGGAAGAGTGGCGGCCATTTTGATTGGTCGATCCTGTCTACCCTTACAGCTGCTGGTCGGCACAGGGAGATGGAGACACAGTGACAGGAATCCCGCCAGGAACATCTTATTACAATGAGTCTACCTTACATTTATTTCTTGTTTTTAAACTGTGTCAAATAATAAACTGTTGGAATTGTGCACTTAGAGGTACCTTCTCTGTTCTTCTCCTTTTCATTTCACGCATATCTTCCCTTAAGAATATATGTGCATTTAACATTTAATATGGATATTATTTAGTTGTAAAAGCCTCCTTTGTGTGTACATCCAAAAGCCCAGAGACTCCTGCTGGGTCTCACCATCTTGGATGTGATGTCAGCAGCCCAAGCACCCCCAGAACTGCCACTCAAGCCGCACTCTACACTACAGCAATGTTGGCCCATTTGAAAACTATAGTGGAACTCAATTGCAGCCATTGACACTTTCAGAAGAACTGAGTCAGTAGTGATTAGTAGAGGAGAGATTTAAGACGTGCAAGGGTCTGTGCTAGTGCATTGAATCCTGGAATAGTCACATTTTCTAGCTAGTTCTAAGTCACGCTATATATGAATAACATACCCATTGTCTCTAGGTATGGACGAGCTTGTGACTCATTAACCTTTTTCAAATGTTTTAAAGCTGGTATTTGGTGATTGGCCTTCACGGTGGCTGTGAAAGAATCCTAGACCCTGTGTAAGGCTCAGTTCACACTGAGGTGACCTGAAAGTCGTGCGACATTGCCAGGTGACTTCCTGGGGATTTAACTACTACTTTGATAGAAGTATAGAATAGAAGAGAATAGAAGGTGGATAGAAGTTGCCTTGAAGTAGTACAGGAACCTTTTCTGACATCGGAGCAACTTCAGTAGTGCTACTTAAGGCAGCTCTCTAACATGGGATTTCACATGTCATGCGACTTTGGGTCTCACAAGTTGGATCCCAAGTCATGGCAGTGTGAACCGAACCTAAGCTCTGAATAGAGTGAATTGTAGCTTGCACAGGACTTTTTCCACCTTTAATCAATTGAGCAGCAGGGGATCTAAAAAAAGGTAAGCAGGTGCTGCATGGGCAAAGAACAAGTTTACTTTAAGTGCCAGTTCGCACCACAAAAATGCACTCTGGATACGCTCCGGATCAGTTTTTGCTTACAATTCACACCACACGCAATTCTAGTGTGTTTTTGATACAATTTTCTATGTTCTAGTAAAGTTCTATGCAGAAAAAATGCAGCATGCGCTACATTTTTTTCTGCACCGGAAACTGACAGGAAATTGACTGCACTGGTGTGAACTAGAGCCATTGGAATACATGCAAAACACTGTGCATGCATTTTTAGTGCAGAAAAAAGCGCACAGAACTGCATCTGGTGGGAACTAGCACTAAAGGCATTACCGAGCTCAGCATTGCAAGTATATTTCATATTACCCAACAATACCAGTTACAGCCTTCAGTCTTGTCTACTGCTTCATATGACCAGAAGACTAGATGCAGGCTGGATTAAAAACGACATCATGTCAACTTCAACAACAAACATAGCCTGTGCTATGCAATCTTTACTACCCCTGTTCCTACCACTCAGATAAAGGTGCACTTGTACATACAAATTAAAAAAACATTCTTTACTAATGCTGTTCTTAATCCCAATGTAATTATGGCATAGAGAACATCTTGTCTTCTATATCCTAGCAATTGCCAAAGTTTGCCAACCAGGTCGTACTTTAGCTGACTGCATGTTGGCTTGTTCAGCTTTTGGGTTCCAGCCAATCCCTCTTGACACATTTACCAAGAGCCTGAGGGAAGCTCTTACATGAGATGTGCCACAAAATAAACCTAAGCTCTTTTGGATCTCCATCCTTTACAAAATTGAGAGTTGTAAAATGGAGTACAACACCGACAGCTAAGAACCCACCACTTGATTCTCTCCCATATTGCCCATAGCATGTAATCCTATTGGTCCATAACAAATATCTAGAAAGCATGTTACCATTATTATGTACACAAAGCTTATAATTTGCTTTCTTGATAATAATTGTCTACATAGATATTAGCCCTAATACGTGCCCATTTTGTAAACATAATTCTGCATTTCAGTCCTCATATTACCCCATAAACTTGTTCCCCATAACTCTTGCCAGACCCCATCAGTTTTCTCTACAAGCTGAGGAACTGGAGGATAGTTGCAGGTTGTGATTTATGACACATTTCAGCCCTATTGATTGAACACGTGCACACACATAAAATGTTCCTCTGCCCCTGGCTGAGACGCTAATTTATATCCCTGTGCCCTTCACTGCCAGGCACAATATATGGGTCGGCCCACACTGCCAGCTCCACGTTTAACCTGTTAGTGGTGCACAAGTTTTAATCATAGAAATTTTATCTATGAATATTCTGTGTGTTATGCTGCTGGCTCGTGATCTTCTGCTGGTTCTCTCAACAATTGCTGCAAAAGCATTTAGAAGACTGGGTACATTTTATGTATTAATGTTATGTGAACACATTGAAGTGTTAAGAAAGAAGAATAAATTAATTAACAGTCTGTATGTAATACAATCTATAACTTATGCCAGGGACACACTTTGATATTTAAGTACATTGGGACTAATTGTATCAAATTGTAAGTGCAATGCCACAGAGGTGGAGGCTATTGTCCATAGGTAGACTCAAGAGGTATAATAGTCAGTTCTAGGGAAAAAGAGAAAATGTACGCAGCTAGCAAGTAAGGTGGTCTCCCAGCCAGGTACCAACCAGGCCTGACCCTGCTTAGCTTCCAAAATCATACAAGTGCAATACTTAGACAGCTAGCAAGTAAGGTACGTATACAAAATATAATGTAAAAACAAAAGTGATCAAGAATGTATACTGTATAACAATCTTATAATCAAAAAATAAAGTGGAAATAATATACTTATTTCAAAAATAACCAACAAAATCCTGACACATGTGACTTTTCTTAGCTAGTATCCCGGTGCCCATCTTAGTAAATGAATGTCCCCACATGGTAGATTTACACTCTGCTATACCTGTACAATTTAATGTATGGATTTATTGGATGGACAGAAGCTGATTTTACAAATAAATTACTACACTATATATCTTTTTCTGTGGCTCCGGTATGGTGAGCATTTCCCCTAGGCGTCATATATCAGTGGTGCTGGCCCCCTGTGCACATGGAGGATTACAATGCAGATGGATTCCCATACTGTGATGCCCTGTCTGTGCTAAAAACTCTGCTGCTTTTCTGATGCAGTCTAATAGCTGGTGAGTGTGCAAAGGTGAAGGTTTGAAGAAACATGTGGTGATATTTTTGGACTGTTGGGTGAATACTGCAAATGGACAACTGTTGGATTTATTATTTATCATCTTAGAAGGGTCAGATGTGTGTGGGACCTTTTTTTTTGGTTATTTTTGTCATAAATATATTAATTACACTTTAGTTTTTGATTATAGGATTGTTATACTCATTCCTGATCACTTAGGTGCTGCACTTTTGTTTTTATATTCTCCATGGGTTCCTATTGATTCAGGTTTCTCCAATAATGCCTTTAGCTCAGGCTTACCTTATTTAGACATGGGGTTCATCATCTTTATATTTAACCTCAACTGCCCCTACTTTCACTCTTTGGGCCACTCACATACTTTCTTTTTGTGGAGAGCCTCTCAATGAGATAGGGTGTAAATACAAGAGCACAACTGGGAAACAGTTGTCATCTTATAACAAGAACCCCGATGGCAGGATATTATTTCAATGAAGCCTGCATATACTGTATAAAAATGTTGAAAACAACTTTTAAAATTAAATTCACATATAAAAGCTAAGATGCAATATTAGTGATTGGGGTTGACTCTCCTCTGAGTGTTGGGGTATGATTTAGTGTGAAGAGCTTGTTAAGGGGCCAGATTCAATGTGAAAGTAGAACTATAGGCAAAATGTTATTCTCATTTTGGATAGAGAAAGAAAGGGTTATAACCCCTGTCAGATTTTTTGTCACCATCTGTGTCCCATTGCGGAGATTTCTTGTCATATCCTCTCCCATAACCAAACAGGAAGTGAGAGGAAATCCCTTTAAATTAAGGGAACTCCTTGGTGAACCCCAGGTCACCAGAACTAGTGTCCCCATTGGAAAATTTCACCTCTATTACTTTTCTGGGGACAACCAAAATCTGTGATTTTTTTGTTTACTTTCAATGAAAATGGAAAGCAGGACAAAAAGAGAGGGTGAATCTCTTTAACGGGGGCACAGACAGCAAAAAAACTGACACGCATTCAAATACCTCTCCACTCTATCCAAAACTAAAAACAAAAAGAGTTTTGCCTTTAATTATACTTTAAGTGCCCAAGCAGGGGAGGATTTAGTATTAAAGAGACCCTACCCCACTAACCTTCATTCTTCTTTCTTCCTTAGACCAGTGCCCCAGTCATAGAGTGCCCCAGTAGTCCACACCACCATCTTCTTTATTACAATATCAGTGAGCGTCTTTTTCGTCTTGGTTTTCTGGGTAATCTCGCTGATATTGTCTTGCATACCATACCAGATTTCATAATATTCATGCACAAGATCTTGCATGATGTACAAGGCTTAGAAACAACTTTAGAAAGAATTACTGTGATCTCATGCTATTTCATCCATCTTCTGAGATTTCATAATTATGGTCCACGAGACGTCTGAAGTCACTGGGGCACAGCCTTTCTAGAATAAACCTTGGAAGCACTGGCTATATCACCTGTACCTCTGCAGATAAGTTGGGTGAAAGTTAAGGAAATGCAAAACTAGTAGTAGTTAGTCACATTCAACTTGCCTTGTTCTGTAATGTTGAAGGCATTTAGTAGCTTCTCCAAGCTACTTCTTTAGTTCTAATGCAGCATTTTTCAACCAGGATTCCATGGAACCCTAGGGTTCCTCCAGAGGTTGTTAGGGGTTCCTTGAGCAATTTCTGCTTCTCGGATAAGTTCCCATTGACAGCATTCATAATTTTAGATATCTGTAAGCGGTAATTCTTCCCAATGACCACAAGTATAAGGAGTCTTCCCAGTGACCAACAAACTAATGTATCATGAGTTGTAGCTATAGTAATTTTTAGCAGGGGTTCCGCGGGATTCGGAAATTATTTCAAGGGTTCCTCTGTGTTGAAAAGGTTGAAAAAGGCTGTTCTAATGAGTCTCGGGAAGATACTATGGGGTTGATTTACTAAAGCTTGAAAGTGCAAAATTTGGTGCAGCTCCGCACAGAAACCAATCAGCTTCAAGGTTTTATTGTCAAAGCTTGATTGAACAAGCTGAGGTTAGAAGCTGATTGGCTAGCATGCACTGCTGCACTGGTTTTTGAACTCTCCAGCTTTAGTAAATCAACCCCTATGAGAACCTTCAAAGACCTAAAGGCAGATGTTTAGTTTGGGTTTAGTCAGTTTTAATTTGTGGATGAGATTATAGTTTATAGACAAATGTTGTATTTGGGGTAAAAGGTCCACGTTAAGGGGTACTTTAATAAAGGGCATGCTTACTCTTCTTCATTTTAGGGGAGCTGCAGAGTTTTCATTCACCCTTGGCTTTGGTAACCCTATGTTGAGAACTCTTGTATCAAGAACACAAAGCAAGTGCTCTACATCAGCCCTAAATAAATTAAACAATAAATAAGGTTTATCTAAAGAACAATGAGCAAATTAAAAAACATCTTTCACTGAGCCAAACAGTAAACTAAAACCTGATTGGTTGCTCTTGGTTATCGCACATTGCACCTCTTCATTGTTCTTTGTGCCGCCTTAATAAATAAACCAGATAATCTTGCATGTATTTTTAGCTCCAGAGAAGCATTTTTCCCCTATCTTCTCTCTTCACTGCTCCTTGCCTCTCTGCAAACTAATTTACTGCTAATCAGTTTCCTCTCGCTCTCTTCACTGACACAATAACTGTCGTTCCAACATCAATATTTCTGACAGCATTTTTCTCATTGCATCGATATATGGATAACAAAAATGGGAGTTTAAAACAGAGCGACTGGCTATTTTATTTATTAATGTCAGTGTTAACTCTTAGTTTAACAAGGTAGCTTGGCATGGCTTTTTTTGATGTGGCAAACATGCCTTGCCCGTGTGAATGGGTGGCATGGCACAGTTTTGTGGAAGCTGTCACTGTGCATTGCTGTGTGTACAAATAAAGAGGCTGGCATACCAACATCCCCGGGAGGCTGGCACGGTTTGCAGTGAAGCTTGCCATGAATGTTCTGTGGCAAGTCTTGCATTTTCCCTGTGTGGGAGTGAAGAGTGGCAGATACAAATCCTTCACATTAGCCTAATAAGACCTAGCATACTATCTCCATATCATCATTACATGTAAAAATATTATAGACCTACCCACAGCTATGGTTCAACCACCAGATAATTATAGCCAGAACAATCATAGCTAGTATGGGGAAATCATTGTTCAATTTTCTGCCACTGGACTGCATAATGTCAACAGCAGTTATGAAATAATTAAGAAAGAATTAGAATAACTCCAATGTATAAAGATATTTAAAGGCAGGATATTGTGTTAAAGTGGTTGTAAACTTCAGACAAGAAATATGAACAAAGCATATCCCTCTATAGTGTGTACTTGTCTCATTTAAAGTGATTGTAAAGTCTTTTTTTTTCTATAAAAATAACAAACATGTTTTACTTACCTGCTCTGTTGCAGTGGATTTGCAATGAGCAGCCTCGATCCTCCTCTTCTCGGGTGCCTCTTCTGTGATCCTGGCCCTTTCCTCCTGTTGAGTTCCCCCACAGCAAGCAGCTTGCTATGGGGGCACCCGAGCCCAGTCACAGCTCTGTGTGCCCATTCAGACACAGAGATACATCCCGGCCCGCCCCCTCTCTCTCCTGATTGGCTGACTGACTTTGACTGGAGCCAATGGCGCCACTGCTGTGTCTCAGCCAATCAGGATGGAGAGTCTCGGATAGCCGAGACACTCGTGGACATCCCTGGAGAGAGATGAGGATCAGTTAAGTATTAGAGGGTGCTGGGGTGGCTGCCCTACACAGAAGGATTTTTATCTAAATAAATAGAATGCATAAAGATAAAAAAAAAAAACTTCTGAATTTACAACTCCTTTAAGAGCACTAAGTGTCCATCTGCTTCATTCCTCTGCTATCAGCATGAATCACTTCTGACAAGTATTTCTGACACCAAGAGAAAAAAAGATCACAGGGGATGGACTTCCAGCACACAGCCTGTGATTGACAGCCGCAGCTCTGTTCCTGTGTGCTGTGCGAAGGGGTTGTGTCCCTTCCCTCCAATCATCTCTCAGAGCTCTTCTCTCTGAGCTCTGCAGTGTGTAATTTCAGCTCCCCGCCCTCTGTTTTCTGAAAGCTCAGACCAGCTTTATAAATTCTGCATGAATATAGAAAAGCAACAATTGTAGATACCCGACAACTGTGGCCTGCCAATTACAACCACTGGCTACCCAGTGATTTATTTCTTAGCATCTTTATCACTCCAGCCTATCTTCTTGATCTAGACTGGGTCAGCCCATCTACGAAATATCATTCTGGATTGTAGGTTTCTTGACTGTCTTTGACTGTGTTGTTTTATGGCCATAGCAGTTTACTGTTTGAACTACCATGTGCTTCATTTTGTTTGTCTTCTGTAATCTTACAGTTTGAGACTTTGTTATATGCTTTTGTAATCACAAATAGAAAGACTGAACAAGAGAAGAAGGCAGATAAACAGGTACAACTTATGTAGGAAGATTTGCTTCATCTCTGTGTGTCACTTCACTGGGTATATGTAAGGACTTACAACTGCTTTAAAGGAAAATACCTTTACCATTACACTATCCTTCTTTTCCTATGGGAGTTATGTAACAGTATCTTACTTGATCTTACTTGATATTAACTCTTCTGTTTAGGGCACTGGGGTATTCACATTGGGTTCAGTGCTGATACTGTTACTCTGTGTGTGTCCAGTTCAAAAAATATATGGGGACTGTTTTATCCATGATAAGATTTGGTATTCAGCTCTGCCATACTTTTTTTCCAGGCATCCCTAATTGAACAGCATAGCCAGCCCTGTATTCTTGCAGCCCTTCCAGAATTACTAACTATACATTTTAGAAATATAACTGAATTTTTTTATATGCCAAAGAATTTCAAAACCTGTTCAGCCAGTCTTGTGGCCCTGCCACCCCTTCCACACAGCACAGAATGGTCTTCTTCTTTCTTTGCACAGGTTTAAGAACGTATGCTAGTTTTATGTATACATAATTGGTTTAATTGGTATTCCTTTACATCTGGCTGAAGTCCTACTCAATGGGCAAAGCACACGTTAGCTTTGAAGTTGTTCTAAAGACTTTCTTTTACCTTAATGCATTCTCTGCATTGGGGTAAAAACGGCGTCTATGGAAAATCTTGGTCAACCATGTCAAGGTTACTGGAGCAGTGCCATGTCAAGCTGACCAAGATTTCCTATGCACGCCAATGTTACATGTTACTGGAGCTGTGCCATATCAAGCTGACCAAGATTGCACCGCACTGCACATGCACGAGATCGGCAGGTGCATGCTGGGTAGCCACCATGCACGGAATCCAAGAAGAAGGACATTGCGGCTTCAGATGCCCATACTGGAGATGGTCGCGCTGTGCAGAAACTTCACAAAGTAAGAAAACAGTGCTGCGCAAATAAAAAATAATGGGCATAGTTTACAGTATACCTTTGTTACATTGCATGAGGCATGAGTATTCTAGGGGTATTTTTATCTTAAAAGTCCTATTTTGGCCAGAACTCTTTGAGCCATGTCTCTGCACTTCCTGTTTGCCAGATTATTGTGCTCTCTCCAGCCCTTATCTCACTTTTGTCTTTCCTGCTGCCGTCCATATCTTTACTACCACTTGTTACTTACCCTTAGATTGTTCCTCGACTACATTTCAGCTTGATCTCAATCTGCAATCACTTGTTACCGACCTACCGAGCTTGTTTACTGACTACGCTTCTGTTTGATCCCTACCTGCTTATCTGCTACAGGAACCTGGTGGGGCAATCCTGAGGGCCACGACCTAGTACTAGCACGCAGCTAAACCCATCTCCACCATCATGAGCTCTGATGAACACTGGTTAGTACTTACACTCTGCCCATCAGATGAGCCTGCGTTATTTGCCAGGGTGACCTGCTTGTGTACCAGTCATGCTGGTGGGAGTCCCCTTACTGCTACAGCTACTGGTCTCTGAGCTTGACCCCAGAATGTGACACCTTGGTTGTAACCATTAGAACTAGTGCCTCCATTGCAACATTTTCCCTATATTTCTGTTCTTGTGACAACCCAAAATGTAGATTTTTTTTACTTTCCCTCTCAGTGATAATGGTAAACAGGACAAATGGAGGGGGTGAATGTCACTATTGAGCCTAGGCAGCAATAGAAGCCTGATAGGTGTTCTAATCCAGTGGTGGCCCATCCATCCATGCGTTCGGTCCCCTGACCTACATACAAGGTGTCGGACTATGGATTCCAATGGGGGGAGTGTTTTTTGGAAGCACGTGATTAGAGCCAGAGGCTCTGATAGGCTTCACAAAAGGGTGCTCTGCGCCCCGATCCCACCCAGTTGTGTGATGATAGTGGATGAATATTCGCTATTTTCAAACTAAGGTGTCCGTTTCTGAAACTGTGATCAGTGTTGATCCCAAGGATCACCGCTGATCACAGATCATTTTCGGTTTATGAAACTGTGATGATCGGGGGAGAACCTGTTCTCCACTGATTATCTCTGCACACGGAGAAGTTGTCATTCACTGACACAGGAATGGCCAGTTTATGAAGCTGCGATCTCCGCACTTCACTGGCGATTTGGGTCAGAATTCACACTCCCCGATTCACCAGCTCAGAGGGGAGTGAAGAGGGAATCCCGGGAAAGGAGGAAGATTATAGACTTCCTCCTGCCTCGTTCAGACCCCCCAACACAGTAGCCATGTCTCCCTGCCCTGTATATGTGTATATATGCATATACATCTATATGATGTGTGTATATATATACGTATATATAATGTGTGTGTGTGTTTATGTATACATATATAGTGTAGGGGGACTACTCATTTTATTAATGATTTGGGCGGGCTCCTCCGAGAATGTCCGTTACTGAGCAGTGATAATTTATCACTGCTTAATAAACTGACATCTCTGAGTTTCTGTGAATTTCTGGTACCGTAATCTCATTAGGTCTCACGAGATCACAGTATCAGCGGGGGTTCTCCACTGTTTGAACCGTTTGTAGATCGCTTCACTTCACAAGAGGTGAAGCAATCTACACGGGTTCATAAACTGGCACACAGAGAAGAACAATCTCCACTGTGAATGCCGGAGAACGAAGCAGTGGATTTATTACACTGCTTCATAAACGGACACCTAAATATCCTCCCTGCCAATCAGAAAGCGTGTCGTTAGACCCATTTCCCAATTGGCCAAAATGTCAAGCGATCCTATTGGACGCCTAGCGTGAAGGAAGCTGCTCGAGGACATGGTGCCGCTGCCCGAAGCTCACCACCAGCCACGCTGGAGGACACCAGAGCCTCTGCTAGGAGCCCACCCCACTGGAGGACACCAGAGCCGGTGCCCACAGCCCGCCAGCGTGCCACCCCCTGCCTTTTTTCCATCTTTTTTTCCCTGGTCCCTCCTCTTTCCTCCTTGGTGTGCTTATTACATTTTGTTCACATCGATCATCCACGGTTTCCAGCCTATGGTCATTACAGCACCCAGCATCACTGAACAGCCGGTTTCTTGAATGTGTGCATGGGGAATATTGCATTTGGACTCTTCTTTTACAGGGTTATTTTTTTTATAAATGACCTTGTGGTAACAGGGTCACTTCGTTGGTTTGAGAGAATATTCTCTGATGTCTGCAGGAACTTGGTGACTCTGTGAGCGTTTTCTTTTGTTCTTTCTGAGAAACGATTGTTTTTTTTCTAAAATTGCATTTGGGTTCTGTAATATGATCAGTTTATGTGCAAACAATCCTCAGCAGAGGTCTTTCAAATCTAATCTATACACAGTTGTAGAGTGACTCAAATCTCACTTGTCATGGGATAAAGAAGAAGGAGCTGATAAACATTTTGGTACATGGCCCAGGCTCTGACTATGCCCCTGAATACAAATGCCAATAATCAGTCTGTTAATAAAGGAATTGTTTAGCTTCATGGTACGTGTGAGCAATTATTATCATTTTGTCTCCAATCTAGTAATATGGATTTTGCTGGCTTTCTGAAATGTCAAAAGGACCTTTGTAAATTGGGCTAAACGCCACTGCTTAATTGAATGGTCTTAGTTTCTACATCTAATGAAATCTGTGGTTGTGATTAGTAAGGATAGGAAACAAAATTTTTGATCCATAACTGTCTTATGGCACAAAGAGGGAATTCTTCTCTATTGGGTAAATTATCCTGCGGAAGGGAATTGTCTTGTCTTTGTCATGATCAAAACTGCTGGAGTTTGTGAGAGGTTGAACCTGATGGAGGTTTTTCATCTTCAGCCTGCATACATTTATAGCTAGGAATAGTAAATCACATTCATCTGGACATTTGAGCGATATTAATATTATCTGTGTTTTTTGTCTACTATCATTTATGTCGTTTTATATCAATTATATATATATTATTTCTATATCATTTGTTGAACATGTTTCACTTATTCAAGTCGTTTCTTTAGTACTAATGAATGTAGGCCACATACCCTATCATTTATATAGAACAACAACTAAAATGGCGCTTCGGCTTATAGTGAATTCCTCTTAGTAAAAAAAGGCTTCAGCTTTGTCCCTACCCATGGGAGAATCCCCTCTAATATGTTTTGATGGGGGAATCAAGCAATATTCACTCCATCCAATCACTCCATTCAGTGTCCGACTTAAAAAGGTAGGGAAAGCAGACCTAGCAGGATATATATATTGTGGGCGATTAGCTTGTGGGGATCAATTTTCCTGAAGAAAATAGTCAGCATGCAGGCAACTTTCTTTACAATCTGGCAGCTTGCCAGGTTTATTGGTAAAAGGTTTGCAGGTTAAAAACAAACAAAACAGCAAATAAGTCCGGCGCTAAACTAAACAGTATATTTTCCTCACTATACGGTGTGGGGCTGGCCCCCGACACCCACAAAACATAAGCCAAAATGCAAACCTTGTCTTTTAAAGTCCAAACAGACACAGAGCTCCCTCAGATCTCTCTCTGAGTTCCAGGTCAGAGCTAGAGTGTGTTCTCTTCCTGGTAATTTAAGCCACCTGCTGGTGGACTCTAGTGGACCACAAACTCTGGACCGGAACCAGCCCTGCCATGGTGGCTGCTAAAATCCAGTCCATATGAACGCATACGAGGCGACAGGTAGCGTCCGTTTACCACTTTGCCTCACATACCGTCACTATATATATATATATATATATATATATATATATATATATATAGATAGATATCTATAAATATATATATATATATATATATATATATATATATATACAGTGAGGGAAATCCCTGCTGATTTTGTACGTCTGCCCACTGACAAGAAATGATCAGTATATAATTTTAATGGTAGGTTTATTTTAACAGTGAGAGATAGAATAACAACTAAAATATCCAGAAAAACGCATTTCAAAAAAGTTATGAATCGATTTGCATTTTAATGAGTGACATAAGTATTTGATCCCCTATCAATCAACAAGATTCATGGCTCTCAGATGTCTTCTAGAGAGGTAACAAGCAGAGATTAGGAGCGCTCTCTTAAAGGTAGTGCTCCTAATCTCAGCTTGTTACCTGTATAAAAGACACCTGTCTACAGAAACAATTAATCAAGCAGATTCCAATCTATCCACCATGGCCAAGATCAAAAGGTGTCCAAGGATGTCGGGGACAAGATTTCAGACCTACACAAGGCTGGAATGGGCTACAAGACCATTGCCAAACAGCTTGGTGGGAAGGTGACAACAGTTGGTGCGATTATTTGCAAACACAAACAAGCACAAAATAACTTTCAATCTCCCTCGGTCTGGGGCTCCATGCAGGATCTCACCTTGTGGAGTTTCAATGATCATGAGAACAGTGAGGAATCAGCCCAGAACTACATGGGAGAATATCGTCAATGATCTCAAGGCAACTGGGACCATAGTCACCAAGAAAACAAATGGTAACATACTACACCATGAAGGATTGAAATCCTGCAGCACAAGGTCCCCCTGCTCAAGAAAGCTCATGTACAGCCCATCTGAAGTTTGCTAATGAACATCTGAATGATTCAGAGGAGAACTGGGCGAAAGTGTTGTGGTCAGATGAGACCAAAATCAAGCTCTTTAGCATCAACTCAACTCGCCGTGTTTGGAGGATGAGGAATGCCGCTATAACCCCAAGAACACCATCCCACCATCAAACATGGAGGTGGAAACTTTATGCTTTGGGGGTGTTTTTCTGCTAAGGGGACAGGACAACTTCACAGCATCAAAGGGATGATGGACGGGACCATGCACTGTCAAACCTTGGGTGAGAACCTCCTTCCCTCAGGGCATTGAAAATGGGTCGTGGATGGGTATTCCAGTATGACAATGACCCAAAACACACAGCCAAGGCAACAAAGGAGTGGCTCAAGAAGAAGAACACGAAGGTCCTGGAGTGGCCTAGCCAGTCTCCAGACCTTAATCCCATAGAAAATATGTTGAGGAAGCTGGAGGTTCAAGTTACCAAACATTATCCTCAAAACCTTAATGACTTGGAGAGGATCTGCAAAGAGGAGTGGGGCAAAATCCCCCCTGAGATGTGAGCAAACCTGGTGGCCAACTACAAGAAATGTCTGACTTCTGATTACCAACAAGAGTTTTGCCACCAAGTACTAACTCATATTTTGCGAAGGGGTCAAATACTTATTTCACTCATTAAAATGCAAATCAATTTATGACTTTTTTGAAATACGTTTTTCTGAATTTTTTTTGTTGTTATTCTGTTTCTCACTGTTAAAATAGGCGTACCATTAATATTATAGACTGATCATTTCTTGTCAGTGGGCAAACGTACAAAATCAGCAGAGGATCAAATAATTTTTTCCCTTACCCTACACTTTAAGGGTTAATGCATCCTGATCAGGTTTCAACATCCACTCTGACTCACCAATGAACCTATAAAGTAGCGACAAGCAAAGAAAGACAAAGGGCAACCCCATAGCATAAAACCATTTGACTCAAATTTTAATTAAAAATAAAGTGCGTACTCGCATCCACACGAAGCAGATTAAAAGCACTGTGGTGGTCTAAATTTAATAAATCATCCCAAAGCAACTATATATTGGTGGGCATCTGTCTTCTTATTATGTCAGATCCCCTCCTTCTCAACTTAAATTGACGCATTGTAGCTGTAGAAGTAAAAAAAAAAAAAATGTGGGTTTAAAAAGTTAAAAAAATATATACTTATCTTATCGCAGGCTTTTTCAGTGCACTTTACAGTTCTTCCGTCAAGATCCTGGGAATGCTGAGGATCCCAAATCTAGTGATAAAATCTCCAATACAGTCTTCTTATGACATCTGTAATCCTCGGCGCTCCCAAAATCTTCTTTGAAGAAATGTAATGCCACCTTCTCCTAGGCGCCGCAGGCGGACATACAGTATCTCATGAAAGTGAGTACACCCCTCACATTTTTGTAAATATTTTATTCTATCTTTTCATGTGACAACACTGAAGAAATGAAACTTTGCTACAATGTAAAGTAGTGAGTGTACAGCTTGTATAACAGTGTAAATTTGCTGCCCTCAAAATAACTCAACACACAGCCATTGATGTCTAAACAAAAGTGAGTACACCCCTAAGTGAAAATGCCCAAATTGGGTCCAATTAGCCATTTTCCATCCCCGATGTCATGTGACTCGTTAGTGTTACAAGGTCTCAGGTGTGAATGGGGAGCAGGTGTGTTACATTTAGTGTTATCGCTCTCACTCTCTCATACTTTTCACTGGAAGTTCAACATGGCACCTCATGGCAAAGAACTCTCTGAGGATCTGAAAAAAAGAATTGTTGCTCTACATTAAGATGGCCTAGGCTATAAGAAGATTGCCAAAACCATGAAAATGAGCTGCAGCATGGTGGCCAAGACCTTACAGCGGTATAACAGGACAGGTTTCACTCAGAACAGGCCTCACCATGGTCAACCAAAGAAGTTGAGTGCACGTGCTCAGCATCATATGCAGAGGTTCTTATTTGATTGTCAAGCGTGTGTGGCAGCAACCAGGTGAGGAGTACAAAGACAAGTGTGTCTTGCCTACAGTCAAGGATGGTGGTGGGAGTGTCATGGTTTGGGGCTGCATGAGTGCTGCCGGCACTGGGGAGCTACAATTCATTGAGGGAACCATGAATGACAACATGTACTGTGGCATACTGAAGCAGAGCATGATCCCCTCCCTTCAGAGACTGGGCCGCAGGGCAGTATTCCAACATGATAACGACCCCAAACACACCTCCAAGGTGACCATTGCCTTGCTAAAAAAGCTGAGGGTAAAGGTGATAGACTGGCCAAGCATGTCTCCAGACCTAAACCCTATTGAGCATCTGTGGAGCATCCTCAAATGGAAGGTGGAGGAGTGCAAGGTCTCTAACATCCACCAGCTCCGTGATGTCATCATGGAGAAGTGGAAGAGGACTCCAGTGGCAACCTGTGAAGCTCTGGTGAACTCCATGCCCAAGAGGGTTAAGGCAGTGCTGGAAAATAATGGTGGCCACACAAAATATTGACACTTTGGGCCCAATTTGGACATTTTCACTTGGGGGTGTACTCACCTTTGTTGCCAGCGGTTTAGACATTAGTGGCTGTGTGTTGAGTTATTTTGAGGGGACAGCAAATTTACACTGTTATACAAGCTGTACACTCACTACTTTACATTGTAGCAAAGTGTCATTTCTTCAGTGTTGTCACATGAAAAGATAGAATAAAATATTTACAAAAATGTGAGGGGTGTACTCACTTTCTGTGAGATACTGTACATATATTTTGTAAATGTTTACCAACCTTTTTTTTTTAGTTATCACATGGTAAATTGAGTTGGTGGGAAGGCTGATATCATAAGCCGACTTTGCATTTCAGTGCAGGGTCCTCTTTAACCACTTCCCGCCCAGCCTATTGACAAATGACGGCTGGGCGGGGAGTTCATTATCCTGACTGGACGTCTATTGACGTCCTCAGGATAATCCGCGATCGTGCGCCCACGGTCAGTCTGACTGACCAAGGTAAAAGGCTTCCATCGGAAGCCTTTTACCATGTGATCAGCCATGACCAATCATGGCTGATCACTGTGCAAATAGGAAGAGCCGTTTATCGGCTTTTCCTCTGCTCAGGTCTGCAGACCTGAGCAGTGGAGAGCCGATCGGCTGCTCGCCTGACGGGGGGGCTGCGCTGAAAGTTTATCAGTGCAGCCCCCCTCAGGATCACCCCAATGGACCACCAGGGAGCCAACCAGGACCACCAGGAAGCCCCCCCCCAGGCACAGCATGAGGAGGCCACCCAGGACCACCAGAGAGCCCCCACTAGACCACCAGGTAAGGGCAATACAGTGCACTGTAGGGATGGCACTGTGCCCATATATGATGCCTGCCAGTGCCATCTCTAACAGTGTTATATGCACCAGTGCCCACCAGTGCCACCTATCAGTGACCACCTGTGCCACCTATCAGTGCCGCCTATGAGTGTCCACCAGTGCCGCATATCAGTGCCACGTATCAGTGCCATCAGTGTTGCTTATCAGTGCCGCCTATCAGTGCCCATCAGTGCTGCATATATGTGTCCCATCATCAGTGCAACCTTTTCACTGCCACCTCATCAGTGCCAATCTGTACTGCCTCATCAGTGCCCATCAGTCTAGCCTCCTCAGTGCCCATCAGTGTTGCCACATCAGTGCCCATCAGTGAAGGAGAAAATGTACTTATACAAAGTTTTGTGACAAACAAAGAAAAACTTTTATTTTTTCCAAATTTTTGGTCTTTTTTTTATTTGTAGCGCAAAAAATAAAAACCGCAGGAATGATCAAATACCACCAAAAGAAAGCTCTATTTGTGGAAACAAAATGATAAAAATTTTATTTGGGTACAGCATCGCATGACCACGCAATTGTCATTCAAAGCACAACAGGACTTAAAGCTGAAAATTGGTCTGGGCGAGAAGCGTTCTAAGTGCCTGGTATTGAAGTGGTTAATAATGTTCCTATACATTGTGCATTTAAAGTTCCAGTATACACGCAACATTGCCTGCAATTCTATATTAAAGGGGGTAAACGGTACTGTCAGCGTTCAAATGAGGATCGAATGCTGTCTCTCACCCACGTATCCCTCTGGGATCCTATAAAAAGAGGTTAGTGTGTCATTCCCTTTACACTAATCATAAAGCAAATTAATGATCTGGTATTTCCCAAAGACGCAGGAAAACAAATCTCTCAACTCCCTCCCCCGCCTGAGCTTCTTCAATCCTGGTCTAATTAGCATTTATTCCCTCTAAACAGTAGACAGCGAGGGGCCCTGGCTCATTTCTACAGCCCCAAGTTCATTACCTCTTGCAGACCACGCGAGGAGAGGCAAGCAATTAGAGCCATGGGACACGTCCTTCCTTAGAAGCCCTAATGCTCAAATGTCTTGCGTTTAACCCATGCAGAATAATCACACATATCCTCTGCCGGCTTACTCTCATGTCACATTCTCCTTTCTTCATTAATCCCTTTTCATGTTTGCCTTTTTTCCCCAAGTATTCCCTCCTGATTGCTATTTTCCTATATGACTTCTGCATCGGCTGTCTTTTGTATGCTTTTTTCCTCCTTATATCACGAAGCCAATTTCTGTACTATATTATTGCAATTTCTTCTTTCAATATATATATATTTTTTTTTTCTCTGACGCCCATTATTGCTATACTGTCACACAGCTTTAGAGATAGGCCCTAGGCCAATGGTAGCCAACTTACTTGATATAGGAGATCCTCAAGTGTGGCCCCTGGCATTACCAAGGGGCTGCATTTTATATTCAGTGAATGCTACAGAAAGCAGTGAGAGACTGCAGACAGGCAACGGGATGGTCAGAGACTGCCAGCATGCTACAAGAGATGGTCAGAGACTGCAAGCATGATATATGAATTTTTGGAGACTGGAGAAATATTTTAACCACTTGCCGACCGCCAACCGCAGGTTGACGGCGACAAGGTGGTTCGATATCGCAAGCCGGCGTCATATGACGGCGGCTGCGAGATTGTGCACTGTGAGTGCGCGCGTGCCGCTGGAGGCGCGCTCGCGTGCTCACTGTGTCCGGGGGGGGCCAGGGAGCGGGTGCGGCGGACTCGATCTCCGCCGGCTACCCGCGATGCCCCCCCCGGAATGAAAGAACGGAGGTCCGTGCATGTAAACACGGATATCCGTTCTGTGAGATGGGGAAGGGCGATGATCACAGCCTTCCTCTATATGGAAGCTGTGATCACTCCCCTTCCCCAGCCCACACACAGTTAGAACACGCCCAGGGAACACAGTTAAACCTTAGAGCGCTCCCCCCAGGTTAACCCCTTAACTGCCAATGGCATTTACACAGTAATCAGTGCATTTTTATAGCACTGATCGCTGTATGAATGCCAATGGACGCAAAAAAGTGTCAAAATGGTCCGACATGTGCGCCCCAATATCGCAGTACCGCTAAAAATCGCAGCTCGCCGCCATTACTAGTAAAAATAAATAAATAAATAAATAAAAACCCCAAAAATGAATTCTCATCATCCGTAAACCCGACAACTTTTGCGCAAACCAATCAATAAACACCGATTGCGATTTTTTTTATCACAAATATGAGGAAGAATATAAAATCGGCCAAAACCGTTGAAAAAAATGTTTTTTTATATATTTTTTTTAGGATTTGTATTTTAGCAAAAAGTAAGAAATTTGTTTTTTTTTTTTGCAAAATTGTCGCTCTTCTTTTGTTTATAGCGGCAATCAGAAATCACGCAGAGGTGATCAAATACCACCAAAAGAAAGCTCTATTTGTGGGAAAAAAAGGACGCAAATTTTGTTTGGGTACAACGCCGCACGACCGCGCAATTGTCAGTTAAAGCGACGCAGCGCCGAATCGCAAAAAGTGCTCTGGTCCTAAAGTGGGAAATCCTTCCGGGGCTGAAGTGGTTAAGAGATATGTAGACTGGAGACATCCCATAAGACTACTAGAGACCATGGCTAATACAGTCCCTTTACAAATCAATGCTCCCACATCTGTGCTCCCTACAGCCCTCCCTTAATAACTACTTGTGCCACATCTGGTATTTCAGAAAGATCCATTATAAGAGATCAGATGGAACAAACACATTACGAGAAGAGGAATGGGCAGCACAGAAAGATGTTCTGAAAGAAATAAACTAAATCATTTAACTATTAAACACCGGTTAAAAGAATAAGTAAGCACATAGATAAGGAAATATGCAGACTATTATAAGGGCCATACAAGTACCAAAGGGCTGCACGAGCCCCCTGGACTGCAGGATGGGCATCAGGGTTCTGAGCAGATATATAAAGAAATACCATTTCATGCAGTTATTTCATACAGGTTCTAAAACAAATCATATTCACAATTCCCTGCAAGAGAAGAGCCACTTTCCTCACCTCTCTGACAGTCCAGGTCTCCGGACCTTTTTAAAGTGGAAGTAAACTTCAATCTCTGACATTTACCTATAGGTAAGCCTATAATAATCACCGTTCAGGAGATATTTACTGTGCAAGGAGCCAGTGACATGCACGCGCTCTGAAGGAATGGAACTGATCACCTGGGTTGTACCTTCAGTGCCCTGAGATGTAAGCGACGGCTCCAGCCCGAATGCATGGGACTCACATCACTGTGGTTCCGGCCAGCCACAGAGCCAGAGTCTGTGAACCCGGAAGCTAGATGGGTGAAGATGAGAACGCCTGCAGCGCTGACATCTTGGCACTGGATGGGTTTCATTTTAAGGTAAGTGTAACATAATGTGCAAGTATGCAATGCATACTAGCACATTATGACATTACCTTGTAGGTAAAAAAAAAAAACGTCCAACGGTTTTCATTCGATTTAAGTTCCAAAGCCACTGTGTTTAGAATTCAAAGCCAAACTCCAGTTTTTGCTATCACTCTTAATAGTTTGGGACAAGCTGGCCATGACTGGATGGTAAGGGAAGTAGGGATAGTGGCTACAGCGCCTCCTTGCATTCCAAGCCACTCCCCGGACAACACATACTAAGGAATTCAGATATGTGTTGTCATGTCAAACAGTAAGGTAGAAGCAATGTATTGAGGCACATCAGCAGATATTTTTTGTACTCCCAGTGTGTTTAAACACTTCCCAACTGTGCTATAGCTGAATGACGGCTACATCGCGGCCAGCCAGTTCTGGGGGCCTCATATGACGTCCTTCCATGATCATGCCTGCTGCGTGCCCCCTGTGGAGCACTCTGTGATTGGGGTAAAGGGCCAATTATAGTGGCCCTTTGCTGCATGATCAGCTGTGTCCAATCACAGATGATCATGATGTAAACACAAGCCGACTATCTGCATTCCTGACTGTGTGAGTAGAGGAAAGCCGATAATGGGCTTGTGTGAAAGGGACATCCACACTGATAATCAGGGCACTCCCAACAGTGCCCACCAGTGCTGTCTATCTGTGCCCACCAGTGCTGCCAATCAGTGCCCACCGGTGCTGCCAACCAATGCCCAGTGCTGCCAATCAGTGCCCATTAGTACTGCCAATCTGTGCCCTTCAGTGCCTCCTCATCAGTGTCAGTGTCATCTATTAGTGCCCATCAGTGCCACCTATCAGTGTCCATCAGTGCCACCTATCAGTGCCAATTATGAGTGCTCTACAGTACAGTCTCATTATTGTAGCCTCACCAGTTCCTCCTCATCAGTGCCCACCAGTGCTGCCTCATCAGTGCTCATCAGCTCAGTCTACCAGTGCCCATCAGTGCAGCCTCATCAGTGTACATCAGTGAAGGACTGTTTGCAAATTGTTATAACAAACTATGAAAAAGTTTTTTTTCCAAACATTTCTGTCTTTTTTTCATTTATTTAGCAAAAAATAAAAAAAAACCCAGAGGTGATTAAATACCACCAAAAGAAAGCTCTATTTGTGTGAACAAAATTATAATAATGTCATATGAGTACAGTG
>BLSH010060620.1:2444077-2454999 GCA_018402905.1 Glandirana rugosa
TCCCTATCCCCATTTATTTGTAGGGCACTTGCCCTAGTTTGAAGATGATTTTAGAACAGTTATATGGCTTCTACCGTTAATTAATACTTTTCAGACACAGTTTGAAGATGAACCACATTCATCTCCATTTTTGCATTTTTTATGTTTTTATTTTTTTAAAAATATTTAAAGTTATTTCCCTGTCCCCATTTTTTTGTAGGGCGCTTGCCCTACCCTTACCCCCATTTTACTTCCTTTTGCAGCCCTCTGGGGCTTTCCAGGACTTTCCTACAGCCATTTTTGTGCCTAAAAGTTCGGGTCCCCATTGATTTCAATGGGGTTCGTTGTCCGTGCGATCGTTCGGGTTCCGTCTGGACCCGGACCCGGACTTTGTCCCGAAGTTCGGACGGACCAGCAGAACCCGAACTTCCAGGTGTTCGCTCAACTCTACTAGTGAGTAGTTTGCATTCATGTTCTTGGTACCCAAACGCATTATCTTACATTTTTCTACGTTAAATTTCATTTGCCACTTGTCTGCCCACCCCATTAATTTATTCAGATCTTCTTGCAATGGTTCCACATCCTGTGGAGAATGTATTGCTCTGCTTAGCTTGGTATCATCCTCCAAATTGTTTATGAATAAATTGAAAAGGATTGGTCCCAGGACAGAACCTTGGGGAACCCCACTTTCTACACCAGACCATTCTGAGTACTCCCCATTTATCACCACCCTCTGGACTCACCCCTGTAGCCAGTTTTCAATTCAGGTGCTCACCCTTTGATCCATGTTGAGGGACCTTAGTTTGTACAGTAAACATTTATTGGGAACTGTATCAAATGCTTTTGCAAAATCCAGATACACCACGTCTACAGGCCTTCCCTTATCTAAATGCCAGCTCATCTCCTCATAGAAGGTTAATAGATTGGTTTGGCAAGATTGATCCTTCATGAAACCATGTTGATTACCGCTAATGATACCATTCTTATTACAATAATCTTGTATATAATCCCTAATTGTTCCCTCCAAGAGCTTGGAAATTATTGATGCTAACCTAACTGGCCTGCAGTTCCCAGGGATATATCTTGGTCCTTTTTTATATATTGTTACTACGTTGGCTTTCTTCCAATCAGCTGGTATCATACCAGTCAGAA
The DNA here is from genome assembly GCA_018402905.1 of Glandirana rugosa. Classification (NCBI taxonomy): domain Eukaryota; kingdom Metazoa; phylum Chordata; class Amphibia; order Anura; family Ranidae; genus Glandirana; species Glandirana rugosa. The sequence continues at coordinate 2,445,209 of BLSH010060620.1, forward strand.
AACTGCTCTTAAAGATTAGGTACAAAGGTCTGGCAATAAGTTGGCTAAGTTCCTTAAGGACCCTCGGGTGTAAGCCATCTGGTCCCGGTGACTTATTAGTGTTCAGTTCTTCAAGCCTATTCCTGATTGTATCCTCAGTTAGCCATGAGGGTGCTTCCTGTGACGTGCCGTGAGGACCAGCATTGTAGTTCTGAATAATTGAGCTCCCCGTTTCCTTTGTGAATACTGAGGAGGAAAATGAGTTTAACACCTTTGCAATTTCTCCATCCTTTGTAACCAGATTACCTTCATCATTCTTTATAGGGCCAATATGATCTCACCTCCCTCTCTTACTGTTTATATACTTAAATAATTTATTGGGAGTTTTTTTGCTCTCCTCAGCTATGTGTCTTTCATGTTCTACCTTAGCTGCTCTGAATGCACCTTTGCATTCCTTATTGCATGTTTTATCAATATGAAAATCTGACAGAGACCCCTCAGCCTTGTATTTTTTGAAGGCCTTCTGCTTTGCTTTTATGTGTGCCTTTATGTCGGAGTTAAGCCATCCTGGTCTTTGATTAGCTCTTTTAAATGTATTTCCCATTGGGATACACTGGCTAATACCTTTGTTTAGTATGTTCTTGAAGCACTCCCATTTTTCCTGCGCGTTCATTGTTCCTAGAATTTTATCCCAGCTAACATCTTCCAGCAAGGAGCGTAGTTTATGGAAGTTGGCTCTCTTAAAATTCAGTGTCTTTGTATTCCCCTTATGTTTCCTATTTGTGTAATTTATACTGAAATATAATATGTCTTACCTTTTGGTTTTATCTCAGGATGAGGTTTCATGGCTCACTACATTTTTTTTTTTTAACAATGTTAGAGTAATGCCTAGTACACACGATGAGAAAATCGGATAAAAAATATTTTTTGAAGCCTTTGTTTGATAATCTGATCATTAGTGCACAGCTTTTGAGAGCCAATCACGAATGTTCATGCATAATTACCCAAAGGGACAAACATGAAAATATTTCTTGTACGATAACAGATGAACAGTGTTTGTTTAATGGGTACAGTATTCGTCCGAAAAAAATTGGAAGACCAAGACCACGTATGCTTGGAAATGAAAGAATGCAATACAATATCATACTACACATTACATCAAGTTGCATTCTGTTGTGTGAGAATTTCCTTAACTCTAGCAACCTATTGGTTTTTGATATGAGACTAGCATGCAAAAAAAAAAAAAAAATGGACGATCATCTGTCCAATATTCTCATAGTGTATATGAGACTTAAGCCTGTCCCAAGTCTGTCCTCATCAACATATAATATATAATGCAGGAAGCCCAGCCTCTACATCTTTAACTATTTGTTAGCACAGGCAATGTTCTAATCTAGTTATATTTGATCATGAAAACCTGCCTGCACAGAACAGACAGGGTTAACTACGGCAAAAACACAGCTGCCCAGCCTCCTCATGAACAAAGATAATTATGTAGTATTTTTCCTTGCTGGGGGATCTACAATAGAGCATCTTGAAAAGCTAAGCTGCAATTATTTATTATATTTTTAAGGTATGCTGTCAGAATGGGAACATAAAGTAGGTGTTATCCAAATTTGTCCAGAAAAGTGGAAATACTTTCAAATCAAGTCAAATTTACATATTTATACAATTTGCATTCAAAATGCAGTTAAAGTGGATGTAAACCCTCTCCCATACCCAGTGAAGTGAACAGCCTCAGATGATACACAGAGATGAAACAAATCTCCCTATATAAGTATTACATGTGTATATCTGCAGTCTTCATCTGTATATATCCTTTAGAAAGTGGAGATCGTGTTAACATTTTTCTCTTCCTGGTTACCTCTGGGAGTGGATCATTGGCATACAGCCAAGACAGCTGATTGGAGGAAAGGCACACACCCCCTCTCCTCATAGGCAAAGGAAGGAAGGAATGTGCATAGCTCTGCTCTTTGACGGCAATTTCACTGCTAACCTATTTATAGCAACCTCCTCCGACACACACATCTATCTCCTGTCTCAGAGCAAGTGTGAGAACCTATCATGCTAATAACAGAGCTACGGAGCAAGAGACAGCTATGAGTGCTTTGAAGAGAGATAACAAAACACTGCAGATATATGTGGCAAGCTCAAATTTCATGAATTCGGTTTACATCCACCTTAATGATTTTTTAAAATAAATACATTGAACAGGAAAACAGAAGGCACCACCATTTAAGTGTATCAATTTATTAAAAACATTTTAAAAATACACTCACAAGATTAGTAGAAAGACAGGCTCATTATCATTCATAAGTAACTGGTAGGGTAAGATGGAGAGCAGCTGAGATGCTGGCAGATCGAAACTCTCTTTGCTGCTGTGCATCTAACCCTGCCAATTACTTATGAATGATCACCAGCCTGTCTTTATACTACTCTTGTGAGTGTATTTTAACCTTTTTTTTTTCAAACACTTTTAATAAACTCATACACTTAAATCAGTGGCGTAACTAGAACTTTCAGGGCCCCGAAGCAAGAAACCATGAAGGGCCCCCCTGACGGGGACCTTCCCTCCGAGCCCGGTGGCAGAACACCAAGGCCCGGTTACAAGTGGATGGGCTGCATATAAAGGAACCGATTTCTCCATTTCCCCCCGCTTCTCCTCCTCTTCCTTCCGCAGGCATTCAGCAGCTGCAGGAGGAAAATGGAGGGATCGGCTCCTCTATGCCAATGTTTCTCAATCTTCCAGTCAGGGCATCCTTTATGTATACCCCTAGGTGAATGGGGCTGCACTGCAACAACTCCACAACTGCATGCAGTTGCAGCATGGTAATGATACATTTAGGGGCTAAAACAGGCAGTCAGGAGGCAAGATATTGCCTCTTTACCCGCTATCAAAGGCCTCTGAAAAGCGATCTGAGGGTGGATCACTTTTCAGAGGAACAACATTTTTTTGCTAGTACTATGAACAAGTGGGGGAAAAAAATAAGTTCTGATTATAAACATATAGGGGGTCAGGATTAAAAGCGCGTACATAAAATGTACATACATACATGTAAACACACATGTACGCACACACACATATATAAATACACACACGTTGTATATATAAGCACACACTTAGATAAGCACACACATATATAAACAGACACATACATGCACACACATATGTAAACACACACATATATAAATGCACATATGCACACACATATGTGAACACATGCACCCACACACACACATGCACATACATACATGCACATGTATACACATACATGCACACACATACAAATACATACATGCACACACACATATATAAACACACATACATACAGATAGCCTTTTAAAAAACGTCAGTCCTTTACCTTATCTCTTCCTGCCTGATGCTGCAGTGGGAGAAAAAAAGCACAGCACACACTGTGCTTTCACTTTAGGTGTAATCAGTGTAACCAGCTCCCCGCATCGCCAATTTACAGTTCGGCTGAGGATCGGGGAGCTCGGTCTCAGCCACCCATGCCATTCCTCCTATCTAGGCATGCAGGGAGCCCCCAAGGGCCCGCTGCAGCATGGGGCCCGGTTGCAATGGCGACTCCTGTGACCCCTATACGTCCGCCCCTGACTTAAATGATTGTGCCTTCTGTTTTTTTGTTCATTGTAGTACACGGAGGCCATCTAATTCTCTGCTGGAAGAGCAGCAATCGTCCTACAAGTGGTCTTCTCTCCAACTAGACTTACACTATATTACCAAAAGTATGGGGACACCTGCCTTTACACACACATGAACTTTAATGACCTCCCAGTTTTAGTCCGTAGGGTTCAATTTTGGGTTGGCCCACCCTTTGCAGCTATAACAGCTTCAACTGTTCTGGGAAGGTTGTCCACAAGGTTTAGGAGTGTATCTATGGGAATATTTGACCATTCTTCCAGAAGCGTATTTGTGAGGTCAGGGACAGATGTGGACAAAAAGGCCTGGCTCGCAGTCTAATTCAAAACAAAGGTGTTCTATCGGGTTGAAGTCAGTCAAGTTCCTTAAGAGTTCCCTTCACTGGAACTAAGGGGCCAAGCCCATCCCCTGAAGAACAACTCCACACCATAATCCCCCTCCACCAAATGATTTGGACCAGTGCACAAAGCAAGGTCCATAAAGATAAGGATGAGTGAGTTTGGGGTGGAGGAACTTGACTGGCCTGCACAGAATCCTGACCTCAACCCGCTAGAACACCTTTGAGATGAATTAAAGCAGAGACTGTGAGCCAGGCCTTCTTGTCAGTACCTAACCTCACAAATGTGCTTCTGGAAGAATGGTCAAACATTCCCATAGACACTCCTAAACCTTGTTGACAGCCTTCCCATAAGAGTTGAAGCTGTTATAGCTGCAAAGGGTGGGCCAACTCAATATTGAACCCTACAGACTAAGACTTGGATGCCATGTTCATGTGCGTGTAAAGCCAGGCGTCCCAATACTTTTGGCACTATAGTGTGTATACATTTGGGAGTCTATCACTGTATTTTGCGCCATTTCGTTTATTTTTTCTTCATTAAAATAAATACATACCTGCATTCATTGAGTTTATTTTTAAATATCTACCTAGAATTCAGCTTTAAATAAAATGGCTGACTACCACTTTCTGAACTTCTTACTGACAATGATTTGCTATGCTTCCTTGCCATAACAAACTGTAGTTGTCAGATTCAATTTGACTTCCATTAGTAGCCCATGTTATCCACCCTTTCTTTTTGTGTAGTAATGGTTCACTACTAGTATAGTAGCTAGTAAATGGTATTTTCACAGCCTTGTGTGTGGCAGCTTCACCACCGAGGACAGGCAATACAGCAGTGAAGAAGCCACGGAATGATCAGATTTGGTGAAGCTGCAAATCAGTTAATTTATGGTGATAGCATGAAGCATTGAACCTTGGAATAGCCAGGGTAAGATTTTATCCCTTCTATATTATACACAGGGAAAGATTTATGAAACCTGAAGTAAAAAGGAAGCTAATAGCTAATAACCAAAAGCAGCCTTTCAGATTCCTTGTTCCAACTGAACAATAAAACCTAATTGGCAAGATCTTCATCTTTTCCCTTTTCATAAATTAGTTCCAATTAGTCCCATTGTGTTCCTTTTACATTATCTTTACTAACATTGTTTTTTCTTTTTTTGTGCACAACACAAGGAGAAAGGGTGCATGGCAACAACCATTAGATAGATAGTTGTTTGTATTAAGTTGAATCATTATCTACACTGAAATACATCACAATAAATATCTGTAATTGACTTGGAAATCCCACTTAGTTGACACCCCTCCATAAGGTAAGATGGTGCACTAGGTTGACTATAACATATGGAAACCCTTAACCTGCTTTGGGTTTTTAGAGCACTGGGCTGACTTTTCATTGGGGTGCAAAAGATGGTTTGCACCTAAATGGAAGGGGGTCTGTTGTGCTGGGGGAGAGGTTTATGGGAAGGCTGGATGAGTATTTAAACTAGGATTGGGGGGGGGGGGTGCATTAGATTATAATGGGGTAGACAGGTCAGGCTGACCCCCCTATTGGTAGGTGGAATGGGGTAAGATGGGGGGAAGGCTATGGAAGATGATATGAAGGTTCCCGTGTTACAATCAACCATTGGAAATGGTACTGTTTGTACTTGTAATGCCTCATACACACGGGCGTATATAAAAAAATAAACAAAACGTCGGGCCCGACGTCAAGGAAAAAAAGGCGACGTTTTTCGGCGTTATGTATTGACGTTTTTCGGCGTTAGTGAGCGTCGGCGTCAATAGGCGTCAATAGGCGTTTTTTAAAACAAAATCATCCCTCTGCTATTTTTCAACCTAAAAACGTCGGCGTCAAAAAACGCCGGAAAACGCCGGTATAATAATAGGTGGCATATGGTGGCATATGTTGGCGTTTCTTGGCATATTGTGGCGTCGGCGTCAAAAAACGTCAAAATGTTACAGCCTCAGAACGCGATGGCCATGGGTTCTACTTTCTGCTCACTAACGCCGACGCCACCTACAGCTCAGAAACGCCAACGTTTTTATGGGGCCATTGACTAACATGGAGAGCTGAAAAAAACGCTAGAAAACGCCGGCGTCAAAAAACGTCCATGTGTATGAGGCCTAAAATGTGCTCTTTTTAGAGTGCCTGGCTTCCAGTGAAGGACAAATAACGCTTAAAAATTAGGGTTTATTTACAATAGGGATATAGGGAGATGGATAGGGAAGGTTACAGGTAAAGAAGGGGGTAGGGATCGGTCTACTCTCAGCCACACATCCTCACTCTCTGAATCTCTCATACCAAGGGCCCTTTCTGTCCAGAGTTGAAGCGCGCCCTCCAGTTGGGGGGGTTGTAATTGCAGTCAGTGAAGACATCTTAAACAAAAGGTCATAACATTGCATTCCTGTCCCAGGCTTACACCTGACTTCTTGAACACTACAACAGCTGTCCACATGATCTCCCAGCACAGGAGGTAAGCTGTCATTTTAGGCAGATTTGGGCAGCAAACTCCAGCAGGGGTCCTGGTATTCAGAATGTCCATTCCATCCCTCCCCCTTCAATAACCCAAATTGTCCAAGTGTGGGGGCAGGGGTAGGGTTGCCACATCATCCCTTTAATCCAGGACACATATTAATTACACAGGTTCTGTGGCTGATTAAGGTGGTAATTAAATTCACTTGGTGCCTTACCTGCATTAAATTAGCCTCAGAACCTGTGTAGTTTATATGTGTCCTGGATTAAAGGGATGATGTGGCACCCTGGGCAGGGGTCTTACTAGTCAAGTGTTAATGAATTAAGACACTCATTTGATGTTAGCCAGATGAGTAAATGTCATATTGCAGTTTGCTTCTACAGAGAAGCCATATTTCAGTTCATGTCCAAACAGCAAGGATATCAATCTTCATTGAATATAACATCTCCTTGTCTTGTGCTTGAATGGCACACCAATATTTGCCATAATATACATAAAAAAATTTGATATCGACCTCACTCCAATCTTTGTAATGTTCCAGCCTGATGGCGCTTCACTGAAGATGACCTCTTTACCAGTGCAGCCCCTTTCCTGGACAGACAGCCCCCTTTTGAACCAAAAGTAATAACAAGTTTGTTCCTCTCCCAGGCTCAGCTTTCAGTTCCTTTCATCAGATGATCACACAGATGTCCATCCAATTCATCACCCTTCAGGCATCATGCTGGCCAGGTGTGAATGGGCAGTTGAATTGTCCTCCGGAGTCCCGCTGGTTAGATGAACGACCTTGTGCATTGTTCTAGCCATGTTTACTGCAGGGTGGCTGTAAACATTGTAATTCGCCCCACATACAAGTCCTTTCAAAGCTATATTATGCAACCATACTGTTCTCCAGTCTCATCTGCATTATTATCATTTTCCAGTATTACATCTCCTCCTATTGTGCCTGATTGGCACACAAACATTTGCCACAGGATGGAAAAAAAATGATATTGGTTTTGCTCCAATCCTTTTGATGTTCTGACATAAAAGCATTTGGTTGATGATGACCTCTTTGCCAGTATAGTTGATCATGGACCGAGAGCCTTTCTTACCAGGAACCCATACATTCCACATTCATTCACAACACTACCTGGATGTAAATACCATGTCCCCATCTCCCTCATAAAGATAACACCAACATTATATATACATTCACCATGCAATCTGCTAACCTTCTCAGTGCATAGTTAAATAATATACATATCAACCATAAACCTAATATACCCCCAAATTATGTTATCCGACAAAGAGGGGAAATTACAGATAGGTACCAATACTAGCTATACTGGTGTAATTCTCTCAAGAGATGGGAATAACATCAAGGCATCACTTATGACATTCCAGCACATCGTTTGAGTATGCCAGCAACCACACAATAGCTACAAATGCCTGGTGCACCTGTCAAAAAACTTTCCAGCAGACTGGAGAATTTTGCGAATCGCACCCTACATTACCAACAGAGCAAAGCAATTACTACAACAGAAAACTAGTGTGGTCATTAAAACACTCAGAGTTACCCAAAAATCAGTTGAGCGTGGACAGGCCAAAGAAATGACAACTAGCAATAAGCTCTTAACTTATGGCCTCTATATATGTATATGAAATCTCTCATCTTTCTGTCACTTTCACCCCTGAAGTTACGGAATGGTGTAAGATAAAGAGAAGAATACAAGCTTTTGTCATGGTCCTCTCAAGTACCCCTAAAGGTATGTGAACCACTTCTAAATTGATAACCATGCTAGTACTTAACTAGACTCCATTAGTACAATTATTCAAGCATGTACCTTTTACAATCAGTATTTACAGTTTCCACACTTTCACATACTACCAAGCATCATTCTGATTATTGGTGATTGTAGTGCCTATTAATTTCCTTTACCAGTCACTATTAATAGCCTATTGTCCATATCAGACATTCAAAGTGTCCATTTCCAGATGATGTCCTTACACACTTGCACAAGGAAATTATAAGTTCTTTCCATCATTTCTGCTAGAGGCTAAGGAAAATCCAAGTCTCCTATTCTTTGGGCTAGGCCATTTATAAGCTCTGTATTACACAGTGTGTACTACTAGGGGATGCCAGAAATTTCGCCAACCCAGGAATTCCACTTGTGCCATCCGTATACAGCTATGCATATATTCCGATTGCCACCACAAGTATGGCTTGCTGTTCCTTCTCCAGGTTCCCAGAATTTAGATATCTAGTCGATTCATTATGGAACCTGCAAATAAAACCAAGGGGCAGCATCAGATTCTTAGCAGTTACTATCTCTATATACCCTCATGGAATTCGGTTATCCCAATGCTCAGGCCAGACTATGGTCTCAATTTTCCCTAGCTGAGGGTATTCTTCCCCACAAAAACAAATTGTTCTGACGCTAAAAACAAAAGGTATGATAAAATAAAAAAGAAAGAAATAAAATAAAATATATATATCTTGATAAAAACCTTCCCCACCTTTCCCACCCATTGGTACCATAATACATTGGTACCATGCCACAGACTATAGAGTATACCTGCATCCCAAGCTGAATCCAATCGTACAAGCTAGAGCAGCGCGAATGGCATACAATGAACACCTATACCACATGCAAGTATGTATCCATATGTCCAATATGTTGCCAGAACGTGTGCAGTTCCAGTATCAGAAAATTAACACAAATGTCCGTTCAGAATATATGTTAATAGCTGTGCAGACTCTTAGTATTCTTCATCATTATCATGTCCATCTCTGCTAAGTGACTTCTACATCTTCGTCTCACATTAGGAATCACACTTACCAGATGATGTTGCCTTGCATTCTCATGCTTGGCAAATGTGTGTGTTTCTGTCTCCCACTGATGTCCCGATGATCGCACCAATTAGTCAGATGAATCTCCCTGTAGTCTCGCTTTCCTCTCCCAGATCGGTAAACCGGGCGTTGATATAGGAAAAGGGATACAACTAGATAGTGCTTTATCCTTTAAAAACTTTATTGAACTTTAAAATATTCAGAAATACTCACAAACAGCGCCTGTCACGCTGGCAGAGTGCTCAACATAGGAGCCGGCAGGCAGTAGTCTTAAGCTGTATGGTGACACAACCCGCTCCGCACTCCCGTTTATAGTGCATCGATCGTTCCACCGACCCGCAGCGAACGCCTGACATAGTACATGGCAAGATCATAGGCATCTGTGGGAGACAGAAACACACGCATTTGCCAAGCATGAGAATGCAAGGCAACATCATCTGGTAAGTGTGATTCCTAATGTGAGACGAAGATGTAGAAGTCACTTAGCAGAGATGGACATGATAATGATGAAGA
>BLSH010060620.1:2468650-2478849 GCA_018402905.1 Glandirana rugosa
TATTTGATTTTAATTTATTTTCCCTATTCCCATTTATTTGTAGGGCACTTGCCCTAGTTTGAAGATGATTTTAGAACAGTTATATGGCTTCTACCGTTAATTAATACTTTTCAGACACAGTTTGAAGATGATCCACATTCACCTCCATTTTTGCTTTTTTTATGTTTTTATTTTTTTAAAAATATTTAAAGTTATTTCCCTGTCCCCATTTTTTTGTAGGGCACTTGCCCTACCCTTACCCCCATTTTACTTCCTTTTGCAGCCCTCTAGGGCTTTCCAGGACTTTGTTACAGCCATTTTTGTGCCTAAAAGTTCGGGTCCCCATTGATTTCAATAGGGTTCGTTGTCCGTGCGATCGTTCGGGTTCCGTCCGGACCCGGACCCGGACTTTGTCCCGAAGTTCGGCCGGACCAGCAGAACCCGAACTTCCAGAGGTTCGCTCAACTCAAATTTTTATATTAACATTAATCAGTGATATTGGACAATAGGATTCACGATATCTAGGGTCCTTGTTCGGCTTCGGTATTAAAACTATTAAGGCTTCCCTTAAAGATCAGGTCCGCCTGAAACAAAAAAAAATTAAAAGTCAGCAGCTACACATACTGTAGCTGCTGACTTTTAATAATAGGACACTTACCTGTCCTGGAGTCCAGCGATGTCGGCACCCGCCACCCATGTTCGGATCGGTGGTCGGGTGCAGCCGCGTCCATTGCTTCACGCCGGCCACCTTACTGCACATGCGTGGGGCTCTGCTATTGGCCAGACGGCCTGTAGCAGAGCGAGGAGAGAGGAGGGAGCCGGGCTGCTGACGTCAGCGGCTGCGGCTGCCAGCCCAAGCTCGCGGACGTGTGGAAAAGGACCGGGGTCCTCTTCCCCTTCTCCCCCAAAAGGTTCCAAATGTGACACCTGAGGGGGGGGGGATCCAACCAGCGGAAGTTCCACTTTTGGGTGGAACTCCGCTTTGAAGAAGCTGGCAGTATGCCTTGTTCAAGAGCCTCTAAGTACAAGCCAACAGCTTGGATGTAAGGTATTCCGAATAAGTACGGTACCACTCAATAGAGAAGCCATCTAGCTCTGGGGGTCTTATTTGCAGCAAATGTGGATATAGCCTTGTCTATTTCCTCTTCCGTAATGGGCGAGTCGAGGAAGGTGGCCTCCTCCTCAGACGAGCCCCTCAACAAGCATTCAAATATCTAGCCAACTTGTCACTAGTGTATGCTATTTTGGAGCTGTATAGGTCAATATAGAATTCATCAAAGGTAGCAGTGATCTCCTCCTTCTTGGTATGATACACCGAGGCAGTGCCATACATACCACAAATAGAGGTAGGGGAGTATTCTGCTTGGGATAAATATACAAGAATTTTACTGTTTTTATCCCCCTACTCAAATAGGCTTTGTCTCGGATGCAGAAATGTTTTTGACTTTTCTACAACAACACTAAATCTAATAGGTTGGCACTGTCTCTCCAAAGACTATAATTCACAGAGGAGGGATTCCTAATATATTCTAGCTCTGCAGTAGTGACTGCCTGTTCATGTGAGGCCACCCTCCATGCCCTGTCTTCCTGCAGCCGTCTGATCACCCCTGCGTCTGAGTCCTGCACAGGTGGCTTTAAAGGCCTCCCAAGCCACACTTTTAGCGATCCCCTCGGCATTTACAGACCAGTAGTGACATATCTACTTAGCTGTCATGATCATGAATATTTCCTTTGTTAGCCACAAGGGGCTCAACCTCCAAACCTTATAACCCTCCCAGGATAAGAGACTGAACCTTAACAGTGAGGAAGAGTGATCAGAGATTGCTCTGGGTAAGTATTTAATATCAACCACCCTATGGAGTAACTCCAGGGAGACCAAACACATATCTATTCTAGACAGGGACTGATGGGTGGCCAAATAACAGAAGTATTCATGAGTCTCTGGGTGTCGCCATCACCAATAGTCCACTATAAGTGTATCAGAAGACACAGTCCTGAAGAAGTGTAATGCCACAAAACACATTGTCAGGGGTCTTTCAAATGTGATTTTTATGTGATACTTGTATGGTCCAAATGATTGCATATTATACGCTATGGGCATCATGTCTGTTTTTATTATTCTCTGATCTTTCTATTTATCTTTCTATCGGGTTTGAAACTTTCTAGTCTTGGATGCCACCCATAAAGACCTTTTCATCTCTCAGTGTATGATGTAGATACCATAGGCCTTGGCTCAGACCACTCTGGCGTTCTGTCCAGGTATCAGCAGCAACATAGAAGATTGTTCTACATATTTATCCTTTCCCCTCAGCTCTCATGTCTGAAATAAAATCCTCAGTGATTGACCAAGGCACAAAACTTTTCTTAACTGGAAACATTGTTATCTCTCGGACTAGAGTCAACTTAACAACAGCAGGCAGAAATAATCAATCTCCAAATCTTAGGACAAAAACAACTAAGGCAGAAAAGATAAATAGAGCCCAGGCTTGCTACACCCTAGCTACAAACAGCACTACATTTTGGAAAGTTACACTCCAGCTTAAGACAGGGCCCCTACATAATAAATATACAAAATGTACTGTATATATGACACACTTGTGTAATAATATGCAATAAATGAAATCATTGTAATACAAATACCTTCTAATATAATTGTCTTATTAACGCAAGTACTTGGTATCACAGTTAAAGTGGTGCTGACCTATCAAACTGACACTCATAGTCCCATTTAGAGGTATAAATTAGAGAAACAAGGGTATAAAGTGTTGTGCGGACATTCACAGTGGCACTCAGGAAAATAATTAAGCCAGGTATGGGATGTAACAGATAGCCAACGACATGAATAGCAATTATGAAAAGAACACTAATAGCTCCAATATGGTTTACAACTTTTATCCACTAATTAGTCAGTCACTAAAGATAATTAACCTTTTAAAAAAACTAGGTTCCTTGGATCCTCAACACAGGTTTTTCAAAGCACCTCAACGTCTCTCCACGTTGAGATCAACCCTTGCCCTCTTTCCTTCACTAAACCCCAATCTTGACATTTAATTGTCACATGAAAAATTCTCTACTGCTCACTGGGGTTCTGGAATTTGACAGAGAGGACAGGGCTTAAACTCAATTTTAAGAAAATGTGAGGCTCTGGGGGCACAGCGGTTGATCTGAAGACTTATTGCCATCAGAGTCAGAAGCAGGTCAAAATCAGTATGATTTCAAATGACTTTGCCGTACAATTGAGCAAAAAGATTTGGAGCTATTTATTTCAGATGACTGTAAAATAAGCAAACAGTGTGGCCTTGCAATGGTGAAAACAAATAGATTTTTGGGGTGAAACACTAGATGGATCATCAGAAAGAGAAAGGAGGTCCCGATTCCCTTGTGTAGATCTTTAGTTAGACCTTATTGATTAGTGTGCCCAGTTCTGGAGACCTCATTTACAAAAAAGATATCGATAAGATAGAACAAGTCCAGATATGGGCAACACAAATGGTGAGAAATCTGAAAGATAAAACATATCAGTAGAGACTTCAGGAACTTAAAGGGGTAACTTCACTTTCATGTAAAAATATGGCAAATAAAAAAATCAATATAACTTGTACAATTGCTAAATAAGCCATATTGTAATTTAACCACTTGCCGACTGCATACAGTATACACATTGCGGTAAAGTGGCACGTTCCCGCAAATCGCCATTAAAACAGTGATCCATGCACGCGAGAGTAGCGGGCATGCCCGATGAATACAAAGAATAGCTGGACGGCCGCACTCCGCTGCAATACCTTTATTGAGGAATATGATCCATAACTACACAGCATAGGTACAGGACACAGGAACAAAAGCGCTAACGCACATAGGATGCTTAGTCATGCTTAGTGAGCGGGGCCGCGGTTTGGACGGACTCGATATCCATGGGCGACCCACGATCGCTTGTGAGAGAGCCAGCACAGGGAACCGAAGTGTTTACACGGCGGTTCCCCGCTTTGTGAGGGGGACATGACAGATCTACTGCTCCCTGTACTCGGGATCAGTTAGATCTGTTATGCCCCTGGCAGCCCAACCCCCCATACAGTTAGAACACACACAGGGAACACAATTAACCCCTAGATCGCCCCCCTGCAGGTTAACTCCTCCCTGCCAATGACATTTACACAGTAATCAGTGGCTATTTTTAGCTATGATCACTGTATAAATGTCATTGGTCCCAAAAAAGTGTCAAAAATGTCTGACATGTCCACAGCAATATCACAGTCTTGATAAAAATCACATTACTAGTAAAATAAAAAAAAATAGTAAAGGCGCCATAAATGAAATCTCATGGTTTGTAAACGCGGCAACTTTTGCGCAAACCAATCAATATTGTGATTTTTTTTTACCACAAATATGTAGAAGAATATATATCGACCAAAACTGATGAATAAATGTGTTTTTTTTAATATATATTTTTTGGACATGTATTATAGCAAAAAGTAAAAACCGTTTTCTTTTTCAAAATTGTCGCTATTTTTCTGTTTATAGCAGCGATCAGAAGTGACGCAGTGGTGATCAAATACCACCAAAAGAAAGCTCCATTTGTGGGGAAAAAAATACGTCAATCTAGCTTGGGTACAACGTTGCGCGACCGTGGAATTGTCAGTTAAAGTAATGCGGTGCAGATTTGCAAAAATTGCTCTGGTCCTAAAGTGTAATAGAGATTTCAGTTTTGGTGAGATATTCCCTAAGGGTTAATTACTTCTTAAGGGATGCAGTCCATGCAAGGTTCCTCATTTGAACACAGAAAGTGCACCATGTGATTATAATGAACCAATCCCTCCCATTCATAATATATATGCTATCAGTCTGGTAAAACAGCTATTTCTTCCCAGCAACAAATTGCTCTGGTCCTAAAGTGGGAAATCCTTCAGCCCCGGAAGGTTTTACCCCCTTAATGACCAAGCCATTTTTTGCCATATGGCTGCGTTATTTTAACTGACAATTGTGCGGTCGTGCGACACTGTACCCAAATAAAATGTATGTCCTTTTTTTCCCACAAATAGAGCTTTCTTTTGAAGGTATTTGATTACCTCTGCCTTTTTATTTTTTGTGCTATAAACAAAAGAAAGAGTGACAATTTTTTTTAAAAAAAAAAACAATATTTTTTACTTTCTGCTATAAAAAAACACATTCAATAAAATATGTAAAAATCTAATTTCTATCATTATTTAGGCCAATATGTATTCTGCTACATATTTTTGATAAAAAAAAATCCAAAACGTGATCACGTCTACAAACTATGGTATATTTTTATTGAATTTTTATTTGTTTATTATTTTTACTAGTGATGGTGGCAAAAAGTGATTTTTAGCGGTGCTGCGACTTTGCAGCGGACAAATCGGACACCTAACTGACACTTTTTTGGGAACCAATGACATTATTACAGTGATCAGTGCTAAAAATATGCACTGTTACAGTACTAATGACACTGGCAGGGAAGGGGTTAACATCAGGGGAGATAAAAGGGTTAAGTGTGTCCCTAGGGGGTGCTTGCTAACTGTGTGGGGGGTGGTCTGACTGGATGAAGACAGATCGGTGTTGGTGTTCCTGCTTAGCAGGAACAGAAGATCTCTGTGTCCTCCCTTGTCAGAACGGTGATCTGCCTTGTTTACATAGGCAGGTCGCCATTCGGCCTCTCTGGGGAACGATGACGGGTGGCCGGCGGACATCGGGTCCGCTGGGCCTGCTATTGGCTCCCCCTCTGTCCAATCAGTGTGCGGTACGCACAGGCCCCCAGTGTCTATTGCACGAAATGAAGTACATGTATGTCGTTTTGCGCAATAGAGCTGACCTGCCGTAGTACATCTGCAGTAGGCGGTCGGGAAGTGGTTAAAGTTTATAAAACTTGCTTTTCTTTTGGAATTTGCAGGGCTGCAATTTTCTGTAAAATTCAATGCAGTATGGCAACCTGCAGACATCCTGTACACCGCTGGTGTACAGAATGCCTCCAAATATGTAATTTCTTGCTTGTGTGATTGGCTCACTGATATTCATAGATGTCTGCACTAAGATACAAGTCAGATTTTAGGAACCCCTTGTAATAGAGATTTCAATTTTGGTGAGATATTTCCTAAGGGTTAATTACTTCTTAAGGGATGCAGTCCATGCCAAGGTTCCTCATTTGAACACAGAAAGTGCACCATGTGATTATAATGAACCAATCCCTCCCATTCATAATATATATGCTATCAGTCTGGTGAAACAACAGCTATTTCTTCCCAGCAACAAAAGGTAGGAATCTGCTACAACATTTGTTAACCTCTTGCCATCCGCTAACAGTACATTTACTGCTAGTGAATGGCACAGCCAGGCTAAGCAACATACCAGTACATCTCTCATCACTTGCACACTAGCGTACCTCCTGGGCACACAGTGGCATGTCCGGTTGACACAGCAGATCACAGTTCTTGGTACACCGGCTGCTGTGAGAAATACGGGTATCATGTGATTGCTATGACCAATCATAGTGATCACATGATAGCATGTAAACAAATCTGGCATGAATGGAGATGCTGTGATTGTCCCACAACTATCACAAGGTACCTGGCACCCTGTACCATGTGATTAGCTGTAGCCAATCACAGCATCACAATAGTAAGCAAGCTGTCATTAATGAACGCCATTCATGACAGTTAAAACTATTGCTTATAACAGTGATGAATAACAGTATTTAAAAACATTTTTTTCAAAATGTTCAATATTTTTTAGTTTATATAGCATAAAATAAAAAATGACAGTGGTGATTAAATATCACTAAAAGAAAGCTCCATTTTTGTGAAGAAAATGTTATAAATGTAATTTGTGTACAGTGTTGCATGACTGAGCAATTGGCAGTTAAAGTAGCACAATGGGGTAAAGTCCCTGCAATGTACATTCATTATGTAAAGAGGATTGTTTTATTCTCAGCAAAAGTGGAGTTACTCTTTAATATGTAAAGTTAGGCCTCATGCGGGTAGCGGGTGTTTGCCCAGCTCTCCTAATTATTTTTCCTCCTGGTAGCAGCATTTTGGCAGAAAAAAATGCTTGACACTTGTAAAGTGTTTAGGCGCATTTAGGCTTGTCAAGTGCTTGGCTGTTAATTAATTTAATTGGCCAGAATAATAATATATTCGGGCTATTGAAATGAATTAACGCTCAAGCATTAAACGTGCCTAGTGTTTATGCGCGTTTAGACGCGCCAAGCATTTTTTCTGCGAAAATGCTGCTGCTCCTGGATGCATTGGAAATTAGTTTTTTTTTTTTCTGCCTCTAAACTCCTCTAAATGCCTGTGTGTGCATGGACACATAGGCTAACATGCAGGGGAATTTAGAGGCAGAAAAGACGCCAGATGCCCCTAGGAACAGCGTTAAAACATCCAGTGTGCATGAGGCCTTAAATTGGTTGTAAAGGCAGAAGGTTTTTTATGTTAAAGCGGAGGTCCGTTCCCCTCTGAAAATTAAAAACCAGCAGCTACACATAAAGTAGCTGCTGACTTTTAATAATAGGACACTTAACTATCCTGGAGTCCAGCGATGTAGGCACCGCAGGTGATGTTTTCATCAGCTGTCGGGGGCTGCCGTCGCCATTGGCGGCTTCACGACCGGGTCCCTACTGCACATGCGCGAGGTGCGCTGCCCCTCTTACTGGCCCGGCGGCGGGGGAAGAAGGGGGGAACCGGACTTCTGAGATACATCACAGAGGTCTGGTGAAAACAGGTACCTGCCCCCCCAAAGGTGCCAAATGTGGCACAGGAGTGGGGGAGGAGACATATGAGCGGTAGTTCCACTTTTGGGTGGAACTCCGCTTTAATGCATTCTATGCATTAAGATAAAAAGTCTTCTGTGTGCAGCAGCCCTCCTCAGGCCCCCTAACACTTACCTCCCTCTCTGTCCAGTGATGTCCACAAGTGTCTCAGCCGTCTGAGATTCTCCCTCCTGATTGCCTGAGCCATTGGCTGCAGCTGCTGTCAATCAAAGTCAGCCAGCCAATCAGGGAAGAGAGGGGGCGGGGCTAGGCCAGGGCTCCGTGTTTGAATGGACACAGGTGTTGCGTAATATTTCATATGTTATATAACAGGGAGCTGTGACTCGGCTCGGGTACCCCCATAACAAGCTGCTTGCTGTGGGGGCACTGAACAGGAGGGAGGGGCCAAGATCACAGAAGAGGGACCTGAGAAGAGGAGAATCCTGGCTGCTCTGTGCAAATCCACTACAAAGAGCAGGTAAGTATAACATGTTTGTTATTTTTATAGGAAAAAAACAAGACTTTACAATCAATTTAACTGCTTGCCGACCAGCCGCTGTCATTATACGGTGGCAGGTCAGCTCTCCTGCACGAATTGCCGTAGCTGTATGGAGGCTCGGGCAGACACAGTTGCGGGTGGGAGCGCGCCGTCAGTGGCACACACTTACGCCTGCTGCATGGTCGGGCGGACCCGCGGTCACCTTCTACAGAGGCAGAACGGGGATGTAAACAAGGCAGATCCCCTTTCTTTCTGGGACATGACAGTGATCTACTGTTCCCAGTGATCAGGAACAGTGAGATCTATCATGTCCCTGCCAGCCCAGCACCCACAGTTAGAACACACATAGGGAACATAGTTAACCACTTGATCACCCCGTAGAGTTTAACCCTTTCCCTGCCAGTGACATTTATACAGTAATCAGTGGCTATTTTTAGCTCTGATTGCTGTATAAATGTCATTGGTCCCAAAAAAGTGTCAAAAGTGTCCGATCTGTCCGCCACAATGTCGCAGTCCTGATAAAAATCGCAGATCGCCGACATTACTAGTAAAAAAATAAAAATGCCATAAATCTATTCCCTATTTGGTAGACGCAATAACTTTTGCGCAACCCAATCAATATATATTGCAATTTTTTTAACCAAAATATGTAGAAGAATATATATCTGCTTTTTGGATATGTATTATAGCAAACTTTTTTTTCCCCAAAATTGTCGCCCTTTGTTTGTTTATAGCGCAAAAAATAAAGGCCGCAAATACCACCAAAAGAAAGCTCTATTTGTGGTATAAAAGGGACATCAATTTTGTTTGGGAACAACGTTGCACGGCCGCACAATTGTCAGTTAAAGAGATGCAGTGCCGTATCACAAAAAATGCTCTGGTCAGGAAGGGGGTAAATCCTTCCGGAGCTGAAGAGGTTAAAGAAAAAAGAGAAAGGGGGGGCATTGTTTTGAAACCTTTAAATACTTTAATGCAGATCTAAAGACTGCAATACGTACCTCTGCTTCAATAATATGATGACCACGAGGTACAGCGCTGATGGTAGAGTTGCCACCTTTTTGTAATGCCAAACCCGAACACTTTATCGGCGCACGGCAATTTTTTTTTTTGCAGTATACATTATAGAATTGTAAAAGACCTGGGACACCCTTTTGGGTGCCCCAAGAAGAGTAGTAATGCAGTGCCGTGATGAACAGTGGGTGTGGCCGAACGGTCAGTCTGTTCCCCAGTACAATCCCCCCAGGTCAGTCTGTTTCCCAGTATTATCCCCCAGATCAGTTGTCCCCCAGTATATCTCCCCAGGTCAGTCTGTTCTCTAGTATAATCCCCCTCCCCAGGCCAATCTGTACCCCAGTACATCCCTCCCCCAAGTCAGTCTGTCCTGCAGTATAATCCCCCACAGGTCAGTCTGTAACTCAGTATAATCGTCCCCCCTTCTCAGGTCAATTTGTCCCTCAGTATAATCTCCCGTCAGCCTTTTGACACAAAGAAAGTAACTGAAGACATATAGTCCTCATTCCCTTTCTCTGCAGGCTCAGTTGCACTGCGTATGAACAAATAAAAATATCTGTAAAGAGACTTTCTATTCATTCACAAGCCGAAGAATAGTAAACAAACTTTACTATGCTTCAGTGATGAATGAACACAGGAACGATAGGTACTGATTGCTCACTGTATTCATTCAGGAAGGGACTGACATGATTACCAGCCCCCCGCTGCCCCATCTGAGCACAACACTGACCTCCTGCCACAGCATCATGGAGGGGAAGCAGGCAAGCAGTGTCATTTGGAGGATGGGCAAAAGATCGGGATAGGAGGATCAGTACGGGGGGGGGAGGGAGCAGAGCAGTGGTGGGGAATCTACTTTTGGAGAAAAATCACACTGTGGCTCCCTTACAGACAGTGCCAGGACAAAGTCAGCCGATGCCCAGGGAAAAAGATGTCAAAATGCGGGGGGGGGGGGGG
>BLSH010060620.1:2491751-2504243 GCA_018402905.1 Glandirana rugosa
TTGTAAATCCCCCCCCCCCCCCAGCGCTGCACTGATCATCCCCTGGTTGCCCAAGTATCGGTTCAAGCATCGGAGCATTTTGCCCGAGTACAAGTACTCGGGCAAATGCTCAGTATGGGCACCGATACCGATACTAGTATCGGTATCAGGACAACCCTAGTTTACTGTCCTCCCTTTGTATGTGTTTTGAACGTTGTAAATACTATACTGTTCATCGTACATTAGTGAATAATGTATACTTCTTTTGTAACGTGTCACCAATAAAAACTGTGAACAGAAGAATTAGAAAATCAAGTGGTTGTTTATGCACAGAGCAAAATATGTCATCCATTTTGGGTTTATAATTTAACGGTGTCATCAGGGAGGATGAACTTGAAATATTTTGTATTATAATAGAAATTCAATGTGAACTAAACATTAATTAATCTGAGTAATGTGACATATTTTACTTTTTGTTTACAAGGGGTTGGGATGTTAGGAATCCATATTATTACACTGGCGATCTCAATCAAATAATGGATTTCCATTTTTTTTCTTGGAGATCTCTTTTAAGCTTTATTTCTATTCTAAGCCCTTACTTTGTTGTTTTGTGAATATATATACATAGGACACAAGAATTCAGTTTATCTCAGGTGATCTTTATGGTGTTACATTTTTATTGATTTCTTTTTTCATTAGAGTGACGGGCCTCTAGAAATCCTTGCAGTGCCTTGGAATAAACAAGATTGTAATGCCGTGTATTTTTTTTTTATACACTGGAAAGCGTTGCTCGACTAAAAGGTGTGAGGTTTTTAAACAGAAATACTGAAAAATAATAGAATGGTGCAAAAAATCTGTATATATTCAGAGACAATACATTGCTCCAGAATTGCAGTCTTTGAGCGACCATTAAATAATCCTGCTGCAAAACTTCATTATGAAATCTGTTGCCGTCTTGGCTGGCCAGGGTATGAAAAATGACTCCTTTTTATACGGTAGTTGGTTGGTGTGCGAGGTATAGACTAATACACAAATCAGACAAATCTCGTAGCTAACCTTTTGCAGAAGAACAAACACGCTATTGGAGAATGTCAACCAAGATACAATACAAAGACTATTCTAGCATCAGCTAATACTGTACCCTATAATGAGCACAGTGAATATCAGGGTCCCATTGTAAAGAGTAATACAAGATACTGAGTACATTTACACCCTCACGTTTTTCATGCAGTGCAGTTCCAATGTGGTGCCTTTAAAGCGGAACTTCAGTGAATATTTCATCTTTCCATCTATTAAATCCTCTGCCCTTTTTGTTCTAACTTTGGATAGTAAAACTTTTTTTTCTGTCAGTAAATATTGACATTGACTCTCACTCTTGTGAGAGTTTGCCAGAAAGGGAGGGGGTGAGTCATAAGAGGGCCAATAAGAGCTGCAGGGCTGGAGGTGTGCCTCTGTGTGTCTGTGTAAATCCAGGAAGTGAACCGGCAGCAGCTTCAGCTGCCCACAGTTAAAATGATTTCAGCCAGACTCAATGGAGGGAGATTTCTGCAGCATATTTGGCAAGTACAGAATCACAGTATATATAAAATAATATGCAAAGTGGTTGGAGGGAAGCTTCAGAATGGCAAAGATGTTTTTATTACAAATTATGTGAGCTGACTGCAGTTCCTCTTTAAGGTGCACTTTTATAGGGATAATACTGTATATGTGTGCTGTTACGCTTAACATGTAACATAATGCTATGTATAGTTATAGTAATGTTTATATAGTTGGTTATTACACTGTCATCTTGTGGTTGTTTTTGATATTGCATTATCCTATTCTGTTTTCTAAGTATGTTCCCTCCCATCCTCTGTGAGGCAATTTCCTTTTCCTGGGTCACTCTGTGATGTAACTTCCTCTTCCTGTGTCCTCTCTCTGTCTCATGAGGAAGAATATGGCCACTCATGTCAAGGCCTCACACAATCTGCTTGCATCCTAGGACACATTACCATGTTTTTTGACCTGCAGATACCATCTTTCAACCATCTGCCACATTTGTTGTCTGATGTACCTGCTATTTGCAATAAATCTACGCGTATGGAAGAATCGGTGTCTGGTGAGTTCAAACTATCTGATAAAGACTGTCCACGGTGATTATATCTGCTTATACAGGCCAGGCATAGAGGTTCATCTGCCCCCCCCCCCTCGTGCCCACAGCTTATAAATCATCTTTTTACATTAAAATACTGCCACTATATACCCTTTTGGCTAATCTGTATACCAGGGTCATGTGATAAACTGCAGGGTTTGCCTGAGTGTTCAGGTAGGAGGAGATTTCCACTACAGTCTGTGTCCTCATGCTGTTATGGGAGGCGGATTGTCCATCAATCAAGATGTGACATCCCACCCACTGTGTTCTTTTTTAGTTACTGGGCATGGAGGAGGAGGAGGGAGGGACTGGGCTGTCATTTAGGATCTGTATACATGCCCACATGTGTGATGTCAATATCATGTGACCTGAAAAGCTCAGCTCAAACAGGAAATATTCTCTCCAGCAATAGAGACCAAACTGAGCATGTACAGCAGTACTACACTCACTGTGTCTTATCTGGCCTTGCCAAGCAAGACCCTGCAGGAGGGGAAGGATCTGTCCATACAAGATCAAACAGCCTTTTTACACAATACAGAGAATTAACCCCTAAAGTTTCACAGTGAGTAAAACAAGCATGCTATTCTGCATATACAGACAAATTCTACTGTTGTGGGTTTAGTAACACTTCAAGTGTTGCACCCTTCAAATATAGAGTAGACTGCTAGGAAAATTTTAGTTTGGCTCCCCTATAATCAGAGGAGCAGGGGTTGATTAATTAGGGCCACTCAGTGTTCCACAGGCTACTTTTCTGTTGCTTCCTTCTGTCTTCTAGAGAATTCAAGAATTATAGTGGGATGAAGAAAAGAGTAGGTAGCCTGAATATTTATGGAACTTCAGCCAATCCCTGGGGAGGTGTTCCCAGCAGGTGGTGGGAGAGCCTTAAGTAGTCTGAGGCCTTAGAAAGCAAAGCAGTGTTCCTGGGTCCAGTCCTATAAGAGGATGCCCCTGTGTGGGAGCTCCGCCCTTGGGGCAGGAATGGTAGAGAAGCCTATGTAAAGACTTTGAGGTCCCAGCAAGGCTTAGGTTGGGGGCCTATTTGCAAGTTTTAGTCCAGGGAACAAGTTGGGTCTGCAGCTCATAGGAGTGAGTCAGGAGGAAGTTGGTGGGGAAGAGTCCAGCTGTCTTATAATGCTGTGAGTCTACATCTCCCTCACTAGGAAAAGCCCGGTGGATATCGGCCAGAGGCAACCAATGATCCTGTGGCTAACTGAATAGTTGACCCTCAGTGCTGGAGGAAAAGTGACTGTGTGTAGCTTTGTTTAACTCTGGATCACCTACAGCATAAGAGATCCTGTGGGACATTCAGTTGTTTGGGCGGTGCAGTCAGTAGTCAGTGCAATGCAGCCAGCAGTTCTGTGAAGTGCAGTCAGAAATTGAAGAGTCCTTAAGTTACCCAGTTCTATAGTTATGGGGTATCCCATGCTCCCTATCCTTATCCAAGTTCATTGTTCTGATAAAAATCCTAAAACGAACCCCTAGACTGTTTTCTGAGCCAGTGGAAGAATGAAGAAAATGCTGTGTGCCTGGCTGTGTATGCTCTAAATGGAAAAATAGTGCCTCCTTAGTGGTGAGCTACATAAGTTAACCTGTGCTTTCTTTTTTTTTGAATATATATATATATATATATATATATATATATATATATATATATAGGGCTACTTTCTAAATGCAAATGTCTAAAATATTTAACAAACACCTACAAAGCGCATCTAGTACAAAAAGTTTTGCATATGTAAGTTAAAAGCAAAAAGTGTCTAACAATGTCCACATTTGTAAAACTTAAGTCTTTTAGTGATCCCACACCACTATAAAAATCTCCATGTGTTGTCTTCAAGCAACTCTACTGACTTTATCTTTCCCCCACGAGTTTAGACATTCATCACATGCTTTTGACATTAAAGTTATAAAAGGTCAAAATGCGCTCCAGATAATATCTGGCGTTCCTACAACCATTGAACCAGCCTAAAGTGTATATAACGTTTTTTTGGATTGAGCGAGTAATGGTTTGTCCTTCTGTCAATTTTCTATTGCCATTTGTGTCCCTGGTATTGAGATTTTTCTTCTCTATTTGTTCTGGTGGCCTACTGGCCATTGCCACTGAGACAGCAGAAATTTAGCATGGAATTACTGCACCACAAGCCTATTGGTTGAATGGGTTCCATAGTGCCCGCCAAATGCGACAGGGGGTATAACTTTCACTGTAGTGAGTCTCCATTGCAGTTTAAGTGGTGTTCAGGGATTGGTAAAAACTCCATCTTAACTGCCTATTTTTAACCTCCCTCACCTGGTGTACAAGCCTATCTTAGTTAAGATTGCCATCTCCAGAAACTCCAATAGATCTGTTACAGATACAATGTAACCATTAACTCCAACAGATTTGTTAGAAATTCAATGTAAGAAAAATATATTCCTGTTTTTCATAAAAACATACTAGTGTAGCATACTAACACTGATCTGTGCTAAACTGGTCCTAGGATATCTCACCTGATTGCTGCTAAATTGTCTAAACTTGAGCCAAGGGTGCCCTTGTCCGCACCACCTAGCTCAACAAAAGTGTATTGTTTAATCAACTTTTGTAGCTCGAAAAAAGTGGATTTTTCAATCCACTTTTGTTTAAAGATCAGCTGCATGCACTGTGTGGATACTCTGACAGCTGTGGGCGGGGAAGAGGAACTAGTAAAGCTCCCAGAACACATTGGCCTACTGTTGATACTTTTGTAACTAGGAAAACCAACTGGGCTTTCAACTACACATCTGGTGCTCTTTTCCTTCACTACACATGTTGCTGGCATCCTGAGGCAGGGCCATCTTAATGCATGGGCACCCCTGGGCAGTGTCCAAGGACCCCAAGTGCATTGGGGCCAGGGGTCAAGTCCTGGGAAAAAAAGTGTGGGAACTCATCCAAGATTCCCCCCTTACCACCACCACCACTACTACTACATTGTGCATCACGCCCAACCGGAAGTGAGGTTCCATCTCTAACGAGCGGTCGGTGAGATACACTGTACGGTGGCGTTTAGATTATCAGGACTCCTATATCAGGCACAGATCCTATAACTGGCACCTCCTGAAAAACAAACATAGCTGCAGTGAGGTGGTGTAG
Organism: Glandirana rugosa; assembly: GCA_018402905.1. Taxonomy (NCBI): domain Eukaryota; kingdom Metazoa; phylum Chordata; class Amphibia; order Anura; family Ranidae; genus Glandirana; species Glandirana rugosa. The sequence continues at coordinate 2,496,968 of BLSH010060620.1, forward strand.
GTTTTTAGGGATTAAATCAGATGGTGAGGAGGCAATATAATGCTTCCTTGCCACCTGTCAAACACCCTCTGAAAAGTGATCCACTGTGGTTCACTCTCCAGAGGGCAACACTACTGTACCCTAATCTACAGCAATGCCCCTCACAGGGCCAATCAATGCATCCTCACCAATGCCCACCAATGTAGCCTCACCAGTGCCCATCAATGCAGCCTGATCAGTGCCAATCAATGCAGCCTGACCAGTGCTTATCAGCTTAGCCTCACCAATGCCCATCAATGTAGAATCACCACTGCCCATCAATGCAGCCTCATCAGTGCCCATCTATGTAGCCTGATCACTGCCCATTTATGCAGCCTCATCAGTGCCCATCAATGAAGCTTCAGCAGAGCCCATCAATGCAGCCTCACCTGTGCCCATCATCCCAGCCTCTACAGTGCCCATCAGCTCAGCCTCACCAGTGCCCATCAATACAGCCTTATCAGTGCACATCAAATGCAGCCTCACCAGTGCCCATCAATGCAGCTTCACCAATGCCCATCGATACAGCCTCATCAGTGCCCATCAATGCAGCCTCATCAGTGCCAATCAATGCAGCTTCATCAATGCCCATCAATGCAACCTCACCAGTGCCCATCAAATGCAGCCTCACCAGTTCCCATCAATGCAGCTTCACCAGTGCCCATCAATGCAACCTCACCAGTGCCCATCAAATGCAGCCTCACCAGTTCCCATCAATGCAGCTTCACCAGTGCCCATCAATACAGTCTTATCAGTGCCCATCAAATGCATCCTCACCAGTGCCCATCAATGCAGCCTCACCGATGCTGGTCGGGTGACAGAAAACTGACTATTTCTTCATTTTCAGGTTTCTGCGGATTAATCTGCTGCATTGCGCTAGACAGTTGAATGCCGGTTATATCATTACACTGGAGCCGGCCAGGAGCGTTGCAGCGGATTAATCCGTGGAAAGCCGAAAATTAAGAAATAGTCTGTTTTCTGTCAGCCGACCAGCACTGAACACAGGTGACCGGGGAAAGTTTTTTGTTTCCTAAACAGATGCACAGGGGGATTAGATCATTAATGGACAGGATTGTGAGTCTCCATCCGCTCTACCTCGCATTCCCGCAGGACTCGAGCCCTGATTGGGGCCCCATGATAATCGTGCATTACATCATGTTTGCCAACTGTCCCGGATTTTCTTGGATTGTCACGCTTTATACTAAGCTGTCACGGGATGGCCCAGACTGCATTCCCACACCTGTACTGTGCCCTCCTGATCCCAGTATTGTGCCCTCCTGATTCTCCCCCGTACTGAGCCCTTCTGCCTTCCCCCGCCCTGTTGTGACCTTTGTGTTGATTAGGCCTTGATTTATGGAAAGTAATAATAAATATATATTTGATTCTATCAGCTATTTATATTTTAATTCTTGAGAGTAGGTGGGTAAATTGGGGCAGGCTGGTGGGGACTCATAATGCTGTTAAGATGGCCCTGTCCTGAGGACCCATCCAGGCCCATTGCCCTCTAGAGAGTTGCCTCTGTTTAAAAAATTGTAAAATTGGAGATATCTGTACTAGGGTCCAGAGTTCCATCAATTTTTTTTCTACTTGTACCAGTAAGAGATTGGCAATTTTCTATTTACTAAGCTCTATTGCCTTTGGGATAGTAGCCAGCTCTTATATATTTTCAATAACAGCTTGTAGTGTAAGAATATTTAGGGTAATAAAACATTTAACCTTAGTGTTGTAAAATAATATGAAGGTAGTTGCAGAGTCCTTGCTTTTATGAAAAATGAATAACCCCCCCCCCCAGGCCAGAGGCAGTGTGCATCTACTAGCAGCCAGGAATTTGACATGAGTGTTCTTAACCCCTTCTTGACCGCCCCACGCAGATATACTGCGGCAGGGTGGCCCTTCTGTGTGAAATCACGTACCTGCACATGATTTTGTGCACTGGGTCTGGGGCGTGTGCGTGCCGCTGCTGCTGACCCGCTGTGATTGGACACAACAGGAACCAATCAGTGGGTTCTGCGGACCTGATGTTCGTTGGCACCCCGCAATTGTTCTCAGAAGAGGCAGACTGCCTTTCTGTTAAAGGGGAAGATTGAGAACTAAGCATAAACACGGATCTCTGTCTTCCCCCAGTCAAAGCACTCCCCCACACAGTTAGAAAGCACCCCATAGGAGCACATTTAGATCACATTTGATCACCCCTGATGTTAACCCCTTCCCTGCCAGTGTCATTAGTACAATGACAGTGCATATTTTTTGAACTGATCACTGTATTAGTGTCAGTGGTCCCCAAAAAAGTGTCAGTTAAGTGTCCATTTTGGCCCCTGCAATGTCACAGTCCCACTAAAAATCACTGATCCCTGCCATTACTAGTAAAAAATAAAATAAAATTCCATAAATATATCCCATAGTTTGTGGACGCTATAATGTTTGCACAAACCAATCAATATACGCTTATTGGGATTTTTTTAACCAAAAACGTAGCAGAATGCATATTGGTCTAAATTGATGAATAAATTATTATTTCAGGTACTTACCTCTATATAGCGCAGTCAATTTACGTGGCACTTTTACATATGGATTGTACATTCACATCAGTCCCTACCCTCAAGGAGCTTACAATGGAAGGTCCCTAAAGCACATACATACATACACTAGGGCCAATTTAGAGAGGATCCAATTAATCTACCAGCATGTCTTTGGAGTGTGGGAGGAAACCAGAGTACCCATAGGAAACCCACGCAGGCACAGGGAGAACATGCAAACTCCAGGCAGGTAGTGTCATAGTTGGGATTCAAACCAGCAACCCTTTTGCTGCTAGGCAAAAGTGATGTCCACTACACCACTGTGCCATACATTTTTTATGTTGGGTATGTTGTATAGAATCAAGTAAAAAAATATTGTTTTTTTTCAAAATTGTCGGTCTTTTTTGTTTATAGCGCAACAAATAAAAAATGCAGAGGTGATCAAATACTACCACAAGAAAGCTCTATTTGTGGGGGGAAAAAGGCCATCAATTTTAATTGGGTTCAACGTCACAGGACCACGCAGTTGTCAGTTAAAATAACGCAGTGCCATATTGCAAAAAATGGCCTGGTCATGAAGGGGGGTAAACCTTCCGGGGCTGAATTGGTTAATGAAGTAATGTAATGATCTACATTGAATTCACTGAGAATATCTACGTACAGCAAGAGATGCAAACTGTGCCTACATAGTGGGCAACTGCAATAAATGCACATAAACCAGGATTCATTTGACTCGATCATCTCTAAGCCTGAATCTTGTCCATGAATTAAATTTTGACTATTTGAACAAAGGTGGCATCGTCTTTTGGATGAGGAAAGCAGATGTAGACATTATTAGGGGACTACTGGGAACTCCAGAGGTTATAAATGCCCTTATGTGTTACATCTGCATTGATTGCAGCTGACCCTGTGGCTCACATTAGATCGATCCCAGCTCCCTGTCAGATACAGAAGCCACAGGTGAGCTGAATATACTAGAACAACGGCATAACTATATCCATTTACCAACAGCCCTGAGGAAGGGGGAGGCCTTGATCCCCCGAAACGCGTTGCCTCATTTTTACTGTTTTTACTGCAAGCAAATCATCACAAATAAAAACAAAAAAAGAAAACGTTTTTTATTGTCGTCCTGTGATTTTGGGTGCTCCTTTTACCCACCCCTGGATCCTTATGTGTTACATGTATTCGTTACCTAACAAGTGCGTACATTGCATGAAAGAATACCTTTCAGATGGGTTTAAGAAATACTTGGATATGACCCAGTTTCAATGTTCAGAAAGCATATTGGTAGAGAAACATTTAATAGGAGTACTAGTAACATGGTTATGAAATTAGGCAACCCATTCCAGGTATTATTAAAGAGTACATATTTTATAGATTTGTCAAACATGAACCTTAAATTGATTCTAAAGCAATTTTTTTAAATAACAAGCATTTTATACTTACCTGTTCTGTGCAATGATTTTGCACAGAGCAGCCCCGATCCTCTTCATTTTGGGTCCCTCGCCGGCAGTCCTGGTTTCTTTCCCTCTCGCTCCCGAGCCACGCTCTCTGTGTCCATTCACGCACAGAGTGCGGCTGGGCCCCGTCCCCGCTCTCTTCTCATTGGCTCACTGACTGTGATTGACAGCAGCAGGAACCAATGGCTGCGGCTGCTGCTGCCGTGTGAGCCAATAGAGAATGAGACCTGGGATACTATTGTGCACACCGCTGGATGAAATCGAGCTCAGGTAAGTATAAGGCCTCATACACACGGGCGTCTGTGAAAAAATAGGCAAAACGTTGTGTCTGCGTTTTTACCGGCGTTTTGCATCTGCGTTAGTGAGCGTCGGCATCAATAGGCGTTTTTTTTTAAAAATCTGTCCTTTGCTATTTTTCAACCTAAAAACGCCGGCATCAAAAAACACTTGTTAACGCCGGTACGGCGTTAGCGGGCGTTAGTGAGCGTTTTGCCGATTGGCGTCAAAAAACGCCAAAACGCTACAGCTACCGAACGCGATGGTCCCGCGTTCTAAAAACAGCTCACTAAAGCCGACGCCCTCTACTGCTCACAAACGCCGGCGTTTTAGAGGGCCATTGAATAACATGGAGAGCTGCAAAAACCGCCTACAAACCCCGGCGTCCAAAATGCCCGTGTGTATGAGGCCTTAGAACCATTTTAACCTACTACAGGTAATATCACCAGAGATTGTCCAGGAAATATGACTTAGGGGATCAAGAAGGAGTTTTTTTCCTCTGGTTGAGCAAGTTGGACCGTGCTTTAAGGCCACCCTCACACAGGCAATCTGATCAGGTCTGCCTGTCAGTTTCTCAGGTGGACCTGATTGGGTGGTCTATGAACCAGCGGGTGTAAATTAACTTGTGTCCAGTCTACTTCCAATACGATCCAGTCCGCTAAAAAAAAAAAAACTGTAGGGGATTTGTCTTCCACTGTCTAGGGGGATCTGAGGGCAGTCTGTTTACACCCGACCGCCCATAGAGCTGAGCAAATCAGATTCCGCCCCGTGCGAAAGAGGTCTTAAAGTGGTTGTCAACTCGTGACAACCACTTTAACCTACAGGTAAGCCTATGATAAGGCTTACCTGTAGGTGCCTTGCTTATCTCCTAAACCTGCACGGTTTAGGAGATATGCAGTGTATGTGTTGTGCCGACGTCAGGTCGGCACATGCGCAGTGAAGAAACGGCCTCCGTGCCGTTGCTCCACTGCGACCGTGTCGTGACTGGCGGCTCCCGCACGCATGCGTGGGAGTGACGTCACGCGACTCCGGCCAGTCACAGCGCCGGAGTCACGGCCCCGAAAGTAAGAGGGGCTGAAGATGGACATGGCCAGCATGGGGACAGCGCTGGACATCGCAGGCTTCGTTTGCAGGTACATTACAGGGGTATATTCCTCTTTAAGCAGGCCATAGACTTATCGAAAACCAAACTAAATGTCTTGGTTGTTTGTTTTTTGCATCATTGAAAGTGCCCGATCCAACATGCTAAATTCTGTTTAGAAAAATGAAATAAATGATGGCAGAATGTTCGGTTTTCAACTAGTCTGTGGCTGGCCTAAGGCTTTTTTTACCTTCCTTCAGCTGAGGGGTCTGGAGGTTTTCAGATTATTTAAAGCGGTAGTAAACCCATGCATTTAACAGGTTAAAAACCAGTCACATTTCTGGCACGTGCCGGAAATGTAACACTCCCATTCAGGGGCGTAACGATAGGGGTTGCAGGGGTTGCAATTGCAACCGGGCCCCATGGTCCAGGGGGCCCATGTGCCTCCCTTGTACACCTGAATAGGAGGGATGGCGGGGGTGGCATTTAGAGGACCCAATCTCCTCCATTTTCCTCTATCCAGTTTACTTGTCTTCTGCTGTTCCCAGGGCCCGTGTGCTTCCCTGGTCCCCCTGGGGCCTGCTGCAGAACTTGTGAAAGGGCCCCACTGCAGTACCGTAATAAAGGGACCCACGATAGGCATAAAGGGCCCCAGGATCAGTGGGAAGAGGGAAGGGCCCTGGCCAGGGGTCAGGGGGCCCTTCATAATTTCTTGCACCGGGGCCCTGAAGGTTCTAGTTACGCCTCTGCTCCCATTGGTTGTGCTCTAAACCAAACTGTCAAACCATCCAATGGCTGGTGTCATAGCTGATCACATGTGCAGCATCATGGCAGTTGTAGATTAAACAAAGGCAAAGATGGCAGCTTTCTTGGCTGAAAATGATCAGAGGGTTTACTACCACTTTAATTATCATTTTCTTCCTTTGGTTGAAATGGATGTCTTTTTTTCAACCATATCTACTAAGAACTATGATGATATATAGATTTGTTACAAAAAATCCAGTGAGCTCCTAAATTCCTGTGATAAAACACTTCATCGCTGCACTGAAGTCTCTCAAGTAGACATATCAGTCCTCTTAACTCTCCTCTGCTAGACTATAGAACACCCCCTCTTATGCTATGGGGCTTTCTTAATCCTCAGGATGCAGTTCTTTGACTTTCCAGGTCACTAATCTATAACCTGTGTGTGTATCAGAAAAGTCAGAGCAAACTCACAAGTCCTGGCTTGCATAATCACTTTGGATCAGTGAATCAGCAAGAAGAAGCATTAAGGCCCGTACACACAGTGCGAATGTCATATGAAAACAGTCGTACGATCATCCGACGGTTAGTACGCGTGATTAGAACAGCCGATGTACGATCGGCGTACAACAGAAGTTGGATGAGCAAACTAGAAAACTTTGGTTGTACAACAAGCGGTTGTACGACCGTTGTATCATCTGTACAGAGAAGTTGGTCCAACAAGTTGTACTGTGCAAAACACGCATGTTCAGAAGTCAGGAACACCGGGAAGTGTCCGTTCGTGTAAACCTACGTTCCTAATTCACAAATCACATTCACCTGAACTTCCTCTTTATCCACTTACCAACCGGGCCACATTTTTACATTTGGTGGTCACAAGCTAAAAACATTTTTTTTGCTAGAAAATTACTTAGAACCCCCAAACATTATATATATTTTTTTCAAACACCCTAGAGAATAAAATGGCGTTCTCCTTCAAGTCCACTTACACTAAACACTTAATCCTTGCATCCAAATGTGCTTGCCTGTGAAGGGCCACAAGGACTGAAGACTTGTACGCACAAAACGTGTCATGTTGAACAACCTGGTTGAAGAGACATGTCTACTATGTTGCCAGCATGTTGGCGAACAACATGTTGGTTTCAAAAGATCAAACGAGTAGGTTGAAGACAACATGCGGCTAG
>BLSH010060620.1:2516778-2542020 GCA_018402905.1 Glandirana rugosa
ACAGGGGAGTTTTATTGAGTTGTGTGTCGGTAATATACACACCCGAGACCTCCCCGGTGTCATGTGACTAACAAGTCACATGACACCGGAGAGGGAAAATGGCTAATTGGGCCCAGTTTGGACATTTTCACTTAGGGGTGTACTCACTTTTGTTGCCAGTGGTTTAGACATTAATGGCTGTGTGTTGAGTTATTTTGAGGGGACAGCTAATTTGCACTGTTATACAAGCTGTACACTCACTACTTTACATTGTAGCAAAGCGTAATTTCTTCAGTGTTGTCACATGAAAAGATATAATAAAGTATTTACAAAAATGTGAGGGGAGTACTCACTTTTGTGAGATACTGTAGCTTGAAACACAGTCATTAACTGAAATAGAAACATATGTGTAGGGGGCTTAAAACTGGGTAAGGAACAGCCAAACTCTGCTACTAAAGTGAGGCTGTGGAAGACAGTTTCATGTCACAGGTCGAAAAAGCAGAGACAGGCAACATTGAGGACTATAGACAGCCAAGGAAACTTAATGCAGCAGATAAAATAGACATCATGCTTATTTCCTTTCAACATCAGAAGATGTCCAGAATTGCCATCAGCACAGAACTGGAGGAAACCAGTGGAACCCAGGTACACCCATACACTGCCTGGAGAAGTCTGGCCAGAAGTGAACTGCATAGAAGGACTGCAGCCAAAAAGCCATACCTCCGATGTGGATACAAGGTTAAGTGACTCAACTATGCACAGCCACAACAACACAAACTTAGGAAATTTGGTGCAGAAAAATGGCAGCAGGTGCTCTGGACTGATGAGTCAAAATTTGAAATATTTGGCTGCAGCTGGAGGCAGTTTGTTTGCCGAAGGACTGGAGAGCGGTGCAATAATGAGTGTCTGCAGGAAACAGTGAAGCATGGTGGAGGTTCCTTGCAAGTTTGAGGCTGCATTTCTGCAATAAATAGTGGCCTTAATTCTGAGAAATACAGGCATATACTTATCCATCATGCCATACCATCAGGGAAGCGTGTGACTGCCCCCAAATTATCTAGCAGAAGAATGACCCCAAACATACAGCCAATGTCATTAGGAACTATCTTCAGTGTAAAAAAGAACAAGGAGTCCTGGAAGTGATGATTTGGCTCCCACAGAGCCCTGATCTCAACATTATCGAGTCTGTCTGAGATTATATAAAAAGGCACAAGGATTTGGGGCAGCCTACATTCGCAGAAGATATTTGTTTAATTACAACATACACATGCACATGTGCCAAAGTATAAATTATTAAAATAAAAAAATAACATATCTATCGACCAACCAGTTCCATCCATTCATCTATCCATCAAATAGGTAATTACATTTCTGGGTGCAAATGCCTCCAGGTTGCCTTATAGGAAGGAAGAGACATTTAACAGTTTCAGAAAATTGCTTTTTTTTTTCAAAGATTTTTTATTTAAAGTAAGGAAGTAACAATAAAATAAGAGAACATTAAAAATAAAAGTGTTGGTACAATAAGGATATTTGTTACATATGACTTGTTACACCGAAAAAGAACAGCAAAATTAAATATATTAAATAGTACACAATCACAATGTTGTTTTGTGTATAAAGCATTCTTATAAGCCCATCTGTTCCTATCTCTGAATGTAGGCAGAGGTGTGCAGATGCTAGTTGATTTAACATGGCTTTAAACGTTTTATGTTGTTTTGTCCATGGAGGGGGTTTCTAGCCTCGTGAGTGGTGTAATTTGTAACTTTTGAAAAGGAGGTTGGTGGAGTAAAAATGCGTTAGTCAGTGTACATACAGATGTGTCCAGCACAACTATATGTGGTGTTATTGACCTATTAGGGTGGCAAGGTGATGTGAGTGCTGATGGGGGGTGGGGGGGGGGTAGGGAAGCATGGGTAAGGGAGATTGGTTGGAAACCATGAATGTTGAACTAATGGGGGGTAGGGTATATGGGTACTGTTTGGCTAGGGACTTATATGCTTGTGTATGAGTATATTGGGGTAAGTTCCAGGGGGTGAAACTCTCAAGTATTTGTGTCAGGGCGGAGCCATTAGATTTGGAAGGGTTTGATCGTTTCTAAATTTTGGGGAATGGTTACATGAGTCCTGGCAAGGGAAGGTTATTCTATGTGGATGATATGTTGAATATTTGACGATATTCCACAGAAGATTGGAAATTAATCCAACATGCCCATTGGGTAGCGAATTTGTGAGGGGAGTTTTGGCGATAGCTACGAGTTCCTCCATCTCTGCGATTTTATTTACACGTTTATACCAATCCAACAAGGAGGGTACTGTAGGGGTGAATATGGTTATGCATGTTTTGGCTGCGTTGACTAAGGACATAGCTAATGATTTATGGTAAGGCATGTCTCTGGAATCCTGATGGTGGAGTAAGTATTGTGTGGGAGTCAATTCCAAAGTGTAAGTTGTGATCATTTTTATTTGTTCGTGGATTGTGCGCCAGTAAGTTTGTATTTGTGGGCATTCCCACCAAATATGTAGGAGGTCTCCGGTGGCTTGGTGACATCTCCAACACTTATCCGGTATCATCGCATCGTATTTGTGGAGAATTTTGGGGGTGCGGTAGCAGCGAGATATTTGCTCTCCTGTATTGAGACGTTGATGGATCCTATGTGCGCGTGCAGATATATGCGTTCACACTCAAGTGTTGAAAGGTTTATGTGTAGGTTTTGGTGCCAAGATTTGCAGGCTATTCCCTCATCTGCCTGGGTGTTATCCCATAGTAAGTTGTGTATTGAGGGGATGACATGTGTTTGTGGTGTGTCGTTCATGCAAAGATTTTCGAAGGGGGTCAGGGTATTTTCCAGGTCGGTCTTGCCTGAATAGACCGAATGAAGTGTCTGATTTGCATGTGACCCAAGAAGTCCGATTTTGGGTCAGCAAGAAGCGCGTTTATACATTCTGGGCTGGGAAGTTTACCCCCTTCTAGGATATGATGCAGGCGTAGTCCAGTTTTGGGATGTTTGTCATGTAGGGGACGAAGGTATATTCCTGGAGGAAAGTCTGGGTATATTAGGATTGGTGTTAGGGGGCCTGTAATTTTCGATATTTTGAATGTTCGACAAGCCAAAATGAAGCATTCCAGTGTCAAGCCTATGATGGGATGGGATGTCAACTCTGTTAGAACGTGAGTTTTTTGCGTTCAAGGGGCTTGGCATATGGGTATTTCAGAGAAGGAGTTTTCCAGAGTTATCCACTCTTTTAAGTGGTCTTGAACGTGCCAGTCCAGGATTCGTTGTAGATGGCAGTACAAATAGTAGTAGTGTATATCGGGCAAACCTATGCCTCCTTTGGATTTTGGTTTTACTATTTGGGCATATTTAATTCTAGGGCTTTTGTAGTTCCAAATAAAGGCCTGGCACTGTAATTTAAGTGATTGGAAGAAAGCGTTAGGGAGTGTGATGGGTAATGTTTGTAATAGGTAGAGTATGCGTGGTAAGATGTTCATTTTTATTATGGCTGTTCTGCCGAACCATGAGAAGTGAGCCTTATTCCAATGTTTTAACTCTTCAGCAATTTTTTTAGGAGGGGGAGGTAGTTTATGGCATAAATGTATGATAGTTTTGTGGGTAATTGGATCCCTAAGTATGTTATTGTATCAGTGTTCCATTTGAAAGGGAAATTTTGTTTGCAGTCCATGACTTGAGAGTCTGTAAGTGTGATGTTTAAAGCATGTGGTTTGGTAAAATTAATTTTGAAATGGGAGATAAACTGGAATAGCCTAAATTCCTTAAGAAGATTTGGTAGTGATATGTGAGGGTCCGATAAGTATAACAGTATGTCGTCGGCGTACGCTGCCATTTTGTATTGTTTGTTTGAAATAGTGATTCCTTGGATGTCAGCATTGTCTCTCAGTTTGCGTAAGAATGGTTCTAAAGTGAGGATAAATAGTATGGGAGACAAGGGACAATCATGACGTGTGCCGTTTTTTATGGAAAAGGCGTTTGACAGTAGGCCATTGGTGCGGACTCTCGCTTTGGGATTTCTGTACAAGGATAATAAGAAGTTTAGTAGCCGAGTGCCTATGCCTATATTTTTTAGTACAGCAGCGAGATAATCCCAGGCCAACCTGTCAAACGCCTTTTCTGCATCGAGTGACAAGAGAAAACCGGGGTGTTGGTTTTTGGTGAGCCAGTGGTGGATATTCAGAGTCTTTAAAGTATTGTCTCTGGCCTCCCTGCCAGGTACAAAGCCCACTTGGTCCTTTGATACTAATTGCGTGATTAGAGGGAGTAGGCGATTGGCTAGGATTTTTGCGAAAATTTTCAAACCTGTGTTTAAAAGTGAAATTGGTCTGTAGTTTGAGGCTAAATCATGGTCTTTCCCGGGTTTTGGAATGACGCATACATGGGCTTCTAAAAGGTTATGTGAAGAAGTGCCAGGTTGTTCCAGTTGATTAAACGCTCTTAGAAAAGGGTCAATCAACCAGTTTTGGAAAGTTTTATAATAGGACATACAAAAGCCGTCTGATCCGGGACTTTTACCCATTTTCATCTGTTTAATAGCTGTAATGAATTCTGTGGAGGTTATGGGTCCATCTATTTCTGACGCTTGTTGTTGAGATATTGGCCTGTAGGGCTTTGGCTAGGAGTGTGCCGCTTTTATTACTGTGCTCATAAAAGAGCTTTTGGGAGAGTACAAAGTTCCTCCTAACTTTTTTGCCCAGTTCCTCGAGTAAGCGTTCTCTGGCTTGTTCAAGTATCGTTAGGGTGACGTGTGCTTTTGTCAGTTTGTGAGTTTTTTCCAGTTTTTGTATTTGTTGCAGTAGCGCGTTAACTGCCTCTTGTTTAGAGCGTTTGAGTGATGCAGCTAATTTAATGAGTATGCCTCTCAGGACACACTTATAGGATTCCCATTGGGTCAGATGGGATGTGTCGGGGGTATTGTTTATTTCAGAGAAGTCTGTAATGTGTTTATTGATTTTAAGAATGTTCATAGAGTCCGATAATAGCCAGGTGTTCAGTTTCCATATATTGTTAAAATGGATGTGCACTGGGAGGGTCAGAGTTGCAGTGACAGGATGATGATCCGACAGAAATTTAGGTTCAATGGAGGCTTCTGTTAAGAAGGGAAGGTCTTTTTGGGAAAGCAGGATGTAGTCTATCCTAGAATATCTGTTGGACAACAATAGTGCAGCGCTATTCATATATGAGGCAAAAAACAGACTAGGTGTTCAGAACACTTAGTAATGATTAGGGTTGGTGGACTCAGTATAAGCCTAAAATGCCAATAGGTAAAAATTGGCTACACCCATCTAGGTCAACCCAAACCCTATAGATGGCAGTAAGTATCCTTAGAATATCTATCACGGGGGATAGAGTAAAATGTATAGTCTTTGATTCTAGGGTATAAGACGCGCCAGGTGTCGTGTAGCAATGAGTCTTGGATTTGGGTTTTGATTTGTTTAAGGGCTTTGTATGTGAGGGGGGATGTCCCTGATGATGTGTCCTCCAGTGGGTTTAAGGCAACATTAAAGTCTCCTCCCATCATCAGTATCCCTTCTTGGAAGGAGGAGAGAATCAAAGATTTTTCACGAAAAAAGCTTACTTGGGCTGAATTCGGGCTATAGATATTTGCAATCGTTAACGGTCTGTTCCATAGTTTGCCCTTGATGAATGCAAAGTGCCGGTTCTCATCTAGGATTGACTCTGTAATTTCTAAGGGTAGATGTCTGGAAATTCAGATAGAAACTCCTTTTGATTTTGCTAGTGGGTTAGATGCATGGTAGGCTTTTGGGAAATCCTTATTTCTTAATTTGGGCATACAGTCGGTTCTGAAGTGCGTTTCCTGAAGGAGAATTATGCCTGCTTTGGTTTTCCGTAGGTATTATAGGAGTTTTGATCTTTTTTCAAGTGTATTTAGTCCTTTCACATTAAGGGAGATTAATTTAAATTTAGTATTTGTGGGTTTGGAATGTTGGTTGGACATTGCGTGATTTTACTATGAAAGGTGTAGTGGTTTCACTTGTTGTAGCTTGAATGAACAAAGTTGTGAGTGGAGTGGGTAGGAAAATGGAAGAGGATTTGGGAGTTGGGTCAGGGGAGAGTAGACTGGTTATATATTTGAGGGGGGATTGATCGACGGCTAGGATAGGCCAGCTATCTTACCTAAGAGATGGTGTTTGTCGATGTGGGTCAGCACAGGGATATAAGCTGTGCTGTTGTAGGGGGTGTTAGAAATGAAGAAGAAGATTTTGTATGCTGTTAAAGAGGGTTGTTGTAGGTTGTGTTGTATGTCTACACTATCCCGTAGAGCCCATCTAGACATGTTAGTGGGAATGGTAGGGAGCTGAAGAGTAGTAAGAATGAGTGTTGTGGATATGTGGAAATCTTGGAGAGTGAATTCCATATGGTTGTGGGGGTTAATATTTGTATTTGTAGCAGTGCGATAGGGTCATGACAGCTGTGAGATTCAATAGTGTGGTTAGTTTTGAAGCGTGTTATGTTTAGTGTTATAGGGGGAAGGCTCTATTGTATGTATGTAACGTGAGTGGATAGAGAGGTGTGTGAGGTGGAAGACCTACGTACAGTAAATGTATTTTTCAGTGTGTACCAACCTAGGTCCAGAACTTTTCTTGAGGTTACATGCAGAACAAGTTTCATAAAACAGTTGCACAAAAGACCAGAGTATAGTCATTTATACAGTAGTGCATAAAGTTTAAGTGCAATTAAAGTCCATCCAACAGGGATGTTTGCATTATGTGCATCATATGTGTCCCAGGACACCGCTGCCTACATAAGACCCCCCTTACTCTTACTTCAGCCAAGAATTAGCGGAAGGGACTTGGGTTCAGGGAGTTTTGATAGTGGTTGCTAAATGGGGTATTTATGGAGCGCTGGGTTATAGTCGGCAGTGGTAGCCCAGGCCACATACTTAAAAACAAAGTTTTATAACTGAACTGAGATAACATTACCATAGCGATATAGTCGAACGTGTCAACCTTGCCTCCCCATTAGAGGGGATGTGGAATCTGACTTTTAGTATTTCTTCTGTGAGGATTTACAAAGCGATTTGTTTGTGTGGTAGGTGGATTGTTCACTATGTGAGCATAATGTTGTGGGAGGTTAAGAGTGAACCTGTTCGGCGGTAATGTGTGGTGGCGTACAGTTTGACAATTCTTTCTAGTGGAATTATAGAGAAAGACCCTACCATCCATGAAGTGTCCAATATACAGGCCATTTATATCTTATCAAAATAGGAGGGCTGCAGTAGGGTTTACGGGTCCTGGTATATTAATAAGATACTGAAAGCCTACGGACATACTATTATGAAGAACTTCCACTGATGTGATCGATGCAGAGGAAAAGAAGAGCAGTCACATCTCTGAGCAGTCTCATATCATTAAGTGGACGTATCAGCACAATGTTGTTCAGGTCAGTCTCTTCGTGAGACCTATGGGCATGGTCCTTGTTTAATTGAAGGGGGTGAAGTTGTGTGCCAGCCGAACCACTCATTGATAAAGTCCAGATTGGGAGGGGATCTGTGCTATTGTGGTAGGATGGCTATGTGGCATGACAAGTAGAATTTGCGTCAGGATGTTGTAGCCATAGTAGGTGGAGGCAAGGCAAGGTAACTGGCGGAGTTGGTATTGGGTTGGTGGAGGAATGTTGTAAAGTCTCTATAGCAGAGGACAGTGTTGATTGCGTTGATCTTTTGGGTCAAAGTTAAAAAGTTAGAAAGGTAATGAAAGAAAAAGGGTGTAGGTGTATTTCAATAGCTTATATGAGCGGGTAGTGTGTATGTGAAGGTTGGTGTGGTGGAAGTTAATCTCTCCTGATTCTCCTGTGGGCCGGGGAAGCCAACACGCTATCTCTTTCTGAAGACTGGTGGTTAGGAAGTGGAGGTGGTGAGTGAAGAGAGGGGCGGTGTCTTCTGTATGACTGTAGGCTCTCTCGGCAGTGTATCTCCATTGGCTCTTCTTGTTGCAGGGGTGGGTGTTGTTGGTCGAGATGCCAATCTGGGATTTCGACCGTTGGGATGCCCAGTGTTGAGCAAATAGAGTGGGCGTCTTCTGGATGTTGCAGGTTGCAGATTCTGGTCCCCGTGCCCGCTTGTAAACAAAAGGGGAATTTCCATCTGTAAGGTAGATTTCGCTCTCTTAAAGTGTCCAAAAGGGGGGGTGTAGCAATTTGCGATTTTGGAGGGTTATCTGGGATAGGTCATGATATAGTTTAATTTCAAAGCCATTGTGGAGTAGGCGGCCTCGCAGTCGTGCCTGTCGCATGATTTCCTCTTTAATTTTGAAGTCCACCAGACATCCTATGACATCTCGAGGGGGGGGAGGTATCTCTTCCTCTGGGAAGGCGTTCAAAGTCTACTGGCGTATCCAGTGGTCTCCCTAGGAGATCATTGAATATGGAGGTGGTGGCTTGGTTTAGGTGAACCCGGGTCTACCATCTCAGGTAGGCCTCTCATCCTAATGTTATGTCTACGACCTCTGTTGTCGAGGTCTTCTAAAATTCTGTGCATTTCTCTTAGCTGCTGGGTATGAGAGGACAGTGTGCGCCTTTGTTTGTTGATGGTTGTCTCATGGCGGGCAGTAGTGTCTTCCACATCTTCAAGTCATGCTGCTACTGCTTGCATATCTAGTCTGAGATCTGCAATAGCTGCTGACAGGGTGTTTTTAATGTCCACGGCCACCGCTCTCAAATCATCCATGTTGAGAGTGGAAGAGGCATGTGCAGTGGGGTGTTCCTGCTGTGAGTTATGGCGCTGTGAGGAGCTGTGATTGCGGCTTACCTCACTACTGAAGTCCAAGGCCCGCATGTTGGAGGCCATATCTTGAGAGCGGGATCTAGTGCGGAACATCTCTGGGATGTTTCTGCTGAGCTGCGTGCTGTCGGTCCTGGGTGATCTGGAGCGTTCAGGAGATTTATTCTGATCAGATTTCCCCATGATGAAGAAGATGCGCTCCCGTTCTGGAATAAAGTAGGGCTGCGGGGTAGGGAAGCAAGGGAGTTATGCTGCCATCATCTACAGTGTCTAGGACATGTCTCCCAGAGTAATTTTTGTTTGTTTGTGGGAAGTTAGGGTGGTTGTGCAGCCATTAGCAGCAGGTGTTAGCGCCTGGAGAGGCAGGGATGACAAAGGTTATGTCAGGTAGAGCTGTGAGGTGTAGCAAGATGGCTGCAAATTGTGGCTTTGGGACCGGGGCCGCAGTCACCAGCCGTTTTGCAGATAGGGGTATGCTCCTTTTGTTGGTCCCCACTGAAGTTGTGATCCTGTGGGAAGAATGGGGCTTTGGTGGAGGGAGCTATGGGGGCCATAGAAGTCTGTTGGGTGGAGTAAGGTGGCTGCCGTTCAGGTGAGAAGACAGCTGTACCCTGCCTATATATCCATGGGGATGTTCAGCTGCGTGCTGCAGTGTCAAGATGGCCGCTACACCCTGGGTTTAGGCCGGAGCCATGGACTATCCTTATGGCATCCACAGTGTGGTCTGCATTTCACCTAGTCTCCACCGGAGGTGTAGGGGGCTGTTGGGGAGACCCTGTGTGGTCGCTTATGTCCTGTGGGACAGTGGATGAGGCGAGCTCCGATCCCGAGCGGCGGGCCTGAGGCCTAGAAAATGGCAGCTGCAGCTGGTGGGTGCAATGCTAGGCAGCTTTAAGCTGCCATGGCTGAGTGGCTGAACGGCCCAATTTTAGCATCGGGATGAGCAGGGAGTGTGAGTGAGCAATGTGGAGGGGTTAATGTCTCTCACCAGGGACGTGGAAGCCAGGATGGCTATAGATTAGAGTCAGTGTGTCCAGAGCTCCTCTCTGCTGGGGTTTTCTCCTCACACGCCTGGACATGCCCCCCCGCAGAAAATTGCTTTTGACCCAGAATGAAATAGAATGGTTGTTTTTAATCAAATTAAATTACATAATGGTTTATGTAGCAATTACATATGTATTTTAAGAGAAACTAAACTTTGGAGCTTTGGCCAAAAATAGGCAGACAGAGGGAAAAGAACTAGTTCCTAATATTGCCTGTCATGTACCTTGATGGGAAGTCTGAGATGACAAGAACAGGCTCTTTTACTACTCCATTCCAAGCACCACAGGGTAAGAGGAGAGTGTTTCAGGGGTGAAAGAGTGGCACAAGTGTCAGTGGACAGTGATGCCACTGGAACACAAGAGTGCTGTCAACAAGTGGCTAGAGGTAACAGGGGATGAGGGTCACCTATGGGAAGATGTCAAGAACAGGCCAGGATCAACAACAGTCAGACAAGAGGGTACCAATTGGGCAGGTAAAGATGGAGTCAGCATCTTATGGGCAATGAAGTACAAGAACGGCATACAGAAATTGTAGTTGGAGAACAAGCCTGGGTCAGTACAGGGACAGATGAGTAGACAGTGAAAAACCACAAGGGAGTCAAGACACAAGCTGGATTGGTAACAAAAATTAGGATCTGAGGTGTAATTGCTGGGCTTAGAAGTACAGCCGAAGACCTCTCAGCACTGGGGGCTTGCCAGTGTAGCACTACCCCTGCAGGGGTTGCAGATGTCTGGGTTCCCCGTTGCTGCTCAGCCAGATACACAACAACTTCAACTTTAATCTGAACACAGTGAACAGTGCTTGAGCTTTGTTTTGTGTTTTTATTAGGGGGTAATAACTTGGATGAGGATAGAAATGATGGTAGCAAAACCAGGAACAACTTCCCTCCTACAGCTCCTTCTACTTAGGTCTGTACAACTCTGATTTATTCCTCCTTTAATAGCTAACAGTCTCTGTTAGATCAACAACAGCCCCTTACAGGCTAGGAACTCTCAGTCCCTTAGAAAGTAACACATTGTGTTGTGAACTGCATTCTGGAGTACCTCCAACTCCCATGTAGACACTGGACCCAGCTCTATCACTGAAGGAAATGCTAGCCAACCTGGCTGTTTCTCTTCACCAGTCTACCGACTGACACTGGAGATCTCCCAGGGCAAGGTAGGGAAGATTTAAGCACACAACTATCTTCCAGAGAGACCTGCTACATTTGGCAGTCTACCGCCTTGTAAGTCCCTGCATCGTGCTGTATTACTCACACTGTCCGTTTCCTTGTTCCCGTTGCCTCTCAGGAAAGCCTCCTTTTAACTTCTCCTGTGGTAGAATCAGTGGCATTCCAAGGGGGGTCCACCTCAGGTGTCACACATTGGGGGGGTGTCAGCCTGGGGGTGTGCAGCATGGAATGATCCGGAGAGGAGATTGCAGCAGGGCCGTCTTAATGAGTGGGCACCCCTGCACTTTCCCAGCTTTTAAAACATCAGAAGTCCATCGGGTCAGCAGGGAGCCCAGCGGTGCAGGGGAGGGCGGCTGCCTGTCTCCTCAGTCAGCCATTGAGGTACGCTATTCCTCAAGAATCTTCAATATCTCCCAAGGTTGCCAGAGTTAGTGGGCAGAGCCAGGGGTGTGGCTGCCTTCTCCACTCCTCCAAAAGATTCATTCACTGGCTGATCCTGCAGATGAAGGAGGAGAAAGAGGAGAAAACACAAGAGCCCAAAGTGCCTGCATCTCCAGCCATGCTGTAAGTGACCGAGCACACTTGTCACTACATACAGCCTTAACCTGCCACTATAATACCTTATACTACCCAGACCTGCCACTATAATACCTTATACTACCCAGACCTGCCACTATAATACCTTATACTACCCAGACCTGCCACCATAATACCCTATACTGCCCTAATCTTCCACCATAATAACCTATACTGCCCTAACCTGCCACCATAATACCCTATAGTATAAGGTATTATGGTGGCAGGTTAGGGCAGTATAGGGTATTATGGTGGCAGGTTAGGGCAGTATAGGTTATTATGGTGGAAGATTAGGGCAGTATAGGGTATTATGGTGGCAGGTCTGGGAAAGAAGTTCCTCCTTTTTGCCCGACAAACTTGTGCACTGCAATTTTGTCGGGGGGGCGCCAGATATGGGATCTGCCCTGGGTGCCAAATGCCCTAGGTACGCCCCTGGGTAGGTTCCTTCCAGGCCAGCACCTGAGCTCCGGCCCGAGGCAGAGCCCATCCCCGGCAGGGGTCTCCCTAGGGCCACCAAGAGTCCCCTCAGCACTGCATCTTCATCTTCCACCTGACTTCCCTTGCCAGCATGAATCATTCATATTTAAGGGTTCGCTTAGTCCCCTGCAAAGCCCACCACCTGGGGATTGGCTAAGCTCCCTTAAACATGCAGAACAGCCCTCCTAAACTCCACCCTCCAGCTTCAAGAATGTTCTCCACCTTTTCAGAACCGGGGTGGAGGCACTGGTGAGCTGAGCTGAGAAGTATGAGTCACCCAGCCCTGAACTCTAGTAACCCTGACCCAAATTATGACTCACATGTTTAAGTATGAGTCAGGTATACATTTCCCTGAACTACAGCTGGTAGCACACTAGAGGGTGCTACAGTGGTCTCAGCCTAAATTAGCCTGGCAGTTGCCACAGTTGAGAGTCCACACACTGGTGTGCACACTGCAAGACGCACACATGACACATAGCTATACACAATTCTATAAGCAGAACAATGTATTTGTACATATGCATGTTGGATCACAGCTAGGTAGGCTGGCTCGATTTTCCTGACATTGCCACTGTTATCCCTGCAGCTAACTTTTTCTCCATTACTGACTTATGCCTAAGATCTCACACTGCAGATATAAGGCAATGAGGATGTAAGTACAGGAGTGGCTGGGCACACCCATATACGAGAAAGTGCACTACTTTTTTTCAGGAGGAATTACCTAAGGCATAATGACCATTTCTAGATGTTCCTTTTTTAAATTAGCATATCTTCATTTTTGTGTTCAGGTTCACTTTATCTAAAAGGTAGCGTGCAGCTTTAACCATCATCTTAAAAAGCAGTAGAAGTTTTTTTTCCCTGTTAGCAGTTTGGAGTAATACTATATTGTCATCTGTGCCTTTTGCTATCATTTTAGTGATTTCCAATATTTCTTTGTCTGTTTAAGCAAACAGAAACATTTCTAGAGCGAAGACTGAGAGGGGCAGAAGATCATGGCAACCATGAAAGAAAAAATTAAATGCATTCTTTATTACGGGGCCTGCCAATGGATTATCGGATTTAATTTTTAACATGATTTAAAAAGGAAATGCGAATTCAGCTGGATTGTCATCCTCATACAGAAAAGCCTATTTGTTACTATTAAATACACAGAAATAAGAAATTCATAGAGTCTTAATTTGGCCATAGATGGATCTAATCTCGGCCGGTTCAGCAGAGACTGGTCGAATTTTCATCCATCTATTGGCAGGCTAATTGTAACCAAGTCAATTTATTGGTACAACTAACCTGTTGGATATTTTACATGCGATTACTGCCAGCGGCTATAGCCACTAGCAGTAATCTTTGTATTCTGCCACCTGGGAGGGCTTCCCAACTGTGTTTATGGGAAAGTCAAGTGATTTTTTTGTCCTTCCATCCATCGTGGAAATTACATAAAACTGCCCCTGTGGGCTTCTGAAGACACACAGTGGTAGGGGCAAAATGTATCAAGCAGGAGAGGATAGTGACATCAATATGAGAATTGGAACGCATGGCGTCGATCCCTAACCACATACATGCTTGAACTTTTCTACCTATTTGTAAATGTATTTGCTTTTATCATTTTAATACATTAAAATGGTATCACGCTATTGATATCTCTCTTTGCATTGGATCATACACCATCACTATACTGAAAGCCTGTTAACTGAAGGTAAAGAAAGGAGCCATAACCATCCATTTGCTAAGGACACATATTATGCTGTTGTAGCGCCCTCTACCATAGGTAGGTGCTTAGAGACAGGTTTTTGTTGAGAGTAGGTAAATTTGGTCAGGCCTGACTGTTTTCATTCTGGGCAAGGGAGAGCTGGAGACTGCAGGAAGCAACACCCCTTAGTAACCACTCCCCTCTTCTTCAGAAAAGTTCTGGAAAAGGGGATGGGATAAGGAAGTGAGGCTTTCTGAAGTATATTAAGGAGCCCTGACCAATCCCCAACCTGGATTGGCAGTGGGCAGGCCTCCTTAAATACCGTGGTCTGCCCAGTGGGGGGGAGGAGAAGTTTGGGTGGAAGTGACGGAGAAGTAGTGTGGAGGCTGTCAAGGCCCGAGGGAGCCCCTAGTCTCGGAGGGAGAGGTGACCTTGGCCTGGGAGAGCTCAGGTGCAGCCAGGAGGAGAGAGAAAGATCCTGGAGGAGAGGCACAAGGGTGAGCGGAAAAGGACAGCAGGAGTGAGAACACTACAGAGAGATCTCCGGGAGTAACTACAAGTAACAGTGAGTGACACAGCCCAAGGGAGTGAGATGCACAGTACAGATTGGGAAGAAGACAGTCTGGAGAAGGTGCAGGAGGAGATTGGGGCCTGGTGTCATGGACAGTGTGCGGATGAGCTGGAAGTTGCAGTCCATCGCTGGCTAGCTAGCACCAACTAAAGTGATTTTGCTACACAAGGGGATCCTCAACCCCTAAATCCATAAAGGGTGGCCTGGAGGCCTGATAAATCTACATCAGGTCTTGCATGTGCTAGCTAGGCCATGCAAGTTGGAGGCTGGTAAATTTCCTTCCAGGCCTCACCAGTGGAAGTAAGAAGTGTGCAGGAGAGAGGAACCAGGAGTTTGCTGTAAGAAGTGTGCAGGAGTGAAGTAAAGAAGTTGTATATACTGGATGGTGTATATAGTGGTCCCATGTGCAGAATTGTTTGATTGTTGGGCATCCCATAACTACCCCAATCCCTATCCAAGTTCAATGCCCAAATAAAAACAACAAAAACAAAGATCAAGCCTGTTTTCTGACTGCGGATACCAGTAGGAGTGTAATTGAGGGAAGTTGTGACCATTGGCTACACTGTTTTGAATCGTATTGCTGGTGATTGGGGAATTCAGGAGGGAGGCATGGAATGGCTCTTGGAATTTGGGAGTGGGGGGCTGAGAGGTTTTGTGATATGAGGGGGATTTAGAGAGAAGGGGCAGAATTTGTGCTAGGAGGGAGGATTTGGAAGGAGGGGGATTGAGGGGTATTTTCAACCTACAGACCATTTAACTCTGCCTTTCACATTTTAGGGCATGCCGTGTGACAACACATGCAAAATGGTGTTTTCCCACACCACACAAAATGTGGTGCCTTTTTAGACCACGGGTGGGTACCATTCATTCTTAGTGCAACCCTCAGGCATCTAGCATATTTGTGTATATGGAGGCCCCTGCTAAAAAGCATAGTACAACAATACCATGTGTTTTGGTGTGGCGTGATTCAAAAAATCACGCCAGCACCTTTTTTGTGTTTCAATCCCGTATCCATATTTTACTAGGTATCTGCAGTCTGTGTGATTACACAGGTGTGCAGGTTCGTTATATACTCAAGCCTGAGGATAGCTAAAAGCTCCCAGTTTGGAAACAGCCCCCCTATTTGAGACAGGAGGTCTCACCCAGAGGTCAGAAGAGCCCCAACCAGAAGCCAGCAGCCAGGGGATCTCATCCCAGGAGTCAGGTGGGATGTCAGAAGACCCCCTATCTAGAGGTCAGGAGTGGGCCATGCTGCAGAGACTGGCAAGAAGTGCTGCTAACAAGGGAGCCAGGTGGCTCAGCATTTCAGTTGACTATGCATGTTGTCGTGAAAGAACCCCTACGCAGGCAACAGATGTTTATGTTAACTTACTATTTTATTCAATAAAAGTGGGCTGACATGCCGTTTGGACTGGTGCTACTCATTGGGAAAAGCACCTGTCACATAAGTCTAATCACACCCTCTACCATTAGGCTGTCTCACAGACTGCAGCTGCACAGTGGTCATTTTGAATTACAGATACCTATATAAAGTTAACATTTCCTAAGTATTAAAAACAAGAGATTTTAAGAAGGTTTTTGAGGTTGAGGTTTTTTTTTACCCCTGGTTTGCCTTTGGGACAGGAAGTACATTTGTCCTAAGGAGGGAATCTGCGACAAAAAGCATCCTATTCCCTAGCATGAAAGGTGGGTGTGGAACTCACAGCTTCCCATGTAAAAATGGGCAATAGTTACAAAACACAGAAAAAAAAAATATCAATAGTGGCAATGAGCAAGCATCAATATGTGGGCTACAAACAGGCAATACTGACAATATGTGGCTGAAAAACAGGCAGTGATGACAATATGTTGGCACCAAGCAGGTAACTGGCATAATAAATTGGGAACAAATGAGCAATTATGACAATACACAGCAAAGACAATGGTTACAATGCCAGTGACATTAGGAACAATAACTGGAGCTCAGTTAGCCTCCCTCCATGCCTACACGGGCAACAAATGGGTAATCATTACAATGCAATACAAACAGGCAATGGTTACAATTAGCCATGGGCCGAACACCTCCCGATTTGGTTCGCAGAACTTTCGAACATTGCAAATTTCAGAATCGAATAATGAACAAATTGAAGTCTACTGTATGGGGCCCGACCTGGAAAAAATCAAAAGTGCCAATTTTGAAGGCTTATATGCAAGTAATTGGGCATTGGGGGTCCGGGTACTGCCCAGGGGGACATGCATAAAAAAAGTTTGTAAAAAACATAATTTTTAAATGAGCAATAATTTACTGATGCTTAAAGTGAAACCATAAAAATGAGAAATAACAATAAAATTGAAAATTTCATTTAAATATAGTGCCTGGGGTGTCCCCTTAGTTTGCCTGTAAAGTGGCACATCTTTAACCGTGTATAGAACCTGCTGCAGCAATAATGACATATATAAAACCAAAAAAATGACATTTTCCTGCACCACCAATACCCAAAGCTCAATTTTTCCGCACCTGTTACTTCTATCCAAAGTCTGTGTGTCACGTACCTGGTGGTGGAGTCTGTCTTGTGCAGGGAACAACCGCTCTTGCGCACCCGATTCAAGGACCCCTGGTAGTGGAGACAGAGGCCCAAAAGTGCGGGATGGCACGAGGGCTGGAGGGTCACCGATGGTGTAGTGAGGCTCCAGAAGACGTGCAGGTAGAAGGATGGTCGTACAGACTGGGTTGGCAACAGGCAGGCAGGAAGGTACAAGAGGATCAGGCAAACGGGTAGTCAGAGTCCAAGCAAGGTTCGTTAACGGGCGGGCAGCAGAGGTACAAAGGAGCAGACAATCGGATGGTCGTGGGTAGCCGGGGTCGGTGCAGGTAGCAGAACAGCAGGTCAGGACAAGCCGGGTCAACAGGAGGCAGAACAAACACAGGAACAGGTATCAGGAGCTGAGGCTTACAGGTCGGGAACGCTGTAGAACGAGCAGCACTTGCTGAGGGAGTCTCCAGGTTTAAATAGCCCCATTTTGGCGAACGCGCACGGACGCGCGTGAACGCGCACAGGCGTGCGCACCACCGCGGAAACACATTTTTTTGCCAAAATGTTCCTTTCCTAACACTGTGAAACACCAGAATTTATCCAAAAAATCTGTAATCTTGTTCCAAGTGCACCAAATAGTTGCACCCTTTACACAATAGCCCTAAAGATTTACTCTTGATGAAAATCAAAGTGATATGCCCCGGCCAAACAGTGGCGGAAGAATTGGTCTTTGGGTGTCGGTGGTGCCTTCACACCATAACCCTATAGAGGTACTCTTGATTAAAGCAAGAACTGTCATTGCTATCAAAAATTGAAATGATATGCACCTGTTAAACAGGTGTGAAAAAATTGGTTCTTGGGTGTTAATTGTACCCATTAAACTACACCAAAAAAATTCTTCCCGATGAAATCAACACCCACAAAGCTAGGCAACCTAGACAATCTTTCAGAGATTCCTAATTCAGAAAGCACTTAATCAGTGACATCAGCATCAGGGGGCTTGATAGCTACTGCTAATCGGCTTGATAGCTACTGCTAATCCTGGACTGATTAATTTTGATAAATGTCAGCCGGGCCACGGAGTCTGTGGACTGAATGCCCGTTCAGAAAGCACACTGGATGCAGGACAACTCAGAAGCTCAATTGCATACTGGGCAAGTTCTGGCCAGTGGTCTATTCTCATGACCCAGTAACCCAGTGGATCGTCAACTGGAAAGCTCTCCACTTCTGCTTTCGCCCCTAGATAATTCCCATATATATATACTGAGTTAAACATGCACTAAGGCACTGAATTATACTTCGTTAAGGAGTTGTAAAGGCAGTGTTTTTATCTTAATGCATTTTATGCATTAAGATAAAAAGCCTTCTGTGTGCAGCAGCCTCCCCAGCACCCCCTAATACTTACCTGAGGTCCCTCTCTATCCAACAATGTCCACTAATCCCTCGGCTGTCTGGGACTCTCATCCTGATTGGCTGGGACACAGCAGCAGCGTCATTGGCTCTCGCGGCTGTCAATTAACCACTTACCCACTGGAGCCCTTTTTTACATTTGTTGGTTACAAGTTAAAAACATTGTTTTTGCTAGAAAATTACTTAGAACCCTCAAACATTATATATTTTTTTTCAAACACCCTAGAGAATAAAATGACGATCGTTGCAATACTTTTTGTCACACGGTATTTGCGCAACGGTCTTTCAAGCGCAATTTTTTTGGAAAAATTTCACTTTTTTTAGTTAAAAAATAAGACAACAGTAAAGTTAGCCCAATTTTTTGGTATATTGTGAAAGAGGATGTTACGCTGAGTAAATAGATACCATACATGTTTTGGTTGAAAATTGCACACACTTGCGGAATGGTGACAAACTCCGGTACTTAAAAATCTCCATAGGCGACGGTTTAAACATTTTTAACGGTTACCATGTTAGAGATGAAGAGGAGGTCTTGTGCTAGAATTATTGCTCACACTCTGGCAATCGCGGCGATACCTCACATGAGTGGTTTGAACACCGTTTTCATATGCGGGCGCGACTTACGTATGCATTTTATTTACTGCGCGAGCTCGCGGGGACGATGGTGCTTTAATTTTTTTTTTAACCACTTCAATACCAGGCACTTAGAACACTCCCCACCAGACCAATTTTCAGCTTTCAGTGCTGTTGCGCTTTAAATGAGAATTGCGCGATCCTGCGACGCTGTACCCAAACAAAACTTTTATCATTTTGTTCCCACAAATAGAGCTTTCTTTTGGTGGTATTTGATCACCCCTGCGGTTTTTATTTTTTGCACTACAAATAAAAAAAATGAAAATTTTGAAAAAAAAAAAAAAGTTTTTGTTTGTTTCTGACACAAAACTTTGTATAAGTACATTTTCTCCATCACTGATGGGCATTGATGTGGCTACACTAAAGAGGCTAGACTGATGAGGTAGTACAGATTGGCACTGATAGGTGGCACAGGTGGGCACTGGTACATGGCAGTGGTGGGCACTGGTGCATATAGTACTGTTAGGAATGGCACTGGCAGGCATCACATATGGGACAAGGAAAAGGAGGCGCCTCTAAGTGTAATCACGAAACCTTTTGGATTTACACGTTAGATGTTCTCTCCCCTGGAGGTTTAAATTAAATTATTGAAACATCTTCCATTCTGTAAATCCATTTTTAGGCACATGACGACGTTCCCAGACACCATGTTGTGTCTTGGTCATACACACAGGAGAGTATTATGGTCATATATTCTATGTGGTATACATGTGAACTCCATGTTCTTCCTCCCTTTTCTTGTTAAACCCCCCCCCCCCTTCTTCCTCCATATATTAGCTCATCTAGCACCTGTTCATTCTGGACAGGTTATTGTCAGGTTATGCGTAGTGTATTGATGCATAGTGCTTTTTCTGTAACGTTGTGGTTGTTAGCAGAGTCCACACGTCCCGTAATTGAGAGGCGTGGGACTCTACTGCACACACTTAAGTAGCCAATAGCCCGCGCAATACATGACATATACACATGCGTATACTACCCCTTGTATATATTTGAGCCATTCATCTCTGATACATATATATATATATATATATTTATTCATTTGTATACTCAGATGCATACCCCTGATTTATGGAGTCATGTGTGTATATATATGCCACTATGTACATACCTATTTCCCTTCCATTTTCCTCTCCTCATCAATTGATTTTTATCTTTTTTTATATATATATTTATTTATTTATATATATATATATATATATATATATGTTTCTTCTTGATATAACTCTATATATATATATTTATTCACTGACCTGCCAAAAGGCTTTCTCCCATATGAGTTCATCACTCAAGATCCACTGATAATTCTAATTGATTTTTTTAATTGATAGTTTATTTTTTATTTTTAATAATAATTTTTTAAGCTTTTATTTTTATTTTTTAAGAACCAGTCTTATTTATATCGGCTTTGACACCTGTATATTTATTTTTACCATGTAGTAATTGCCATTACTATTTATCTTTAGATCATGTCCATTAGTTAGTTTTTTTCCCCCAGCATGTACTCCAGTTTATTTATTATTATTTTTTCACATGCCGTTTCTGTATCGTATGATTGTCTCTGCTGCAGACTCCTTTGTCCCTCCCCTTGCTCGTTCCCCGATATATGTCAGCATATCCTATTGCCCAGTCCTGCCTGAAGAAGAGGCGCGGCTCTCCTTTCAGCTGAGCCGATCGCCTAGGAAACGCGGCGCATTAGGTGTGACGTCACTCGCCTGCGTCTGATCCGATCTGCTGCCCAAGCCTCGTTTTGGAAAAAGGCAGCCACTACCATCCTTACAGTTCCAAACGGTCATACGGACAGCACCTCCAGCCATCAGCTGCACCCGGACCCTAGTGTGTGTGACGCCACCCTGGACTACATTTACATGCCATTTTTCGTCCATTACTCTGTAAGTGTTTTTAATCTCTTTGCCCATAATAAATGTTTACATATTACACTTAGAGGCGCCTCCTTTTCCTTGTCTTTTACAGTTCTTGGAGCCTGGTTCAGCTTCTGGGATGGCTGCCTACCCCTAAGTGCTTATGGACTAATGTTACCCCTCATATCCTAATGCTTATGGACTTATGTCATATGTGGTAGAAAGTGTACATTATATTGAATACCTTCTTTTTTATATAATTTTATGGTGCCCTTCTCTTCTTTTATATCCCAGTGCTTATATATATCCCTTTATGAGAGCAGGGGCTGTGCGCACATACTTGCCTTTATCACATATAGGCACAGTGCCATCCCTACAGTGCACTGTATTGCCCTTACCTGGTGGTCTAGTGGGGGCTCCCTGGTGGTCCCTGGGTGGCCTCCTGATTGTCTCCCTGGTGGTCCTGGGCGGCCTCCTTATGGTGTCCCTGGGGGGGGGCTCCCTGGTGTTCCTGGTCGGCTCCCTGGTGGTCCAGTGTGGCAATCCTGAGGGGGGCTGTACTGATAAACGTTCAGTGCAGCCCCCCCCCCCCCCCGTCAGGAGAGCAGACTGCAGACCTGAGCAGAGGAAAAGCTGATAAACGGCTCTTCCTATTTACACTGTGATCACCTGTGATTGGTCACGGCTGATCACATGGTAAAAAGCTTCCGATGGAAGCCTTTTACCTCGGTCGGTAGTGGGGTGGGTCAAACTGTCAATAGACGTCCAGTCAGGATAACGAACACCCCGCCCGGCCGTCATTTGTCAATAGGCCGGATGGGAAGTGGTTAATTTATTTTATTATTATTTTTTTAACACTGTTCCTTTAAAAAAAAAAAAATCTGATCACTTTTATTGCTATCACAAGGAATGTAAACATACCTTATGATAGTAATAGGCGGTGACAGGTACTCTTTCACTTCACAGTATTCAGATCGCCAAAAACGGCGATTCTGAATACTGTAATTTTTTTAAAACCGGCGCCGTTAGCCGCAGATTAAACCGGAAGTGACATTGTGACGTTGCTTCCGGAATTTGATGAAGGAAACCCAATCGGAGCCGATTCCGGCTTCCTTCAGGACGCGCCGGATCGGAGCTCCGGTCTCCTGGTGGGAGGGGAGGCCAGAGAAGAGCGGCGGAAGGCGGCGGGAGGGGTCCCCTCCCGCCCCCGGGGATAACGACCGAGTGCCTCCCGAACCGGATCGTCCATTATCGCCGGATAGCTGACTGCACGCTTTAAAAAAACGATACCATCCACTTAAAGCGGCCCCCTCTTATATACGGCAATTTGCGGGAAGTGGTTAAAGTCAGTTAGTCAATCAGGAGAGAGAGGGGGTGGGGCCAAACAGCAACTCCATGTCTGAATGGACACACAGGCTGCTGTGGGGGCACTCGACAGGAGGGAGGGGCAAAGAGCAGCAAAGAGGGACCCGAGGAGAGGAGGATCTGGGCTGCTCTGTGCAAAACTACTGCACAGGGAAAGTAAGTATAACATGTTTGTTATTTAAAAAATAACGAGACTTGACAATCACTTTAAACATGCACTAACCCACTGAAATATACTGTGTTAAACATGCACTAACGCACTGAAATATACTGCACTGAAATATACTGTATTAAACATGCACTAATGCACTGAAGTATAGTGCATTAAACGTGCACAATGCACTGTGTTACTGTGTTAAACGTACACTAAAACACTGCAATATACTGCGGTACACGTGCAATAACACCCTAAAATATACTGCATTAACCATGCACTAATGCACTGCAATATACTGCGGTAAACATGCACTAATGCACTGCAATATACTGCGGTAAACATGCAATAAGGCACTGAAATATACTGCGTTAAAGTGCACTAACACACTGCAATATAATGTGGTAAATATGCACCAACGCACTGCAATATACTGCGGTAAACATGCACCAACGCACTGAAATATACTGCGTTAAACGTGCACTAACAGATTGCAGTATACTGTGGTAAATGTGTGTAGTCCAGGCTCCGACCTCTATAGAGCAAATGGTGATCTTTAGGGCCAGGGAGAGCTGACATCCATCCTCACGGTGTGGGTCACTAGACATGGTGGGTGCAGAGTAATGTAAAGTTGAGCGCCAGACACTCTAAAAGAACTGGGGAAGGGGATTAGGGCCAGGACACCCTTTGAGCAGGTGCAAAAGCACTTAACAGACTCTGAGACACTCAAAAATAGGACAGTAAGGTATTTATAAAGTTCCAGAGGCCTTAGAGCTGAATGACAATAACTGTAACTGAAGAGAACTATCTCCCTTGGTGATTGAAATTGTAACTTTGACTTCAACACTGATCTATACACATACCAAGCCTGTTATCCCCGATGTGTAGATCTTGTCTTAATCTCGCAGCCTCCCACTGCAGCTTCTTCACTTAGAGCTTCCAGTCTCTTAAACTCTGGCCTCTGATAACAGGAGCATTGTCCCTTAAGGGTGACAGTTTCCCCTTTACCTCTGACCCTGGTTCACAATTTGCCTCTGGCGACAGAAGTGGTAGTCCCTTGTTGGCAACTATGTCCCTATATCTCTGACAAAGAGGGGTTCTCCGTCCGGCAGAACCCGTGCAGCTTGGTTAGGCTTCCAGCATGAAGCTCCAACCCTACACTTCTCCCTTCCGTCCTGGGTAGGCCTTAGACCACCTAGCAACCAGGAATTCCTGGATAGGCCTCAGGCTTCTGGCCTAGCAACCAGGAGCTTTCAACGCACGTCCACGCAGACAGCAGTCCAGATGGCACCGAACCCCGATCACCTACCTCCTCCCAAATAAGTAGGCTCTCCCAGCAGGCCATCCAGTCATATTCCAAGTTCATATGCACCTTGTCATTACAATGCCATACGCAACAATGTCATCCAGTGGCAGAGGAGAGAGGTGCATCAAACCCAGAGTCAGGAAACAAATCAGGAGATCCCCTAACAACCAGACAGGCTAATCACCACCCAACAGAACAAGATTTAACAGCCTTCCTGTTCAAGACCAGGGTGCTACACTCTCCCCCGGCCAACAAAACTACGTCTTGGAGTTTACAAACAAACAAAAAAAGCCTCAAGCCTGAGAATGGATGTCCTGGCAAAACATGGATAGGAGGGGAAACAGGGAAAGGCAACTGACAACAGAACCATGCAGCGTACCACATGAAATACATTCACATAACATTTGTAGTTTAATAAGTGGCATTTCACACAAGGGCAATGAATATATATATATATATATATATAGTATCTCCCAAAAATGAGTACACCCCTCACATTTTTGTAAATATTTTATTCTATCTTTTCATGTGACAACACTGAAGAAATGACACTTTGTGAGTGTACAGCTTGTATAACAGTGTAAATTTGCTGTCCCCTCAAAATAACTCAACAGCAATTTTACACTGTTATACAAGCTGTACACTCACTACTTTACATTGTAGCAAAGTGTAATTTCTTCAGTGTTGTCACATGAAAAGATAGAATAAAATATTTACAAAAATGTTAGGGGTGTACTCACTTTTGTGATATACTGTATATAAAAATTATATTTACAAGGTGAAATGTGGGATACCACATGGGCAATACAAGAAAATTGTAGGCAAAGGACCCCAAATCCTAACTACCTATCTACTATTTAAACCTGTAGAGAGAAGAAAAGAAATCAAGCTGCTTCATTGCTGAGATCATCATATCTCCTTAGCCAAGGAGGGCGGAGTGCAGGGGGCGTTGCTACATGGGAAAAAGACCAGGGTCTTGAGCCCGGAGAAATGTGCCGTGCTTCGCTTGCTGCGGCGACAGTGGGCGTGGTTTCAGATAAATCACGGGCGTGGCTTAAATGGGGGTGTGGTCTGAGATGAATGAGGGATGGAGGAAGGAAGAAAGAAAGGGATAGGGAGGGAAGGAGAGAGACGAGAAGGAAGGAAAGAAAGAGGGATGGAGGGACAGCAGGCCTAGATCCTACACCACAATAGCAATATGTGTATTCCATAAGACAGAGAGAGGTCAGTAGTAGGTAGGGCAGTGAACAGGGGTCAGTAGTAGGGTAGGTCAGTAGTAAGTAGGGCAGTGTACAGGGGTCAGTACTAGAGTAGATCAGTGTACAGGGGTCAGTAGTAGAGTAGGTCAGTGTACAGGGGTCAGTAGTAGAGTAGGTCAGTGTATAGGGGTCAGTAGTAGGGTAGGTCAGTGTACAAAGGTCAGTAGTGGGTAGGGCAGTGTACAGGGGTCAGTAGTAGAGTAGGTCAGTGTACAGGGGTCAGTAGTAGGGTAGGTCAGTGTACAGGGGTCAGTAGTAGGGTAGGGCAGTATACAATGGTCAGTAGTAGGTAGGTCAATGTTCAGGGGTCAGTAGTAGGTAGGGCAGTGTACAGAAGTCAGTAGTGGGGTAGGGCAGTATACAGGGGTCAGTAGTAGGGTAGTGACGGGATGGGGTGATGACTGAAGACATGTGACGGGATGGATGATGACTGGGGACGTGTGACTGGATGGATGATGACTGGGGACATATGACGGGATGGGATG